>CM072523.1:33863363-33954741 GCA_036898135.1 Oncomelania hupensis | reverse complement strand
GATATGTTGTCCACTCCCGCTGACTTCCCCTTCTTCAGCGATTGCACTACTGCCTCAACTTCTTCTAGGAGAATTGGGAGGATTTTTCCTTCTTCTCTGTTCTGGGGACATGCTAGAACTGATAGGTCTCCGTTTGGTGTGTGGTGGTAAAGGTCAGAGCAGTACTCTGTCTATCTGTCTAAGACTTCTTGTTCTTCTGTAAGGCATATGTCGGACTTGCTTTGGATCGTTGATCTGGTTGTGATGAACCCCGCTGGGACTGTGCCATGTCCTTCGTCTGGATTTTGTGTGGAGACCAAGCGTGTTTGCCAGTATCGGATTGTTGTGTCTGGGAAACTCCAAGAATTTCAGACCCCTGTCATTTGTCTCGTTGTTGCAGTGGGGTCCACAGGTGTCTCCCCAATTGTGGTACGCATCTTGGCCAACTTTGGCATTCCGGTCGCCTTGCACTGTGACTACGTCCTTCCTATGCACTTGGTCAAGGACAGGCTGCAGATGTTCATAGAAATCCTCGACTTTGCTGTCGTCATAGTCTGATGTTGGGGCATAGGCCTGGATGATGGTGATGTTACAAGGGGCTGCTCTCAGACGGATGGTAATGAGTCTACTGGAGAGTGGGCAATAATCCATGACAATAGCTAGAATGGCTTTGTGGACTTAGAATCCAACACCGTATTCGTGCCTGTCATATCTCCCGCTGAAATAAAGCTTGTGTTCTTTGTCGGTCGGTGTTTCACCTAGGCCTTTCCAGCGCAGTTCGCTGATACCTAAAATGTTCCATCGATGGTGGTCCAGCTCGTGGACAAGTTGTTCTAATTTTCCCTCCGCATTTAGAGTCCTGACATTCCAGGTTCGTATGACTATGTTGTCTCTCATGTGGATCTGGCTAAGCTGTCCACCAGAAGACTACTTATCACCTCCGTCCTGGTGGCCAACGGAAGGCGCGGTCCTTGGTGGGCCGGGCGACGACCGATCCGGTATGGAGTGAGTGGTGCATTTCATCATACGGTGTCTTGGGCAAGAAAGACTTGGCCGGGCCCAATCCTCTTGAGGCTGTTGGCCACTGCCGAAATCCATGAGTACAGTGTGGCTCGCCTTGGCCCCGAGCTTGTGCTCGTTGAATCTGTAGTAACGTGAGGTTCCTTTGTCCTGGCCGGTGCTTTCTGTGTAGAAGACTTTCGCAGAGCGATGCCGTACTGACATAATCCCTGTTAGTCGTCTCTTACGACACGCCGGGAAACGTTGTGTCTATTCTATTCAGAGCCCGAACCCACAGAACATCAAACGAACTTACGTGACTTAAAAGATACGAAACTTTTCAGGACAGAGAGGGTTTTCTCCGAGTACTCCGGTTTTCTCCATCTCTTCAATAATGGTATTTGGATGCAGCCAGTCTGAAATTTAACATAATAAAAATGTATTTCTATTCCGACTTATGCAATAGCGATCTCTTCAGATTGCCGCGCTTTGAGTTCAATTGAAAAAAGCGCGCCGTAGCATCATGTATTATTATTATTATTATTATTATTATTATTATTATTATTATTATTTATTAAATCGTACACGGTAATGATTGCTATTGTGTGGTAACAGGAAGAAACCTGGCAGCTAACAAACTACGAGCTCCCCAGCTTAATTTCACTGTGGACGGGGACCTCAGGACATGCTATAATACTCCCATACCTATAAATGGCACAGGGGGTTATTTCACGGTGCCGCTGGGCGCAGACATAGATGTTTGGAGTGTGGTGTTGAAGAACGAGACAGGCAAGTGCACACACTGAACTTTTAGCCTCTGAACTGTAGAACGATTGATCTATAAAGTGTATTTGACAGTTTACCTTTAATTATAAAACTTATATGTAGACTATAATAAATCAAATTATGTGTACTACCGTCCATTATAATACTAAGCACCCAGCGATCTTTTCACTGAGAGGTAATCGTTTAAATTTGAAAGGAACACTCTAAACAGTTTGAATTGCGATGGATTACATCAAGGAGGCGTTATTTACGCCCATCACTTTGTAATTTAGGGGTGCTGATGTGTTTGCATGCATCTATTTATTTCACGTAGTTGGTGGTAATATGTGTGTCTTTCAGGCAATGTGATAATAAATGCAACGCTGCCAAATGGACAAAAGAGACAGTTGAGTACCATACCTGAGGGTAATTCTCTGCTAATGGTGGAGCCTGTTCGTGCCAATAACATCACTTTGTGGTCGTCAGTAAATCAACTGCCACCCTTTTGTGAAATTGAGATTCTTGGAGGTGAGTTGCTTTACGTTTGGCGAACATTTTTCAGGTGCTGGAATAAAAATTGGATGGAACGCTTGGTGATCTTAGGGAGAGAAATTGACAGAGAAGAAAAAGGACAGGGCAGACTTCAGGTTTTAGCTTTTGAAAATTACTGGAACCTTTTTCATTGGTGCTTTAAAGTACTGTACACTATCGCCTAGTGTTCAGTGCAGCACATAAATCCATTCCCAGATAGTATAATAGTAATAATTATTTCAGCTTGCGTGTACAGTAAACTTGTGCTGGACGCTTTGAGCACGATATATAAACCTAGCTACGGCCTCATACTAACTAATCCCAAAATTGCGGAAAGAACCTAGTATTATACTGCCTAGTCACTCAGTACAAGGGTTAATACATGTTCCAGACAACTTCAATAATCTGAGGGATTGGCACATTTTTGAAGCATTGTTGGCAAAATAATGGTTTTGAAGTTATAGATAGAGCTGAGGGAACATTGTCATGCTATAGCATCATCATCATCATCATCATCATCATCATCATCATCATCATCATCATCATCATCATCATCATCATCATCATCAGTGATGTCGTTTTCATCGGCAAATCGGCCATTCACCGATAAAATTCCCAAATGTCCGAGTCATGTTCTGATCGGCCCGCTGTCCTAAGGTTTAACGCCTCAATTGGCCACACTTTGTCAGTTTTTTGTTTGCTAGTCTCATGTCTGTATCATTGTTATTGCTTCTGGCCATATTAATTTCCTTTCTGTTAAATAAAGGTGTTATGAGTGATTGTCGAACATCGCGTATCGGAAGCGCCAAGCAGACGACACATGCATCAGCAGAGAGAGTTAGAATAACTCCCATTGTTGCGGACGTCGTGCTTCCGGCAATAAAACTTTTAGTTTTCGAAATGTCGCCGTAAAAAAAGCCGAAACATATCAGTGGCCTCCCGTTTGTTGTTGGAAAGAAGTCAAAATGATGGCCAAAAAATTTTCAAAATGTCCGAAAGGTTTGTGACTGAATCGGCCAAATGGCCTATGCTGAAAATTTCTAGCAACATCATCATCATCATCATCATCATCATCATCATCATCATCATCATCATCATCATCATCATCATCATCATCAACCACCACTTCTCAGTCCCTTGGGGAGTTGGTGGACGGAGGTTAGGGTGTGGGAGTGGGTGGAGGGGAAGGATGAGTGATGAAGCTGTGACAACCACACCTTTTGAGTTGTAAATGTTATTATTATGTGCATTGACCCGATAAAATGCGTAATTCTTATTTGTGCCATGTATCTATGTCATGTTTTCTACTGTCTTTCTACTGCAACAGACTGTCCCGAAGGGAAGTACGGGTGGAGATGTGAGGAAAACTGCCAGTGTGGACGTAAGCCGTGCGACAAGGCCTGGGGTCACTGCATCGGTAACGATGCCAAGAACGAATCTGCCAGTAAGTATCCGTTAACTTTAACGTCACTTGTATATGTTCGATTTATTTTAATTGTATCTTTTTCATCCCTAATTTAGTTACATATAATTTCACTTATTCATATTCAGTTTAATGTTCTTTATAAATGGACCAGAACAAAATCTGAATCCAGTAAGTACCGCTATAATTTCATTTTTATACAATCCTATTCAGTTTATAGTATGGTTTAGTATGATTTGATGTGGTGTGGTTTGGTGTGCTGTGGTATGGTACGGTATTGTATTGTACATTATTGTATTTTTTATAAATTTAATTTCATTTAAATTGATTCCTGTCCGAAAACGCCTTTATAGTGGCGGAAGCGTGATCGAGTTTAATACAATCAAAGAATATGGGTATACTACAAAGAAGAGTCATAATACGATTCTTTGCGAAACGAGTGACGTCAGCGACACCACGGCGACACCAAGCGGCTGCGTTGCGGAGCAGGTCAAGGGAGGTAAACAGACCACATAGCAACATGTAAATACAGACGATATTGCTCGACTTTATCGGCGTCTTTCTGATGAATCCCGAACATATTTGTCAACAAAATTACTGTGTAATGTGTAGGAAAATGACTCCAAGATATTTATATTTCCTTTTATACTGTTTTTTTTAAACCTAGAGTTTGAAAAATTGATGTGAATACTCTGCGTCTCCAGCGCCTCCTAATTTTATGACCTTGTAAACATGATCCGTGTGAGGTGCCATGAAGCTGATGTCATCTGTGTTGTATTGCTCTGTCCTGTCCAACGGTCCTGGTACAACTCTAAAGAATTAACTGGACCTTAAGCAATGTTCAAACAAACAAACAAACTGTGGGGCGGACTATAAGACAACAACAAGCGTTATAGAAAAGAAAAAAAAAAGTAATCATACAAAAACAACAAAGAAAACAAAACCAAAGGAAACAATAACATATTTACAAATTGAACTGAATTTGACAATAATTATGATTATGCAAAGCAGTGTTAAATTTTCACAAGTTCCATTTTGTTCAATTGACAACCAACGCTCTTTAGCCCACTAATCACTATTCAATGGGGGATATTAATTTATGAATACAATTTAGCACTTTGGCATGCTGCAATAGTTTTGTTTTATGATTCAGTCACCAACAGCACAAACTTGAATATAAAAAAGGCCTCATGTTTGTATGAATTAAAAAAAATTAAAAAAGAAGTAGAATTGAACTGTTTTTATTCACCATTTCCATGTAAATTGTAAGCTCTATATCATAATGTTGACGAAAAACAAATGTGCAAAAATACCAGCATTATTGCAAGGAGTCATTTTCCTACACATTACACAATAATTTTGTTGACAAATATGTTCGGGATTAATCAGAAACACGCCGATACTTACTTAACTTACTTACTTAATGCCCTTCACCCCTGCCAGGGTATGGGCCGCCAACAACAGCTCTCCAGAGTCATCTGTCCTGTGCCATTCTTTCTAACTGACTCTAAGTGTAGCCCATCTTGGTGGTGTCGGCCTCGAGGTCGCGTCGCCAGGTGTTCCTTGGACGGCCTCTCTTTCGCTTTCCCTGGGGGTTCCACTTCAGCGCCTGCCTGGTGACGTTCGTCGCTGGTTTGCGTAGGGTATGCCCTATCCAGCGCCATCTCATTTTCCTGATTTCATCTTCAGCAGGGAGTTGGCGGGTCCTTTCCCAAAGGTTGGCGTTGCTGATGGTGTCGGGCCAGCGGATGTGGAGAGTCCTTCTGAGGCAACTGTTGATGAAGGACGGTTGTCCTCCATGTCTCTGCTCCATTCATTAAGACTGACTTCACATTGGAGTTGAATACCCGTATCTTGGTGGCCAAAGACAGCTCTCTGGAGGTCCAGATGTTCTTGAGCTGAATGAAGACAGCTCTTGCTTTGCCGATCCTAGCCTTGACATCCGCATCTGTGCAGCCCTGCTGATCAATGATGCTACCCAGGTAGGTGAAGGACTGCACTTCTTCCAAGGGACTTCCATTCAAGATGACTGGTTCGGTACTGATGGAGTTGATCTTCAGGATCTTGCTCTTGTCCTTGTGGATGTTGAGGCCGACCTCCGATGATGTGGCCGCCACTGCATTTGTCTTCTCTTGCATCTGCTGTTGGCTTTGGGAAAGAAGAGCAAGGTCGTCAGCGAATCCCAGGTCCTCGAGCTGGTTCCACAGAGTCCATTGGATTCCGTTCCTACTTTCCCTGGTGGACGTCTAAATAACCCAATCTATGGCGATGAGGAAGAGGAAAGATGACAACAAGCACCCTTGTCGGACTCCGGTTTTCACCTGGAAGTTGTCTGTGAGCTGTCCGCCATGGATAACTCTGCAGGACATGCCGTCATAGGAGTTCCTGATCAGATTGACCATCTTGGCCGGGATGCCGTAGTGTCGAAGGAGCTTCCAGAGGGTATCTCGATCCACGCTGTCAAATGCCTTCTCATAGTCGACGAAGTTGATATACAACGGCGAGTTCCATTCTATGATGCGGAGCGTTGCAATCTGGTCCGTGCAGGATCTATTTTGTCGGAAGCCTGCCTGCTCGTTTCGTAACTGTGGGTCGACAGTATCCTTCATCCTCTCCAAAAGGACCCGGTTGAAGACCTTTCCAGGCACAGATAGAAGTGTGATGCCCCTGTAGTTGTTACAGTTGCTGAGGTCACCTTTCTTGGGAAGCTTGATCAGGTAACCTTCCTTCCAGTCTGCCGGAACATCTTCTGCCTCCCAGATCCTCTAAAAGAGTGGGTACAGCATCTCCACTGATGCTTCCAAGTCCGCTTTTAGCGCCTCTGCTGGGATGTCGTCTGGTCCAGCGGACTTTCCGTTCTTCATCGGGGTGATGGCCTTCTTGATCTCTTCCCTGGTCGGTTTCTCACAGTTGATTGGAAGATCCACATTGGCTGGTTCAATGACTGGGGAATTTGTTGGTGCTGGTCTATTCAGAAGTTCATCAAAGTGTTCAGCCCATCTGTTTAACTGCTGGTCTAGACTGTTCATGGTGTTTCCCTGCTTGTCCTTAACAGGTCTCTCTGGTTTGCTGAACTTTCCGGAGAGTCGCTTAGTGGTGTCGTACAACTGTTTCATATTGCCGCTGTACGCTGCCTGTTCCGCTTCAGCTGCCAGTCCATCCACGTAGGCCTTCTTATCTTTTTTTATGCTTCTTTTTACTTCTCTATGGGCTCCTGTGTAGTCTTCTTGGGCCTTGGCCTTAGCTGCTCTGGTTCTGCTGTTGTTGACTGTTGCCTTCCTCTTCTTTCTTTCTTCTATCTTGACCAAGGTCTCTGCTGTGATCCACTCTTTCTGTTGATGTTTCTTTGGCCCCACTACTTCTTGGCATGACGATCTTAGTGTCTCTTTCACTTTCTGCCACCTGTTGAGTACACTCTCTTCTTCTTCTTCAAACAATTCTTGAAGCACTTCAAACCTGTTCCTTAGCGCCAGACTAAACTGTTCTTTTGTCTTTGGATCTTTCAGAAGGCTGATGTTTATACTTCATTCTTCTGCCTGACGAATTTAACTGGGCCCTCTTCAACTTCAGCTTCAGTTTCGCCACCACCAAGTGATGGTCGGACGCCACGTCTGCTCATCTTCTCACTCTAACGTCTTGCAGGGATCTTCGGAATTTCTTGCTAATGCAGATTTGGTCGATCTGGTTCTCTGTCGTGTTGTCTGGAGATACCCATGTACTCTTGTGGATCCGCTTGTGACGAAAGATGCTGCCTCCGATGACCAGATTGTTGAGTGCACACAGGTCCGCAAATCTCTCTCCATTCTCATTCATTACTCCTAAGGCGTGGGTGCCCATAACTGGTTCGTATCCGGTGTTGTCAGACCCAATCTTGGCATTGACATCTCCCATGAGGATGGTGATGTCCTTGTCTGGGTAGGTCTCAAGGATCTTCTGTAGTCTGCTGTAGAAATGGTCTTTAACATCCTCTTCACTGTCGTTCGGTGGAGCATAGCACTGGACAAGGTTCATCTTGATCTTCCTCATCTTGGTACGGAAGGATGCTGTTATGATCCTGGGGCCATGGGCCTCTCATCCTATAAGTGCCCTCTGTGCCTGATTGGACAACATGAAGCCTACTCCCTGCGTGTGGGGTGCATCGTTTTCTTCGTGCCCGGAGTAGTACTACAGCAATAGTTCTCCTGTCATCAGTCGCCTTTGTCCAGCTTGGGTCCATCGTGTCTCGCTGATGCCTAACACGGTCAGGTCATTATTCCTCATCTCAGCTGCTACCTGTGCCGTCTTTCCTGATTCGTACATGGTCCGAACATTCCATGTGCCGATGGTGGTTCTCCTGGTTGACAGAAGGATAGTCGGCTCTGTGGCTTCCTCTCGGCTTTCACCACAACGCGTCATAGGTCTTCGTGATGAAGTACCTTCCTCTCCCAGGATAAAGTTTTCTGTTTCTTCTGTTGTTAGCGTTTCTGTAGTGTAGTCTTTTAAACGGGGTGGGGGTGCTAACCCCACGCCCAACCCTCCTCCTTTTGCAGCCGGGCTTGGGATCGTCCTTGGCGGAGTTACGCCGATACAGTCGAGCAATATCGTCTGTATTTACATGTTGCTATGTGGTCTGTTTACCTCCCTTGACCTGCTCCGCAACGCAGCCGCTTGACGGCGCTGCTCTTAAAACGTCTTCACTTTTTATATAGGGAAAGCCTCGGATGATTCTTCTTTGTAGTATAGGCCTACCTATATTCTTTGATTCAATTCTACGTCAGCAAACCTCAAGGATTCAGGCGACTGGCTCAAATAATCGCACACACATTGGTTGCTCGGGGCGTGAGAGGGTGTTAGGGGAGAAAACGGAAGGTTGAGGGGGAGAAGGTTTGAGTGGAGAGCGGACGGGTAGGGTAGGTGGAGGGTAGTTGGAGGCTGCGGCGGCTCAGTGGTCCACAGTAGTACAAAGTGTGCAGCTTGCTGTAAGCGCGCAATCAGCATCCAGTAGTGTATTGACATTTTGGCTTTGCACCTTTGAAGAAGCTTTTAGCGAAATACATGTAGATGTAGAACCTTTTAATCTGCTGTGTTTTGATCTCATTTGCTATTCAGCCCTCGTTCTCGGCTTCCAGGAAGCCTATTAATACGATGAAGTGCCGGGGAGAAGAACAATTATTCTGTTACTGTTCGTATTATAGGTGACAGCATCCCTTATGTCTTCCCAAAGACCTGATAGACTGAGGGATTAGATAACCGAGATAGATGGATTTTTTTTCCTGAGCAGACTGTCCCGATGGCTGGTATGGAGAGGACTGCAGGAGTGAATGCCCAGCAAACTGCAAAAGCAAACAGTGTAACCGAAACACGGGTGTTTGCTTGATGGGGTGCAAAGATGGCTTCGTCGGCAGTAAATGCGACTGTAAGTGGGAATTCCATCTTTGATGATGATGATGATGATGATGATGATGATGATGATGATGATGATGACTGTAATAAAGGTACTGTTATTAATTAAATTTTTAAAAAAAGAAAAAAAAGTAAATCGGTTCAAAGCACACAAAAACTTTTTTCTTCCCAGAGCTTTTTGGTATGATTGAAAAATAGGCGTTTTACTAAATGTATGCCGGCCAGCAATCTAAAGGGAGACTACTAAACTGTTACTGTACTAAAACGTTTTGTGTTCCCTTGGATGAAAAAAAAACAACAATTCACACAAAATGTTGCTAACCTCATACCTGTCAAGTGCTACGGATTTTTGCGTAGCGCTACGCATTTTAAACATTTTCCCATTGCTACGGCGTATCACAAAGCTGCTACGCAATTTTTCAAAAGGGACGATAATATTTTTTAACCAAGATGGTTTTCGCGCGAAAGTAGTCTGTTCCGGTAGAGTCCAGTTTAAAGACACTTAGTAAAAGCACCGCACTTCCGCAACACGTTTTCGTTCAGGGATAGGATCGGGATATTCAAAAGTAGGTCCTTTACCGCCGATAAAATGTTTTGTTCAGATGTAGGTGTGCTTTTTAACGTTTTGCACCGTGAAGGCATTTGCTCCTGTAGTCGGCTGACCGCACGCTTTCACCCATTCTTGTCACTTTTCCAAGTTGACATTCGGCTGTGGAAAGTAAATAAAGTCAACTCCTTGCATGTGAGGTTTATGTTTTCGCCGTGAATTGCTTTTGCAAATACCATAACAACAATTTTTGTTCACCATCGCTGCTGCAAACTTCGTACTTTGGTATAGGGTTCGGCAAAACACAGAAAAATGCCCCATCCGGGAGACCGGAAGTCGTGACCTCAGAGGCCAAGGTGAAGGACATAATTGTATAGGGGGTCATTTGTAAATCAATTAAAGTAATAACATATACTGGAATCCAATTCATGGTATGAAATTCCGTGGAAAAAATCTTTGGAGCAATAGAAGAAAAAAAACAAAACTTGCAAACAACCTACAGAAAAGGTGAAGGCAAGTAGCAAGTATTTATGAAGAAAAAAAAAAGGTTAGAATTTGTGCTCGATAGGAAAAACCCCACCCTTATCCCATAAACAGATCCAATTGCAAATCTATAAATTACTTTAAAAAAAATTATTGTAACTAAGTGTTGTGCATTAACAAGGTTTTACAATAAATTTGTAAACACATTGGATGTGTTTATATTGGATAGTTTCCAGTTTTGTTGCGAATCGCGTGATTCACATTAGTGCTACACCAAACCTCCATTTGCTATGGTTTTTCTGTTAAATTGCTACACCACAACCCGAAAACCCCTTGACAGGTATGTAACCTTATCCAGTTGGCTCAAAGCACTCACACGCATTCACACACCCACAAACTCACAGGCTAAAACCATATGAGTTTATTGCTTTAGAGTTTAATGTCTTGACCGCAATGATATTAGAAGAAGAAGGAAAAAAAATATCAAACTAAATTAATAAATTAAATGAAGCACACATGCGCACATTGAAACATAATGTATACCCACACTTATATCTTATAATTATATAATAAGTAAGAGTTATTAAAAGCAGAAAGAGAAAGAAAAAAAAACACATCATGGATATTGAAAGAAAAAAATAGGCCTATGCATGTACTTGCCCACATTTAAAACAACAACAACAACAACAACACTCGGCTTGGTTCATGTGGGGCCGGGTAGCTCAGTTGGTAGAATGGCTTACTAGTAACCAAAAGGTCCCTGGATCGAATCCCGGATTGGCCAACGTGTGACCATGTTATTTTCCCCTTACCATCAACTGGTTCGCTGCTGTCCGAATAATGGGACCAGTAGTCGCTTATACGTGGTGTGACTATAATGTACATTTAGCCTGGTGCCTATGACATATAATCGATAAATAAGTAACTAAAAAGCACAATTTTTCTTGCATTACCCTCCCACCCACCCACCACACATCTACCCCCACTCTCTTCCCTCCCCATCCCATTCCCCCACTCCCAAAGCACACCTCTCACCCTCACCCCAACACCACCACCCTCTCCCCCTTCCCTCCACCCCAATCGCGCCCAATAAAACTACAAGATAGGCTTACTTCAGTATTGGTATTGGATGCAGTCAAATTAAAAAATGTCAAAAATAAAATTCGATTTTCTTTCCATCTTCTCATAGCGATCTCTCCCTGCCTTTAAACCACATGCTTGAGTGATAAGAGTTGTGTGTGTGTGTGTGTGTGTGTGTGTGTGTGTGTGTGTGTGTGTAGGTGTGTGTGAATGTGTGAGTGTGTGAACATGTGAGTGTGTACGTTGGCTACAGATCGCCGCGCTAAGAGCCTGATTGGTGATTTCGGGAAAAGCGCGTATATAACATCCATTATTATTATTATTATTATTATTATTATTATTATTATTATTATTATTATTATTATTATGAAGTTTTTGTGGTGTGTCAGCATGCAACATTGGTATGTACGGCAAGGACTGCATGCAACGGTGCAGCACAAACTGTAAGGACAACGTTTGTGACCAGACTACGGGTCAGTGTCTCCACGGCTGCACGGAAGGTAAGAAAGAAAAAGGAGGAGGAGGAGGAGGAGGAGGAGGAGGAAAAAGAAGAAGAAGAAGAAGAAGAAGATGATGATGATGATGATGATGATGATGATGATGATGATGATGATGATGATGATGATGATGATGATGATGATGATGATGAACAACAACAACAACAACAACAACAACAATCACAACAACAACAAGTTGAAGAAGAAGAAGAAGAAGAAGAAGAAGAAGAAGAAGAAGAAGAAGAAGAAGAAGAAGAAGAAGAAGAAGAAGAAGAAAAGAAGAAGAGGAAAGAGGAGGCAGAATAAGAAAGAAGAGAGTGGAGGTTGAGAAAAGGGAGAGGAGATTGAGAAGGACAATGAAAGAAATGCTGTTAGAAAACGTCTATAACTAGTATAAGGGTTAGTGTGCGGGGGACATTGCCTCACAAATGGAGAATAAAGAAGGGGGACGTGCAGCAATCTTTAAAAGGATGGAGAGTGGTGGGGATGGGGGTGGAGGGAGGAGAAAGAAAGAAGGAAAAGAAGAAAAAGAAATGGACAAGGAAAAGAAATACAGACATAAAATAACAGGGAGGTGGGTGGGAGGGGAGGGGATGGGAGAGGAGGAGGGAGGTGTGAAGCCGAAAGGAAAAGATACAAACCAACACGGTGCACAGCTTCAAATATTTAGGAGCGATTGTATCAGACAATGGATCCCGACAAGAAGTCCTCTCCAGGATCGCACAAACAACTGCTGCCCTGACAAGGTTGAAGCCCATTTGGAAAGACAGGACCATCAGTCTACACTCGAGGGTAAGGCTGCTGCGCTCCCTTGTCATCTCCATCTTCCTAAACGTTTGCGAAACATGGACCCTCACAGAAGACCTACAGCGAAGAATACAAAACATGGAGATGAGGTGCTACAGAAGACTTCAGGGCATTTGATATACCCAACACATCACCAACAACGAAGTCCGAAAGACCATCACACAAGCCATTGGACAACACGATGATATGCTCACAGTGGTGAAAAAACAGAAACTCCGATGTTATGGCCTCGTCACCAGAGCATCAGGCCTTGCAAAGACCATCTTGCAAGGAACGGGGCATGGAGGCAGAAGAAGAGGGAGACCAAAAAAGAGGTGGGAGGACAACATTCGATAATGGACTGGCTTGACACTGAGCGAAGGTATGAGGGTTGCTGAAAACAGAGAAAGATAGAGTACGCTGGATAAGGGATCATCTTTGTTGCCCCAATGACTTTCGAGTTACGGGATAGGATAGAACAAAGCTGGAGTATTAAGAGTGTTCTTAATTTATAGTATGGGTATCTTCAACAAGATTTCCTTTCAGTAAATTATTTGTGTGTGTGTGTGTGTGTGAGAGAGAGAGAGAGAGAGAGAGAGAGAGAGAGAGAGAGAGAGAGAGAGAGAGAGAACAATACTATCATTGAAATTAAAAAGTAAACTAGAACGCAAGCAGAAGAGGACGGGAAAAACGGTGTTACACCGGTTCGAACTTATGCATTCAAAAAGAAAGCAATCCTGTAGTCTTTTCTTCTAGGGTAATTCATTTACAAAGAGAAACACAAAGGTTAAAGGAGTCCATTGTATTATGGCCAAACAGTAACAAATGTGAATTACCTGTTGACGATTTCCTTTCCAGGCAATGACGACAATTCCACATTAATTGTCAATAGATCCAATATCATGGAAATAAGGACCAATGAGTTCTTTTCCAAAGAAATTGACACTTACTTTGACAGGGGCGAGATTAGATCTGTCGTAAATGTGTGCTGGTCCAGTTCTTGTAACCTTTCAATGATTTTAGAAAGCGGCCTAATGTGCGATGTTGAAGTTAACTCCACAGACTGCCGTCTATACTGAATTGTTCAAGACCACTTTCTAAATTAATATATAAATTAAGAATGAATGCATGGAGCACTAAATACTCAGTAGATGTTAAATGTATAATATGTACAAGTCTATCAGTACATCACCTCCTCTTTGAATGCTCAGTTTTAAGAGATTTATGTAAAGTAAATGGAAATAGCATAACTGAATATGGACATTCTGTAGACATGGTTCTATATCATCCAAATGTTACTAATCTCCTGTTGGTAGACTTTTATAGATTGTTTTGAAATTATGTGTTTAAATAGTTAGTGTTTTAAAAGTTACATTTTCAATGTCTAATATCACCTAAATGTGTGAGCAGACATTAAATTAAAGATTGATTGATTCCCTTGTCATTTAAAATTGTTTATTGTGATTTTCATGTAATCTACCAATTGCATCCTTTTCATTGTGGCATTAACTGCGATGTACCAAAGACAATGTGTGAGCTAGTCAAAAACATGTGATACATTTTAAAAATAACTACTATCTTCACCCTCATGTGCTCTGGTTGCACTTTATCTTGTCTGTTAATAAAATAACACAATAACCAATTGGCAGTTTTCTTATTTTGTGTGTGAGAAAGTGTGTTAAGTCAGAAAGTGATTAGCGAAACCTGTCCAATTTCATAATATAACCATAGAAAATTGTAGAATACAACTGTACCGGTTTTAATAAGGCAAACATAACAAACAAGAGGCTGGATTATAATAGCATGTTTTAAAAAATATGTTGATACGAGCAACACAGAAACATTTTCCTGGAAAAAAAGTTATGTGAAAGTTAATAAAAACATACTCTTTTTTTTAATACAGTGTGCTTACTAAGCCTATAAAACGTAAATAGTGCAAACACCGTTAAAATAAAAAAAATTAAAAATCTTCCAATTTTATATTTTTCAAACTCATTTATTTATTTATTAAACATTAGTCGGTGTAAAAAAGTAGTGTAACTGGAAGGTTTCAAATCAAAATAGTAGTGGGTAACTGGCTACACAAGAGATCGAGCAATAGCATTTCTTTTCTCCTGCCCACTACGTACTGGTGCATCCTCTTCATTCTCCTCTTCCTCGCCTTCATCATCTTGCACAATTTCGGCCTCTATCAAAATAAAATTGTGCAAAACACATGCTGCGACAATCACATATGGCATGTCCAATACTTGGATCATGTCAAGAAATTTCAAACGTCTGAATTTTCCCTTAAGCAATCCAATTGCTCGTTCGACTTCTACACGTGTAGAGGAGTGCGCGGTGTTAAAACGTCTTTGTTCTGCTGTTAGATGTCCATTGTCCCTGAATGGAGTAAGAAGGTACTCTGTTATTGGGTAGGCGGAGTCTCCAATGAGGAAATACTGAGGAGGTAGTCTCTCTTCGTTGCTCTCCAAACGTGCCTTCAGATCACTATTTCTAAAGACTCTGGCGTCGTGCACTGAACCTGGGTACCCCGAGTCCACATCAAGAAATCGTAGATTCTTGTCACAGACCACCTGAAAAAATATAATGTACATATATAAATTAATACGGATGGGACGTATTTTTGTCTAATTATCACCTATTTGCTCGTAGTTGTTCGAGTGCCTTTTTGGCTTCAGTATTCCAATTTGTAAACAATAATAGTATTACATGGAATCATCCAGGTTGATTTTCCTTCACCAACCCTACTTCCTTATTGTGAGTTTGTGTGTTTGAGAGAGAAACAGAGATGTTTTATTCAGCTTTTCTTGTATTTTTTATTTAATTTTCATTTTCAAAGCCCTTGAAATAAGTTTTAATTTCCTCATCCTGTTTTTTCACCACCAAAACTGCTTTGATTGTAGTTTCAGAGATTCCTAATTAATTCAACTGAAACGATTTCAAGAGCAGGATTTATGAAATGATACTTTCCAAATAATTATTTAGGTTAAAGTAGTGGCTCAGGTGTATTCATATTTGGTTATTTACTATTTGAAGAATGGATACATTGGTAATGTAGCATTTTAACAACTTAAAATTTGGTTGCTCTGACCTCCTTTTATTTTAACACATGAAGAGAGCTTCACCCAATACAACTAAAAAGCTGATTGCAACAAATGTAACTGATGTTCATTTTGAATTGAAAATTACAAATACAAATGTGTAAACATCTTTCTGAATGACAAACAGTAATTGTTGATGACTTTAAGAAAAACATTAGAATTAAAGTCAAGTATACCTGTAAGTGCATTGCTGGGAATCCATGACGGCAAATGAAAGAGTCCCGGAATTCCTCTGGTCCAGGGATCTCGATGTACGTTCCATCAATAGCACCAACCACACCTGGTATGCCAGCTCTTTGTTCCCATTCGTCAGCCAAGTCTTTCAAGTCTCCATTATTTGGCCAACAGATGACCTCACCTCGCTTGTTAACAAGTTCTTTGCAGACAGCCATCACATTACGATGTAGTACCCCTTTATTGACACCAAAGCGATCTGCCACACTTCGGTATGACTCAGTAGTTGCCACAAGCCAAATCGTTGCCAGAAGCTTTTTCCGCACAGCAAGCACGTCTCCTGGAATACTTGGAGCAATCCAGCAGAGCAGGGCCTGAAACCATAGAACCTCAATTTTAACAAAAACGAATTACTGAAGCCTTAAATTAGTCCAAGCTACTACTAAATATGTGTGAGTTGGCCTATATTTAAATGAGTAGACTAGTAATTAGTTATTATTATCGCTATGTACAACTGTCAATTGAGGTGAAAAGGGCAAGCATGCATGCATGCATGATGATAATGATGATGATGATGATGATTGATGATGATGATGATGATGATGATGATGATGATGGTTACGATAATGAGCCTATAAGTTCTAAAAGCTATATAAGCTCTGTGGGTTCGGGCAAATATGCAGAAGTCACCGGCCAGGGCGGAGGAACCTCACGTTACTACAGGTTCAACGACCACGTGCTCAGGGCCAAGGCGAGCCACACTGTATTCGTGGATTTCGGCTGTGGCCAACAGCCTGGAGAGGATTGGGCCCTGCCAGGTCTTTTTTGCCCAAGACACACTACATGATGACACAATCCACTAATTCCATACCGGATCGGTCGTCGCCCGGGCCGTCACCCGGCACAAGGACCGCGCCTTCCGTTGGCCACCAGGACGGAGGTGTTAAGTATGCTACTGATGGACAATATAGCAAGATCCGCACGAGAAACAACATCGTCATAGGAACCTGGAACGTCAGGACCTAACTGCGGAAGGAAAATTAGAAGAACTGGCCCACGAGCTGGACCACTATCGATGGAACGTTCTAGGTATCAGCGAACTGCGCTGGAAAGGCCTAGGTGAAACAACGACTGACAAAGGCCACAAGCTCTATTTCAGCGGTAGAGATGACAGGCACGAACACGGCGTTGGATTCTTGGTCCACAAGAACATTCTAGCCACTGTCATGGGTTGCCGCCCAGTCTCCAGTAGACTCATTACCATCCGTCTGAGAGCAACCCCTTTCAACATTACCATCATCCAGGCCTATGCCCCAACATCAGACTATGAAGACAGCGAAGTGGAGGATTTTTATGAAAATATACAGGCGGTCCTTGACCAAGTGCCGAAGAAGGACATAGTCATAGTGCAAGGCGACTGGAATGCCAAGGTTGGCCAAGATGCGCACCGCAACTGGGGAGACACATGCGGACCCCACTGCAACAACGAGACAAATGACAGGGGTCTGAGGCTATTGGAGTTTGCCAGATACAACAATCTGGTACTGGCAAACACGCTTGGTCTCCACAAAAAATCCAGACGATGGACATGGCACAGTCCCGGCGGGGAACATCACAACCAGATCGACTACATCATGGTCAAGAAACGCTTCAGATCAAGCATCAACATTGGCAGGACACGCACTTTTCCAGGAGCAGACATTGGAAGTGACCACGATCTCGTGATGATGTCTTTCCGGCTCCATTTGAAGAGAGTAAATACAGCAAAGTGCACTAGGCTGAAGTTCGACCTGGACAAACTGCAAGACCCGGAGGTGGCAAAAATATTTCAGGCCACAATTGGAGGGAAATTTGCACCACTGCTTATTTTGGGGGCAGGCGAAGTAGATGTCAACACCATGACCAATACCTTCAACTCAGCTGTAACAGATGCCGCCACTGAGATCCTTGGCAAGCACCGACCAAAGAAGAAGCCGTGGATCACACCTGAACTTTTGGATCTGTGTGATAAACGAAGAGAGTTAAAAAAGAAAAAGAACACCTCACAGGGAGCTGATGTCTACCGAAAAATCAACAATGACATCCGAAAAGGCATGCGCACAGCAAAGGAGAACTGGATAGAAGATCAATGCCAGGAAATAGAGAACAATCTGAACAAGAACAACAGCAAGAAGGCCTACCAGACTGTGAAGCGGCTGACAAGTGTTAAACAGCCCAAAGTCTCCACTATCCAAAGCAAGTCTGGCATTTGCCTTACAGAAGAACAAGAAGTCTTGGACAGATGGACAGAGTACTGCTCTGACCTTTACAACCATACACCAAATGGAGACCCATCAGTTCTAGCATGTCCCGAGAGCAGAGAAGAAGAAGAAGAAGAAATCCTCCCAATTCTCCGGGAAGAAGTTGAGGCAGCAGTGCAATCGCTGAAGAAAGGGAAGTCAGCGGGAGTGGACAACATACCAGCGGAACTGCTACAAGCAGGAGGAGAAGCGATGACTGATGCTCTCACCACTATCTGTAACAAGATCTGGCAGAGTGGGGAATGGCCTACACCATGGACCCAGTCGCTTGTCATCACTCTTCCTAAAAAAGGTAACCTTCAGGAGTGTGAAAATTACCGCACCATCAGCCTCATCAGCCATCCCAGCAAGGTCCTCCTGAAAATAATACTCAACAGGTTGAAACCACAAGCTGAACAAATCATAGCTGAAGAACAAGCAGGATTCATGGCAGGGCGAAGTACCACTGAACAGATTTTCAACCTCAGAATAATCTGTGAGAAATACCTACAGCACCAACAACATCTATATCATGTGTTCATAGACTTCAAGAAGGCATTTGACCGAGTCTGGCATGCAGCTCTATGGGCAACCATGAAAGTGTACAACATCAGCCCTAAAATCATAGAAGTCATCAAAAGCCTGTATGACAAGGCTACCAGTGCAGTCCTCCATAACAGCGTCATCGGGAACTGGTTCAGAACAACAATCGGTGTGCGTCAAGGATGCCTACTCTCTCCAACACTCTTCAACATCTTCCTAGAGCGCATCATGTCAGATGCTCTTGCAGATCACGAAGGCACAGTCAGCATAGGGGGCAGAGCAATCTCCAATCTTCGTTTTGCGGATGATATTGATGGATTGGCTGGAGAGGAACAAGAACTTGAACAGCTTGTACAGAGGCTTGACACCACCTCCAGAGCTTATGGAATGGAAATAAGTTCAGAGAAGACCAAAATGATGACCAACAACACCAATGGCATCAACACGGACATCAAAGTACAAGGCCAATCCCTCAACACAGTGCACAGCTTCAAATATTTAGGAGCCATTGTGTCAGACAATGGGTCTCGACAGGAAGTCCTCTCCAGGATCGCACAAACAACTGCTGCCCTGACAAGGTTGAAGCCCATTTGGAAAGACAGAACCATCAGTCTACATTCCAAAGTAAGACTGCTGCGATCTCTGGTCATCTCCATCTTCCTATATGCTTGCGAAGCATGGACCCTCACAGCAGATCTCCAACGAAGAATACAAAGCATGGAGATGAGGTGCTACAGAAGACTTCTGTGCATTTCCTATACCCAACACATCACCAACGTTGAAGTCCGACAGACCATCACACAAGCCATTGGACAACACGATGACCTGCTCACAGTGGTGAAGAAACGGAAACTCCGATGGTATGGCCACGTCACCAGATCATCAGGCCTTGCAAAGACCATTCTGCAAGGCACAGTGCAAGGAGGTAGAAGAAGGGGGAGACCGAAAAAGAGGTGGGAGGACAACATTCGAGAATGGACTGGTTTGACACTGAGCGAAGCCATGAGGGCTGCTGAGGACAGAGAAAGATGGAGTATGCTGGTTAAGCGATCATCTGTGGTGCCCCTACGACCTTCGGGTTATGGGACAGGATAGGATAGGATAGGATAGGATAAGTTCTAAACAAAATCCTATCTAAAGATCACAAAGATTATATTCTTTCTTGCTTGTTCATTAGTGCAAGACAATTTATTATTAGGCCAATTCCATGAAAAGAACAAAAAGAATTACCTCAAAAACTTCAGGGTACATCCGGAAGTGAGACTTGAATTGATATCCCGTGTACCGCGGCACAATTTCTTCAACGTATTTCTCGACATGAGCACTTGGATTCACTTCATTTGACTCGTCGGCACTCGCTAGAGTCTTTAAAACAAGCACTCCAATCTTTTGACTGCATAAAATTGCCTTTTCAAAGGAATCGTCGTTCATCTCATCCAAAATCATGTTCATTACAATTTCTTCACCGTCAAACGACGCCATCTTGGAATCGCTAGCTTTTGCTCGCCCGTTTCATTGGTCCAATATTTCGGTAGCTTTGCTAAAGCGCTCGTCTCGTTTTTCTACCTTGGCTACGTAAAATGAAACACACGGCTGGTTTCGGCAGACTGGCGACGAAGGGAAATGCACAGATCTTGCTCCATCCGGCTACTCTGTTCGATCGTTTCCTCGCTCTATCCGCGGTGGCGGCCTTGCTGTTGTTTACAAAGACACGTTGTTCCGTCATCTATCGTTCGTCACTGACTTTACTTTTGCACACACATCCTTTGAAGCTGTCCGACTTTCCCTGTCTGTGCCCCAGCAGAACGTCCATTTTATGTGCATCTATCGCACCTTCCCCAGCAGAAAAAACAAACTGACAGACGCTGTGTTCCATCGGGAATTCCCAGACTTATTAGATTATTGCAACACACTGACTGGCACTTATGTTGTTGTGGGTGATGTGAACTTTCACTTTGACCAGCCTCAGAACCCCTCCACGGCCAAGATGATTTTTTTTTGCGATTATTTAAATTAACGTCCCCGGACACAGAGTGTATAGGGGACAAGCTGGCCAAGATGATCGATCTCTTGGTCTTATATAGTCTCCAGCAGTCAGTCGACCAACCCACCCATAACCGTGGACATGTTATTGATTGGGTGTTACATAGGCCTCAGGATAGTGTTGTCACGTCCACCTCAGTGACTCAAGAGCTGTCCTCGGACCACTTCTGCGTTATTTGTGACCTTAACGTTTGCGCCCCCCCTCCTCCCCCTGAGTTCAAGGAGGTCCGCAGCCTGCGGGCTATAGATAGAGTTGCCTATAAGCATGACCTTAGCGTTGAAGTGTCCCCTGCCCTCTGCCCCACTGCGGAAATGCTAGACAGTGCATTGCGTGCTGTGCTTGACCGTCACGCTCCCGCTACCCGCCGCAAGGTTGGGTTAACTCGGTCATCTCCCTGGTACGCTCCTGTTAGAAAAGAACTCCGTGACGCCAAGAAACACCGGCGTAGTGCGGAAAAGAAGTGGTTGGGGTCAGGCCTTGTTGTTTTTAAGCAGATTTACTCTGCTGCCAAGAAGCGTGTGTCTCAGATTGTCAACCGTGCTAAATCTTTGTATTTTTGCAATAAGATCAGTAGTAGTGAAACTAGCAAGCAGCTGTTTGACGTCTGTAACCATCTCAAAGGTAGTGGTAAAGCAACTGTTCTTCCCTCAGTGTATCCGTTGTCTCAGCAACCTGATGTTTTTTGTAACTTCTTCACAGGCAAAGTAGCTGACATTCGTGCTGATCTTGACCGTCATGGCATCCATCCCCATGATTTGTCTCCTCCTTCTGGTGTTAGTTCACGCTTTGATGTTTTTAACCCTGTATCAGAACAAGAAGTCAAAAGTGTTATTCTTAAATCTAAACCAACGTCATGTTCTCTGGATCCCATCCCCACTCCACTGTTAGTTGAGTCGTTAGATCAGTTGCTCCCAACCATAACCCACATAGTCAACGAGAGCTTGTCTTCTGGCGCATTTCCTTCATGCAAGTCAGCTGTCATCAAACCCTTGCTTAAG
Organism: Oncomelania hupensis; assembly: GCA_036898135.1. Taxonomy (NCBI): domain Eukaryota; kingdom Metazoa; phylum Mollusca; class Gastropoda; order Littorinimorpha; family Pomatiopsidae; genus Oncomelania; species Oncomelania hupensis. Next base: position 33,933,127 of record CM072523.1, on the reverse strand, counting down.
AAGCCCAGTCTAGATAAGAATGACCTAAAAAACTATAGACCTGTATCTAATCTGTCATTTTTGTCTAAAGTCATTGAAAAGCTAGTCTTAAAACAACTCTTTGCTTACCTGAATGATAACTCCCTTCTTAGTCCAAACCAGTCAGCTTATCGACCTTTTCACAGCACAGAGACAGCTCTCCTGAAAGTCACCAATGACCTCTTGCTCGCTCTTGACAGCGGTAACGTCTCCATCCTAACCCTCTTAGATCATAGTGCGGCCTTTGACACCGTCGACCATCACACCCTATTCAAGACCCTTCGGGATTACTTTGGAATCTCTGGATCAGTTTTGGATTGGTTTCGATCTTACCTTTCTGATAAAACTCAGGCGGTCGCTGTGGATGGCTGTTTCTCCAGCAGAGCTGACTTGGTGTGCGGGGTTCCACAGGGGTCCGTTTTAGGCCCTGTTTTGTTCATAATGTACACCAAGCCACTGCTCATCTTGCTCGAAAAGCATGCTGTTGAGAGCCAGTCGTTTGCAGATGACACGCAGCTGTACAAACCCACCCATCCTTCTCTTGTTAACTTCGCTGTCCAGTCCATGCAAGAGTGCATTGGTGAGGTCAAGTCATGGATGGCCCTCAGTAGGCTGAGGTTGAATGACGACAAGACAGAAGCACTTCTTATCCACAATCACAAATCATCCTTTGCCTCGTCTCTCCCCACTTCTCTTCAAGTAGGCTGCTCTGACATACAGTTCTCTCCCTCTGCTAGGAATCTTGGCTACATTCTCTCCGATGACATGTCCCTCAACAATCACATCTCTCACATCTGTCGCTCTGCTTACACCGCCATTCGTCAGCTCAGCTCCATCCGCCATTACCTCACTATTAGTGCTACAAAAACATTAGTCTGTGCCATCGTTCTCTCTCGTCTAGACTATTGCAACTCTCTTTTGTCAGGTTCACCTAAACACTTTATCGATAAACTGCAAAGGGGCCAAAACTCTGCTGCTAGGTTAGTTCTTAAGGCAAAAAAGCGTGATCACATCACATCACTTCTCCACTCTCTTCACTGGCTCCCTGTTCAAGCCCGCATCGACTACAAACTGTCCACTCTCTGCCACAACTTCTTCTCTGACTCCTGCCCTTCCTATCTTACTGATCTTCTAACTGCCTACTCACCCTCTCGACCGCTTCGCTCCTCTGCAGACGCGCGCATTCTTTCTGTTCCCAAGACACGCACTAAGGCATACGGTGAACGATCTTTCTCTTTCTGCGCTCCCAAGCAATGGAATTCTCTTCCACCACACATCCGCAACATACCGACCACCCAGGCCTTCAAAAACGCACTCAAGACCCATCTCTTCAAACTGTATTATCCTGATTGACTCACCCTCCGACTGATGACGGATGCCGGTGGGGTGCCGTCCATGGCTTGACACATAAATAGTCTGTACATTTATATCTGAGTATCTGATTATTTTTATATAATTATTTTTGCATAATTATTTTTGCATTAGTTTGTACATTATGTTTTTGATAATATTTTATTTCTGCAATAGTGAGGAGAGGCGGGTCTTATCTTTTTTATCCGATCATTGTATTAATTAACCATTGTTAGATGTAACACATTTTTAGTTACATTTTAAATCTGTATGGTGAATCTTATTATTATTTAATATGCCATTGTATTAATATTTTTTGTTTGTTTGTTTGCTTATTTTGCATGTGTAGTGTATTGCATATGTTGTTGTTCTCTTTAATGCTTTTGTTAGTACGGTTGGTGTGAATGCTTGCATACCCTGTTTTATTGTTTATGTTTGTTCTAAAGATATATCCTATGTTAAGAGAGGTGAGCCCAGCCCTGAGCTGGGGTATCGCGCTATATAAGCCTACTTTTATTATTATTATTATTAATATTATTATTATTATTATTATTATTATTATTATTATTATTATTATTATTATTATTATTATTATTATCTCCTCTTTCACTCTGCTCCCTGTTTCTGTTTTGTCTTGTTCTTGTTATTCTTGTTCTTCATCTTCTTCTGCTGCTGCTCACTCTGTCTGTCTTGTCTGTCTGTCTGTCTGTCTCTCTCTCCCAAGCGTATGAAATGTTAGTTAATTTAGACACAAATTTTAAACAGTGACGGGCTTCGTGTAACAGCAGAAATATTGACGACAAAAATGCAGGAAATTAGCTTAGCGCAAAATAGATACCATCGAATGAAACTGGACGTTAATACAACAGTTATCTAAAAAGCAGCCCACACATGACAAATTAACTTCCTTGAGACAGTCACACCGCCAACCGATCAAGATATCATCTAACGGACGTAGCGATCCAAGACTAAATAGCATACTTTAGGCAAAACTGACCATAACTTCGTCTTTGTTAGCCAGTCTATTCCATGGTGACCAGAGTAACTTAGACACTAAGTAGCCCAAGCTCCGCGTAATCGTTATTGCATCGATCCTCCACTCTACGTCTGACACCCCACTTCAAGGATAATTAAACGTGTCCGGTAACTAGGATAGGTGTGAAAAATATTCCAACTGAAACCGTAAAATCCCGTATAGGCGAGATTGACGAAAACGAGAGCTAAAAACGATTGGTCAGAAGACTACTAGGCACTCTTGCATATCTTTGGGCCCCAATCTTAGCTAGTCAGTCGCAAACGAACTGCTCAGCTGTGAGGGTCGACCAAAGGAACAAACTGCAGTGTCCGTCTATCTCCATCTCATCTAGAGAGTGCTAGAGACGTAAAAGACGATTTCACGAGTCCCAGAGTCTACAAGTAAGATAACACTAGTAGTTTTGATATGTGTATGTTTATTGTATATTGATTGCCATGTATTGATAAGATGTTCTTGATATATATAGTTACAGAAACAGATTATTGTTTCTGAGACAGTATGCATGTGGATTGATGTATCTTAGCCTTAAGATTCGAATCAATTGTGCATATAGGAACCCTGCAGGTGTCTGATGCTATAGACACTTTGCAGAGGAGACCGCACACTTATAGCTAACGAGAATACTGTAGCCAGAGCTCCGACTTTTACAGGTCGGTCCTGGGATCATAAAGGTTTGTGGAGATGAACGCCTGACCGTCGCTCCCATGGCACCAAAGGAGAACAATCAAGAGTCTACCTGGCCACGTCCGAACCCCACAGCTACAAGGGCGACCCGACTCACCGTAGATAAGTCACCCGCAAATGAACTGAGTCCTACCCTCGAGAAACTAGAACCCCACTCGAACATTTAGTAAACTACGAACAGTGAAAATTCCCAGCACGTTGAACTATACTACTTATTAATTTACCGGTTAATGCAGAAATGTTAAAGTTTGTGTTGAATATATAAAAAGTGAAATTACATACATTCGACTGGTGTCATTCTATTTGTATTGTTGTGTAGCTATTAGTTTTCTTCTCTCGAGACATAATAATCTAGTCTTTTGATTAGTCATCACCGATTCTCAAGTTGAGCCAAATGATACTAAAATTCCCGAGAACAAATATAAATTTTATGTGACCAAAGTGCCGTGATCTGTCTCTCACACAACTTTCGGAATTCTGGTAAAAGAACGATCGATAGTGGTAGCACATCGCCCATCTATCAATAAGTCTTACCCCCTAGTAAGATAAACGTAACTTCCCCAGAATATCATCACATATGGGGGCTCGTCCGGGATAATAAATTTTTGTATCTATATCTTGAGTAACCGAAGATAATAACGAATAGAAAACATTATCTTATTTAGGATTCGTAACAGTGGTCTAGTACAAAATCCGAGAGTTGACTCAGTTGCATTGGGGAAAAAATTTTCTTGATTTTTTTAATTGCATGATTGTATTGATTGTTGTATGCACATTATGTATTGATTGATGTAAGATAATTGTTTCTTATGCATTGATTGAAAATTGTTGTGGATTGCTGGTAACATCTCACATAGAGATATTTTGATTGTACTTGTGTTAAACTAGATTGACTAATATTATATTATCTTACTTTTGGACTCTGGAGATCTAGAAATCTAGTATGGTCGACTTCATCAAGATTCGCCGTGAATTAAGGGAGGAGGGAGTAGCACTAGGTCTAACAGGGCAAGAGTTAATCTCGTATGTAACCTCGGAATGGGATAATCTGGAAAAATCCAGAGCTGAGGATATAATCCGGGCGGAAAAAACCCGTGCTGAAGAAAGAGACCATGCAGACAAAGTCAGAGCTGAGCAGGAAAAAGCTAGAGCTGAAGAAAGAGATCGTGCGGACAAGGCTGCTGAAAAGTTAAGACTCATTGAGTTGGAAGGGGCAGAGAGAGCACGCGCGGCAGCAGAAAAGTTAAAATGCATAGAATTAGAGATGGCAGAACGTCTAAAAAAAAGTTGAAAATTGAAGCAAGGAACAGAGAAAGGGAACAATTGATAGCCAATCGGGCCTCAGACCCAAATTTTAGCTTAATGTCGTCCTCATTTGACAACCTTCCCCAACCTCCGTCCATCACTCCAGGCATGAATTTTTTCCTAAGTCCTTTTGACGAGAAAGTTGATAGGATAGATGCATATCTTGATCGGTTCGAGCGCTTGGCACAGGAATTCGAACTTGACTCTAGCAAATGGAATATCAAATTAGCTCAAAGATTGAGAGGTACAGCTTATGACGTGTATGCGAAATTGCCCACAGGCCAAAGTAACGATTACGCAGCTCTAAAGAAAGCACTCTTGGTTTGGTTCGAGTTGACCTCTGAAACCTACCGTAAAAAATTGCGCAACTCGCGTAGAGAGAAAGGTGAAACTCACAGTCAGTTTGTAGACAGATTGGGAACCTACTTGCGTAAATGGTTAGCCTTATCCAACCTAGGAGAAACATTCGCCGATCTAGCAGAACTAATCCTTAGCGAACAGTTACGCGAATCGATGACGCCAGAAACTAGAATGTTCACCGCGGAACAAGGTGCCGAGAACTTAGCTGATCTAATCAAACTAGCGGACCGTTACACCACCGCACATGAAAATGAAGCTAAACGCAAGGTAACAGATAAACCCAGCCGAGATGGAAACAACCAGAAACACCACCCACAACAAACACAGCAGTCTAATCAGAATCAGCAGAATTCGGATAACAAGAAAACCCAAAACTCGGTAAAACCGCCCGGTCAAGGTCAAAACCCCGGGAAATATTGTTCTAACTGCAGAAGAACTAACCATAACACAGTTGATTGCCGTAGAACAGCGAATCAAACGCACACAGTGGCTGTAAGTCAAACTAGTACCGTTGAAACGGAGACTTCAGATAAGTCCCGACCCCCAGTCAGTGAAACAGTTGTGGTGAACGGAAAAACCGCGTCATGTCTATACGACACCGGTACGATGCAATCGTCAGTCGAACTCTTGTAGCGGCTGAGGACATCACCGACGAGACCGTCACTTTGCAAGGCCCTGATCGATCCATACCCGCATCCACCTTACCAATCGCGATAGTCCATGTAGACTCCCGATATGTGTCAGGAAAAGTAAAAGCGGCAGTAATGGATGAACCTTTGTATGACATCATACTAGGGTGCAAGTATGTGTATTTAGGGACACCGATTGCGCCTCAAGTGGTTGCATCAGTCCAAACTAGAGCACAGAGCAGACAGGACGCTGCAGATAATCTCCCTGCTAATCCGGCAGCGAACTTGTTTTTTCCAACCTAATTCCAGTCACTTTCCCGAAAAAGGCAATTACCGAAGTCGAACAAAGCTCTCCGAGTCGAGCGGAGCTATCCGATGTTTTACGAACGAATGCTGGGAGCACTACTTGAAACCACAGGCTGGGAATTCTCGTCTTTCGCAGGCCTCAATTACATACTATACTACGTACGTATTTAGGAGTTTACAAAGACAAAAGAAAAGACTTCACAGCCTGTGGTGAAACATCCGTGCATAAAAATAGCCGCTGCTAGATCTAATTCTATTTCGATCTGCACAGCTTCAAGCTCAAGTCGAGATTTGCATTTTGAAGCATTTAGTATTATTATTATTAATATTTTATGATGAATAATAAACTGACACAATTAGTAATAAGGAGTAAAAGTAATACATAACACATAAAGCACATATACAACGATTTCACATCTATATCAACAATAAACCATGACAAAACTTCAAAGCGCTATGGATACGTTGATGTCACTTCAGTGACATTTTTATTACAAGCACCAAAGCAATTATTTATTTAACTAATATTATTCTTTGTAACTGATACAGTACATTTGTTATATGTATTTTAATGAGAAACACGTATTTAAAAAATGTTGCGTGGCGGGCGGAAATTTCTATAAATCATCTGAAAACTTTGGTAAATCTAAAAGAAAAAATAACCAGTAACACTATCTGAATATTTCGGGTTACACCCAACTTCAGCAAAAACAAACAAAACGTCACTGACCATATTTACACCATTGATCACGCACAGCAGAACACTATTCTTTTTTTTCTTTTTTTTAAAGTAGGAATAATACTAATAATACTAATAATAATAATAATAATAATAATAATAATAATAATAATAATAATAATAATAATAATAATAAACAAACAACAACAACAACAATAATAATAATAATAATAATAATAATAATAATAATAATAATAATAATAATAATAAAAATACACAAACAAAACAAATAAATAAATTAAAGATTTAACTAAATAACTATACTACTACTACTACTACTACTACTACTACTACTACTACTACTACTACTACTACTACTACTACTACTACTACTTGCGAAGTTGTGGTCTCGATTTTGTGGTCCTGATTCGGCTCTTTGCAGTCCGCTGGATGAATAACTAATAAGCTTTTAATTTAACTCTGATCTCGAGTTGTCTTGGTTTTGTGGTTCTGATTCAGCTCTTTGCAGTCCGCTGGACCCTGTAAGCAATGAATAACTAACTATTAATTTAACTCTGATCTCGAGTTATTAAAAAAAAAAATTCGCTTAGCCTACTCGTCCTTCTCCGGAAATTTCAAGATTCGAATATTATAAAGTATAGGCCTAAATATTATTAATTACAATAGATATAGTTTATACATTTATTTACGTATAAAACAAACAATACAGGTCTAATAATTATATTCAGCTAGTGAGCTTCTTCGCTGCGCGGAGACTGACTTATAATATAACAATGTAGATTAAGCCTATGTATACTGTATAACAGTGTCTACTTGGTTCTAGGCAGGAAATGGGCAATGCTATTATTAACCTTTACTGCTGAGATCTAACAAAATGCAAATCAAGGAACGCAACTATTAAATATGGTCGATAATTGATTGATTGATTGATTGATTGATTGATTGTTGCTTTAGGTCCAGCGGACTCTTCCGAGCCAAATCAGGACCGGACAACCCCCGATCCGCATAAAAGATCTGCTGAAACAACCATAGTGGGAAAATTGAATGCCCTCCACCGGCCAGTCACTTTACAATAAAGACATCCCACGCAGGGGACGGCGGAGGCTTTACCCAAACTAATCAAACCCTCGGTTACAAAAACAAAATAGAATACAAACATCATTATAAATTATCAACAAAACACATATATATATAAAATGCCTATATTGCTAAATAATAACATCATAAAATCACCCGGCAGAAAGTGCTCATATTATGCTCATATTAACAAAGTATACTGTTGTGAAATGCTAAATCTGTGTAAATCGAACAGAATTAGAAGCAACAGCGATCATTTTTAATTTCAGCTAGTCGTAGTCATGCAAGCATCATTTCGTAACACATCGGAGAGCTTCGTTCGACTTCGGTGATTGCCTTTTTGGGCGAATGACTGGAACTAGGTTGGAAAAAACAAGTTTGCAATCCGGCACCAGCCGAGATGAGGGCGGATCAACTAGCTGACCCCACATTAGCTAAATTCTACAAAAAACTCCCTCAGGCGCATGACCCACCGTGGAAAGGAGAGTTCTTTGAGAAAAACGGACTACTGTACAGACAGACAGATTACGACCACTCTCAATTAGTTGTCCCTGCCAAACATAGACCACAGGTACTAGAGGTAGGACACGCCATTGCATTTAGCGGGCACATGGGCGTGAATGCAACAATTCAGAGAATTACCGCTCACTACAATTGGCCGGGAATAACAGGAGACATTACGCGCTTTGTCCGCTCCTGTCCCCAGTGCCAGAAGGTAGACCAACAAGAGATAGGAGTCCCAGTAACGCTAGGCGAAACGCCCGTAACCGGTACCCCATCCCACAGAGTAGCAGTAGACATCGTAGGCCCACTGCCGCTCACAGAAAAGCGCAAACACCTACGCGACGCCGCAACATCCACCGATCATCTATTGGCTTTGTCTATAGCAGAAGAAGTCGAAGCAACAGAGGATTTAGCTATCGAGTATCCGCTGAAAAGTAGCGAGACGTACAGAGACGTAGCTACCAACCCAAAACTATCGACAGACAGACAAAGACAGATAATGGAGATAGTTGCACAACACCAAGCAGTGTTGACAGACATACCTGGACAGACACCGTTAGTTGAAGTGACAATGACCTTGACTGACACTACCCCTGTTCGGGTAAAACCAGACCCTATCCCTCTTGCCAAACAAACCGCTGTCAAGCAGGAGATAGCAACACTCTTAGAGGCTGGAATAATCTCCCCCTCTACCTCCCCCTACAGCGCTGGAATAGTCCTATTACGCAAGCCGAGCAGAGAACTCCGCTTATGCATAGACTACCGCCGACTGAACGCCGTCACGGAATTCCAAGCCGAACCGCTACCAGACACAGCACAACTGTTCGCGAAATTGCATAACGGAAAATACTTTTCGCGAATAGACCTAAGCAAAGGGTACTATCAGATACCGGTGCCAGCACACCTAAGACCTATCTCGCCTTCAGTACAGCTGATGGCCACTATGAGTTTAATGTCTTTCCGTTTGGACTGAACAACGCACCTAGCATTTTCTCACGCATGATGAAACAGCTTCTCGCGCCCATTCAAGAGGAAGAACTCCATCACTTTATGGATGATATCTTAATCGCGACCCACACGTGGGGTGACCACTTACGACTTCTCTCTACCGTTCTTCAACGACTTAGGGAAACCGGACTCACAGCCCGCCCGACAAAGTGCCTGCTAGGATACGAAGAGATAGAATTTCTTGGTCACACACTCAGACACGGCAGTCTTCTTCCGGAAGACAAGAACGTCGCGAAAACGAACAAGGCACCGCGCCCGATAAACAAAAAGGATGTGCAATCGTTTCTAGGCCTATGTGGCTACTGTCAGAAATTCGTTGCAAACTTCAATTCCATCGCCGCGCCATTGTCTGATCTAACCAAGAAGAAGGCGCCAGAGAAAGTAGAATGGAATGCCGAGTGCGAAGATGCGTTCCAAACCCTGAAGGCTAGACTCACCTCACAACCCATCCTGAAGTTGCCCGATGCAACCCAACCATTCGTGTTGCGCACAGACGTGAGTAATCAAGGTTTAGGAGCAACCCTACTACAATCTGACCCCAATGACCCTACACTTCTCTTACCAGTAGCGTATGCCAGCCGGAAACTAAATAAAGCTGAACATAACTATGCGACCGTGGAAAAAGAATGTTTGGCATTGGTCTGGGCCATCCAGAAATTCCAGATGTATTTGTATGGCGCTCATTTCAAGGTGCAGTGCGATCACCAACCCTTAACCTTCCTTGCGTCATCGCAGAAACTCAACGCCAGACTCATGCGTTGGTCACTCTTGCTACAGCCCTACTCATTTCATGTAGAATACATTCCAGGGAAGAGTAACCACGGAGCTGACTACCTCAGCAGATACCCCGTGCCCACTGTAGACAAACCTAACCTTGCTTCCAACCCCTCACAGTTGCGGGTGGATGCACCCAGCTTTGTACCCCAGTGACCTCTTCCCCAGTACTCTATGTAAATAATGCATGTACATATTTGCGCCACCATTTCAGTACCAATTCTTACCCACGTGTAAGAATAGTTTTTGGGGGGGCCTATGTAACAGCAGAAATATTGACGACAAAAATGTAGGAAATTAGCTTAGCGCAAAATAGATACTATCGAATGAAACTTGACGTTAATACAACAGTTATCTAAAAAGCAGCCCACACATGGCAAATTAACTTCCTTGAGACAGTCACACCGCCAACCGATCAAGATATCATCTAACGGACGTAGCGATCCAAGATTAAATAGCATACTTTAGGCAAAACTGACCATAACTTCGTCTTTGTTAGCCAGTCTATTCCATGGTGACCAGAGTAACTTAGAAACTAAGTAGCCCAAGCTCCGCATAATCGTTATTGCATCGATCCTCCACTCTACGTCTGACACCCCACTCAAGGATAATTAAACGTGTCCGGTATCTAGGATAGGTGTGAAAAATATTCCAACTGAAACCGTAAAATCCCGTATATGCGAGATTGACGAAAACGAGAGCTAAAAACGATTGGTCAGAAGACTACTAGGCACTCTTGCATATCTTTGGGCCCCAATCTTAGCTAGTCAGTCGCAAACGAACTGCTCAGCAGTGAGGTTCGACCAAAGGAACAAACTGCAGTGTCCGTCTATCTCCATCTCATCTAGAGAGTGCTAGAGACGTAAAAGACGATTTCACGAGTCCCAGAGTCTACAAGTAAGATAACACTAGTAGTTTTGATATGTGTATGTTTATTGTATATTGATTGCCATGTATTGATAAGATGTTCTTGATATATATAGTTACAGAAACAGATTATTGTTTCTGAGACAGTATGCATGTGGATTGATGTATCTTAGCCTTAAGATTCGAATCGAATTGTGCATATGGGAACCCTGCAGGTGTCTGATGCTATAGACACTTTGCAGAGCAGACCGCACACTTATAGCTAACGAGAATACTGTAGCCAGAGCTCCGACTTTTACAGGTGGGGTCCTGGGATCATAAAGGTTTGTGGAGACGAACACCTGACCGTCACTCCCGTGGCACCAAAGGAGAACAATCAAGAGTCTACCTGGCCACGTCCGAACCCCACAGCTACAAGGGCGACCCGACTCACCGTAGATAAGTCACCCGCAAATGAACTGAGTCCTACCCTCGAGAAACTAGAACCCCACTCGAACATTTAGTAAACTACGAACAGTGAAAATCGTAACCGCAGTTAGCAAATGATGAAGGAAACCTGCTAAAGAACTTTCCCAGCACGTTGAACTATACTACTTATTAATTTACCGGTTAATGCAGAAATGTTAAAGTTTGTGTTGAATATATAAAAAGTGAAATTACATACATACGACTGGTGTCATTCTATTTGTATTGTTGTGTAGCTATTAGTTTTCTTCTCTCGAGACATAATAATCTAGTCTTTTGATTAGTCATCACCGGTTCTCAAGTTGAGCCAAATGACACTAAAATTCCCGAGAACAAATATAAATTTTATGTGACCAAAGTGCCGTGATCTGTCTCTCACACAACTTTCGGAATTCTGGTAAAAGAACGATCGATAGTGGTAGCACATCGCCCATCTATCAATAAGTCTTACCCCCCTAGTAAGATAAACGTATCTTCCCCAGAATATCATCGCACTTCGGATTATGGTACAGTTTTAACAACTAGTGGGTTTCACTTCCTATGGTTGCAAATAGGGGTGGGTAATGTAAATGTCTTTCTCAGAATGTTTCAGAAAAGATTACAAGACATGTTAGGACAAAAATAGGAAAATAACTGTTAATGAGAAAAGCAAATATGCATTATTTCGTTCATATAAAGCAGATTGTAACCATGAGTTATACATTATAGATATTGATATTTATTGTGTTCGTGTCACCTAAACATAGTTTACATAAATTTGGAGTTCTACCAATTCATAATAATATGCACATGTTTAGTGAAAATGCATTAAGTAAGATATGTGACTTCTGTAAAAGTCAACTGGAAGATGGACATCATTTTGTTTTTGATTGTCCATTGTACAATGATTGTCCATTGTACAATGATATGAGCAGCAGATTCATTAACAACCGAACGTATGTTACACAGTCGCTTGCAAATGATGACTGGCAAATATCGCTCTCTTAGTAAATTTATCCACTATGTAGTAGCAAGAAGGAAGAAACTTGCTGATGGCAACATTGATTCTGCGAGTGCTGATTACCTATTTGACTTCATTTATTATATGAGCTATTTGCCTGCTTCTGTGTAATCCTTTCATATATAAGCTTACTACGGACATTAATTCCCAAGTTAGTATACATCAACAAATTAATTATTACCATATATTATTATAACATACGGAAAACTAATGAAAATAACTGAAAAGGAATTAACAAATCCCTTTCCTAATGTTACAAATAACAATCAATGTATAAGCTTACGTTCTTCTTTATCAAATCATACAATAATTATCGTTATTTTTTTCTTTTAATGGAATCATGCAATTATTGTTATTTATATCTATATTTATTGTATTTTATTTTTATTTATAAATAAATAATATTTTATAAAAATTAGCAATATTTTATATTTACCAATTTGGCGTGAGACTGGTTTGCATTTGTTGTATTGTGGGTGTGACATGGGGTTTTATTGTTGCTGGGCTCTGCACAATGGACTGCTATAACCCTCTCGCCTTATTCTATGGGGATCGCTAGTGAATCACCCTGTGAATTACCTGAATACATGTATTTGTTTAGCTCGGTCTGTGTTTAGGCTGGGGTACAGAGATAGATAGAAAAATGGTAAAACACAGGCGGCGGAAGCTGCTCAGGATTGGGGGGGCACACACACATTTTATTCACTGACATCAGGGCCGGACCTGGGAAAAGTCGAAGGGGGGGGGGGGGGGGGTGTTACAGATTCAGCGAAGGCGCGAAGCGCCGAGCCTTCTAGGGGTGTCCGGGGGCATGGTCCCCCGGAATTTTTTTTTTCAAGGATGCAAAATGGTGCAATCTGGTGCAATCTGAACCTTGAAAAAGCCATCTCTGATGGTCTGGGACTTTGAGCTTTTTGAACAATTTAACTGACAAACTCTGGGGTACAAAAATTATCCTCTGCCCCTCCCTTAAAAAGACCAAAACACACACAAACATTTATTTATCAGCAGAGATATTTTGTATACTATTATTATTCACTACTTTTTGTTGATCGTTAACGGTATAAAGCTTTACCTTGTAGTTTATGAACATCACCGCCCTGCTTTCACTTAATTCAGTCTTGCTGCACTAGGTTCCTTGGCATTATTACCATTTGTGAATTGTATCTTCTGGCAAAACAGTTCACTGCCTCTTTGAAGTCAATATCAACATCCCTGTGCACTTTCAGTAAAGCAAGTCCATTGAGTCTCTGTTGCCCCATTGTAGAGCGCAGGTAGTTTTTCAGGTTGTGCAACTGACTGTTTGAACGCTCACACTCGGCAGTAGTGACAGGCAGAGTGCAAAGGTTCTTTAGCATGCTGAACAGGTTGGAATAAAAATCCCTGTCACAATGTTTCAGTGCTTCTGATGCCGTGGATGGGATGATAGCTGTCGCATTCTCAGCAGCACTTCGCCATTTGCAAACCCACCGTTGGTATTCTGCATCAAGGGTAGCGTTGTCTGGTAGGTCAGACTCCCACAACAATGCCAGTGTCTTCACCCATTCTGGAACATGCATGAAACCATCCTGGTTGTCTATTAAAGTGCTTGGCACCAGACAAAGACCATCAACTGCTAGGCCAGCATTTTTTAACCTCGAGTCCAATTCGGTTGACAGGTGTTCCAAGAAAGGAATGGCAATGCTAATCTTGAAATATTCTTCTGGAGTGGCCGCAGGTTGGTTGTCATGGAGAGTCTGTCGGGATGCTTGACGAGGAACAATAACACCAGTTGTCAAAGCATTTGCCATTTTGCTGACTTCACCAAACCAGGCAACGAACGCTGTGTAGACATCTCTTCTAATAGAAGACATGCAGTTACTGACCTCTTTGATTTCCCTGTAGGCATCGACAACATCTTTTGTCCTTTTCTGCAGTTTCCATTTCAACGATGTTTTTGGACGATTCAGCGATGGTCGTTTCAATGGATGTTCGTTACAACGAATTGTCATAATTATCAACTTAGCATCTTAATTAATATTTCTACAAAGTCGTTTTTGGTGGATTAGGGCAGTATCAAGGTGAAGGTGCTGGAAGAGGCTTGCGGCCAGAACAAGAAAATATGGCTGCATTTACTAATTTAGGCTTAGGGGTTGGGTTACTTGGTCGTTTCAACGGGAAAACGCTTTGTACGTTTCAACGGATCCCTTGAAATGGATTTCCGTTGAATTGACTATAAATAACTCTTTGTACTTTGGACCAAAAGTGACTAAAAACTGCAATGTTTTACAAACAATTAAAACAAATTAAACTCTTTGCATTAAAAAAATTATTTTTTTTTCTAAATTTGGAGGGGTGGATGGGTTCGGAACCCAGGTAACCCCCCTCCCCCTCCCTGGGTCCGGCCCTGGACATTTACTCCAAATAATTTGAACTATTTTCATAGACACTATGTGAGAGAGAAATTTTTTTTATACTTCTACAACTGTGCATATAAGATAGAGAGAGAAGAGAGAGAGAGAGAGAGGGGGGGTGGGGGTGGGAAGGGTAGAGAAAAAGGGAGAGAAACTGACCTGACAATGTTGATCCATCACAGTAACAAAAGTCATGCATGTCATTTGGCATGGGAAATTACACCGTTAATTTTCCAAAGTATGCCTGACGGCGTTCATTTCTATTGATAAATTCGTAAGCAGTTTGCGCTAGGTCTAGTTCATCTACTTTGTCTTCGAACACATGCATTATAAGACAATTATTTAGACGCTCCTGCGTCATCGTTGCCCGAAGGTATGTTTTTACCCGCTTTAGGGCTGAAAAACTGCGTTCAGCCGTTGCAGTTGCGGTTGGGATGGTGAAGTACAGTCTGAGAAGTTGATCCACTTCACTCAGCATCCGTCGCACAGTGTCAGAAGCTTTCAGTTCATCCGGCAGTGCTTGGAAGATGGTGATCCTAGAGTTAGCCGCCTTCCTGGTGTCACCCAGTGCATGTGAGAGGAGTTCTAGCTGAGTTTTGAGTCTGTGCAAGTCGATGTCAGCGGAATATGTATCTTTGATTTCTTGAGGAATTTCTGTTCTCTTCCTTGCTGCTCCATCACTTAGAAGAGCTATTTGATCAAACCGGTTCTTTAAATGTTCTTTGATGTTGTCAATGGCCTCACAGTATTGCTGTCTGTAGTAAGCAGATGGACAAGAGTAGCTGTGACCCTGTGAGCCATTGTCCAGTCTTCGTGGAGTCTGCTTCTGTCTAGGAACGCAGGGCTAATTACACAAATTTGCAGCTTTCGTTGTGATGTCAGCAAAAATGTCTCATAACAATCTTCATGCCACATGCTTTCCAGTGTTCTCAGACCAATGTCAGCAGCGTTTACTGCATCATCACAAGTCGTTTGTTTTCTTTGAAGAACTGTCGCCAACTCTTCTGTCACAGCAAGGATCTCATCTTTGAATCTTTTTGCAACTCTTGACACATGACCCTGAAAAGTACTCGCCCCGTCGTAGGCCTGGCCCCTACAGTTTAGCACTGGAAAGTCAAGTCTGATCAAGCAGTCCTTCAGTGCTTTGAAAATGGTCTCAGCACAGATATTGTTAACTTGCATCAGTCCAGGGAAAGGGGGAAAATATTGGTTTGAACCTCCAAATAATGTTTTTTTGAGGGGCTGAATATTGGGGGGGCAAATGTATATGTTTGCCCCCCCAATATTTTTCTGGGAGGGGCCAGTGCCCCCCTTGCCCCCCCGCTTCCGCCGCCTGTGTAAAAGATCACTGTCACACTAGCTTTCACACGGCTATGAAATATATGTAGTCCAGCCACTTGATAGCAGTAAAAATCACACATTTATTTCCTCTACTCTATACACGATCTTCGAAGTACGAAACTAACTTAAAAATTCAATTGTCAATGCGAATGTTTCGCTCCTTCTCGGCAGCTACTTTCTCATCATCAGGCACTGGATACTTTCTGCCCTAATGGTCAGAAGTCTTGAAGAGTGGACTACTTTGGTCCTGTTTATACAGAGTTTGGTGCACTGAGTACTTTGTACTTAACTCAGTGTCCAAAGAGCTGTGTTGCTTTTGATTCCTTGACACGCTGTGTTGTCTTGGAGTTTTCTCCCGGTGGTTAGACTGGTGGGCTATCTTCATGTAGTGTGTTCAATGCCTCGGCAGCCAACATTCGGCGACGACGTGTTTTAGTTGTTCGCCGAGTTGGGCTCACGATATAACGCCTGCTCGTCTGTAACATATGAGACGAAATTCTGTACAACCCTGTATAATAGGTATGTGCAGAGCGTCTCACTGAAGGCCAAAGTAGCCATCAGTATTAGCTCCACATCTCTATACATAAGCGACGAACATTCTGCTAAGTCCGTGGTCCACTTGAATCTCCACTCTAAGTTCCTATACATATATAAATATAAATCTAGGCTAACTATACCCATAGAGAAAGAATTAATATTATAACCATTCTCTGGTACAGCCACTGGTCTGCAAACACACATATAGGTTAAACAACAGTGGGTCCGACCGGTCGACAACATGGCGGCGCAGCCGGTCGTGTTTCGCCACGTGGTCGCGCAATGTTGGACTAACAATTCAATTCTATGCATAGCAAAGTTCACACACATAATTCAACAATAATATAAATACATCACGATGAAACAGAACTATGTTCATTTACCTGTTTGACAATGTCAGGCCGTGGCTACTTGATTGAATTCGAATATTCAACAAGTACTGCTTCCCTGGTCTATCAGTGGAGAGATTTCTGCTAGGAAGTAGCTGTGTACTGCTCAGCATTTTCAACACAAATGACCCTCTACCTAGCCTTGGCCTACCCAGTCAAAACTGGTTCTACCTAATGGTGCTGTGTTTTGATAGGCTGAAGAAATCTGAGAGGCTGTAAAATTCGAAGCCCTCCACCGTCACCTGCGATGATGTCACTAACTACGCGGGCGTCAGGCTACAACTGTTACGCATGATCACTTCTGTCGTCTGCTAGAGACTAACAGTAACCTTCTAAGTCTAACTGACTAAACAAGCAAAAGTTCAAATGCAGTGGAAACGGGGCTCCCGTGACAGTGGGAAATAATCAATTGTTTGAGAGTTCGGTGAAAGAATGACCTCCCTTCACTTCTGTTCCTTTCTATGCATATGGGCCCTGGAAAGGCCGTTAAACGCAATACATTCTGAAATCTGAAGTCTGCGCTCTCTCTGTCTGTTTCATTAATTTGTTGTTTTTTTTCCTCTCTCTTCCCCCCCCCCCCCTCGCTTCACTTAATTTGCTCTCTATTTCTGTGAATCTCTCTCCCCTTGTTCTTTTCTCTTCCACCCCACTCTCTCTCTCTCTCACGCTCACTCTGTCTCTCTGAAATATCTGCAGTTGTGACCACTACAGTTTCCGTTCAAATATTTGCAATGTCAGTGAATTCATGTGCGGATTATATGGTGAGGAAAGTGGGAGTGGGGGAGGGAGGGGAGAGAGGTATCGTGTCCCAGGGAGCACGGAACCCGCCACTCATCCACATCCTCGGAGGAAAAAAAAAGGAAAATAAAAGACAAGAACAACGACACACGTGTTTCCCTCCTCTCCCCACCCCTCCCCCCACCCCCCCCTGATGAAGTATTCTTATATCACCATCCATGCTCTCTTCCATCACACTTTTGTTAGATGTTATCTCTTTGTGTTCAGGATGGTTGAGGAATGGCCGACATTGTTTAGGCTTGAATTAGCAAAATGCAAATGTCACTGTAGATCTAATAATTGCTTATCCCTTTTTTAAGACCATCAGTAGCATAATTTGGAGTTGTTTTGATTTCACAATGCACACAGCGCAGCAAGCCTACAAGTAGGCCCAATATATTTTATTTATTTATTTTTTTAAATTAGAGTCTTCTGGCAGTCCAGTAGAAGCAGGATCAGGTTATGTTGTGACTTCAAACTCCGCCTGAATCATAACTAGAACTTAAAAAAAAAGAAAAACAAACTAAGAACGTTCCCATTTTGACCTCTAGTAAGCAACAGAAATCGGTTGTAGGAATACGCAGTGGTATATAATTATTAGTAGCCTAATAGTATCACATAACGTAAACAGAAACCCCTTCCCTACCTCTACCCCCTCATAAAGAGTATAATCTGCCCCTGCAATGTATTTAAGTAGTTAATACATGTTACTATATTACTATTTAACTATATAGCACTGGCTGTAGAAGAATTATGCCCAGACATTTGTTGTCGAACTTACCTTGCCCTCCTTTCTCTTTGATTTTAAGGTGAGCCGCAGTTTCTGGAACAAAACCTCACCGTCATGTTGTCAACTAGTGATCATGTCACCATGAACATTTCTGTCCACAAGACCACCAGAAAGATTGACAAGTGCCTGATCTCCACTGCCGATGTGATTCCAAAACTGCACTTGGATTGTCAAGGGTAATTCCATCGAAATACAAATACATTGTTATTTGTCACACGGCACAATTAGACAAAATCACAAACACGCGTTAATTCAGTGGGAAGCACTGACAGAACTCCAAGGTATTTTTCATCACTGTTGTATTCTATTAGTTTTCATGTATTTGGTTTTCTCCCATTAATGACTGGATTTGACTTATTGACAGACATTACAACCTGACTACTGGCAAGCACAATGGAACGTTGACAGTGCGACTGCGACCTGACACGTTGCGAAGCTTCTTGGACACTCTGCTGACTCTGGAGGTGACCAACGGCTGCGGTTCAGCACATGTCAACTTTACTATTGGTAAGGAAGTCAATCTTTCGACCCCCACCTCACAGTAGAATTGTGTGGTGACACACTTCACTTTTAAAGGTCGCCATCTGTAAAATAAATGAGTTTTTTTTAATTATATCTTTTCTATGCCCATTTCATTTTATAAGTTTAGAATGTATTTTATGTGTACAGAATTCGTTTGATGAATTTAGAAAAAGAAATACTATGCTTACAAAGGCCTACTGTAGAAGTAGGATGGTCGAAAACCTGTCGTCTGGATTTTGCTAGCCTCGAAAAAAGGTTGAAGTTCGTATTAGATGGGCTTAGGACTTTGCCAGCAAATATTAATACTGTATTGCAACCTGCACAATGCATTGTCGCAGCAGAAACCGAATTTTGTTGTCATGCTTATAGATGATGTGAGTATGCATAGACCCAACGTTTCCCGGCGTGTCGTAAGAGGCGACTAACAGGGGTGATGTCAGCACGGCATCACTGGGCGAAAGTCTTCTACACAGAAGTCACCGGCCAGGATGGAGGAACCTCATGTTACTACAGGTTCAACGACCACGTGCTCGGGGCCAAGGCGAGCTACACTGTATTCGTGAATATCGGCTGTGGCCAACAGCCTGGAGAGGATTGGGCCCTGCCAGGTCTTTCTTGCCCAAGAAACACTGCATGATGTATAGAACCATTCACTCCATACCGGATCGGTCGTCGCCCGGGTCACCAAGGACCGCGCCTTCCGTTGGCCACCAGGAAGGAGGTGATAAGTATGCTACTGATGGACAACTTAGCAAAATCCACACGAGAAACAACATCGTCATAGGAGCATGGAATGTAAGGACCGTAACTGCGGAAGGAAAATTAGAAGAACTGGCCCACGAGCTGGACCACTATCGATGGAACGTTTTACATGTAGGTATAAGCGAACTGCGCTTTAAAGGCCTATGTGAAACAACGACCGACAAAGGCCACAATCTTTATTTCAGCGGTATACATGACAGGCACGAACCCGGCGTTGGATTCTTGGTCCACAAGACCATTCTAGCCACTGTCATGGGTTGCCACCCAGTCTCCAGTAGACTCATTACCATCCGTCTGAGAGCGGCCCCTATCAGCATCACCATCATCCAGGCCCATGTCCTGACATCAGACTATGACGACAGCGAATTGGAGGACTTCTATGAAACTCTACGGGCTGTCCTTGACCAAGTGCCGAAGAAGGACATAGTCATAGTGCAAGGCGACTAGACTGCCAAAGTTTGCCAAGATGCGCACCACAACTGGGGAGACACATGTGGACCTCACCGCAACAA
Organism: Oncomelania hupensis; assembly: GCA_036898135.1. Lineage (NCBI taxonomy): Eukaryota > Metazoa > Mollusca > Gastropoda > Littorinimorpha > Pomatiopsidae > Oncomelania > Oncomelania hupensis. The sequence continues at coordinate 33,913,021 of CM072523.1, read as the reverse complement.
CGAGAAAAGTAACAGAGGTCTGAGACTGTTGGAGTTTGCCAGATACAACAATCTCATACTGGCAAACACGCTTGGTCTCCACAAAAAATCCAGACGATGGACATGGCACAATCCCGGCGGGGAGCATCACAACCAGATCGACTTCGTCATGGTCAAGAAGCGCTTCAGATCAAGCATCAACATTGGCAGGACACGCACTTTTCCAGGAGCAGACATCGGAAGTGTCCATGATCTCGTAATGATGTCTTTCCGACTCCACTTGAAGAGAGTAACCACAGCAAAGTGCACTAGACTGAAATTCGACCTAAACAAACTGCAAGACCCGGAGGTGGCAGAAATATTTCAAGCCAAATTGGAGTGAAATTTTCACCACTTCTCATTTTGGGAGCTGGTGAAGTAGATGTCAACACCATGACCACCACCTTCAACTCAGCTGTGACAGATGCCGCCACTGAAATCCTTGGCAAGCACCACCCAAAGAAGAAGCCGTGGATCACACCGAAACCTTTGTCTTGTCTTACCTTGAGCGCCCACAATCATACTGTTGATCTCGTGGCACTAAATGGGTGTACGCACATGCGCGAGGCCGAATCGCAAGAAGATAAAGTTCATAGTCCCTGGACAGTCCAGATCAATTAGGTAATCCCACCACATTAATACCATACAGTTTGTGTCACCATCACTGGGAGGGGGGGGGATGTAGGAAGAGTGAGGCTCTGACCTGAATAACTCGTAGGGAGTAGACAATACGGGGGATGTGAGGGGTAGTGGGACGAAGTAGGTTGTTGAAGATTGAGGTGGTGGTGGTGGTGGTGGGGGTGGGGGGGGGCTAGTGGTCTGGAGTACTAGTGTGGCCTGGAAGAGGCCCTGGACATGAATGTGTCCAAAGTCTTGGCCTCAACCACGTTCTGGGGGAGTGAATTCCAATCCTTCACAGTTCTTGGAGTGAAGGAGCTTGATCTGTACTGAGTACGGCAGTTGAGCAGGCTGTGCTGCTGGTCGTGACCTCGTCGCTGTCGGCTTGGTAGAGGAACCAACTTGCCTTTGATGATAGGGCAGTGTACCATGCTGTGGTGAATCTTAAACAGCATGGCAAGGCGAGCGGTCTGTCTTCGCTGCTCCAGCGACGGCCATCCTAGGGCGTCCAGCATTTGGCTGACACTGGACGTATTGTGGTAGCGGTTCAAGACAAACCGCGCGGCACGGCGCTGGACAGCTTCCAGCCTGTCGATGGACTTCTGCGTGTGTGGGTCCCATACTGAAGACGCGGACTCCAGTACAGGCCTCACAAAGGCCTTATATGCTCTCTCCTTGATGTTACTGGAGCTGATTTTTAGGTTTCTACGCAGGAACCCAAGGGTCCTGCTGGCCTTGCTGATGATGGTGTCGATATGCTCCTCCCAGCTCACGTTGTGCCTGATGGTGACCCCCAGGTACTTTGCCGAGGCAACGGTCTCTAGGGTGTGGCCGTGCAGCTGATAGGATGAGGCCAGGGGATGTCGGCTTCTGGTGACTGGTAGTGTGCAGCATTTGGCAGGGTGGAACTCCATGTCCCAGCTCTTCTCCCACAGCTCGAGGCGTTGGAGGTCTTGCTGTAGCTGGGCCTGGTCTGTGCCACTCGTTACAACCCTGTAGACTGCTGTGTCGTCCGCAAATAGTCTTGCTAGTGCGGACAGCATCTCCGGTAGGTCATTAATATTCGCCAGGAACAGGCATGGGCCAAGGACTGATCCTTGGAGCACGCCCGACTGCACCGGGATGAAGGAGGAGCGACAGCCGTTGACAACGACTGCCTGTCGTCTGTCTCTGAGGAATGCGGAGATCCAGGCGAGGATGGGGCCCTGAACACCATAGCACCGGAGCTTGTGGAGGAGCAGACTGTGATTCACCCGGTCGAAGGCCTTGGCGAAGTCCATGATGAGGACGTCAGTCTGCTCGCCGCTCTCAGTACTGCAGGTCAGTTCCTCCGCGAACTCCAGGAGTTGCGTCTCGCAGGATCTGCCCCGGCGAAAGCCATGTTGATTGTCATTCAGGACGTGATGGGTGTCGAAGTGGCTCATCACCGCACCGACCACGATGTGCTCCAGGAGCTTGCAGGACACGCATGTGAGGGAGATCGGCCGGTAGTTGGCAGGGTTGTACTGCTCTCCCTTCTTGAAAATGGGGGTCACATGCGCGTCCCTCCAATCGCTTGGAACTGAGCCCGAGGATATGGACGACTGGAAGATGGTGGTCAGCGCTGGGGCGAGCCCGTTCGACAGCTCCTTGAGGATACGAGGGCTGATGCCGTCTGGACCCATTGCCTTGTAGGGGTTCAGATTCGCAAGGAGTTTCTGAACTCCATGCTCGGTGATGGTGAGGTTGGGGATGGTGGGGAAGCCAAGGTCGCTCATGCCGGTCTTCTGCAGGAACTCCGCCTCTGTGTAGCATGCTCCCTCACTGAAGACAGACTGGACCTGAGCGTTCAGCAACTCCGCTTGTTCTGCTGGCTCTGAGGTCAGCTGCCCATCCCTCTTAAGAGGAGCGACGCCGATGTTGGAAGACTTCTGGTTTTTAATGCACGTCCAGAATAGCTTGTTCCTTCCTGCCTGGGCTGGGTCGCTGTTGTCTTCATCCTCGAATGTGCTGTTCAGGTAGGTCCAATAGCTCCTGCGTAGCTGGCGCTGGATGGTGCGTTTTAAGCTCTTAACCTCATTCTTCAGTTCGTTAGAGCCTGTCTTCTTCATCCTACGGTAGGCTCGTTCTCTCTTGTTGATGAGACGGCGGATAGCAGGAGTCACCCACGGCTGCCTGGTCTTGATCCTGGCTGTCTTGTGTGGGACATGGTCCTGCACTGCTTGTAGGAGAGTGGTTTTGAAGCTCGTCCACAGCTCCTCGTTAATAGCAGTGTCCTGCATCAGCTGGAGGTCGGCACTAAGCTGCTTCGCTGCTGCCTTGAGGCTGGCCCAGTCCGCTTTGCCGTACAGTGGGAATTGCCGCGGAGTTTGTTTCCTCCTCTGGGGCTTGAGGGAGACATCGCAGTACGGGATGTGGGACATGGTCCTGCACTGCTTGTAGGAGAGTGGTTTTGAAGCTCGTCCACAGCTCCTCGGTAGTAGCAGTGTCCTGCATCAGCTGGAGGTCGGCACTAAGCTGCTTCGCTGCTGCCTTGAGGCTGGCCCAGTCCGCTTTGCCGTACAGTGGGATTTGCCGCGGAGTTTGTTTCCTCCTCTGGGGCTTGAGGGAGACCTCGCAGTACGGGATGTGGTGGTCGGACAGGCCATGGGTGACCTCTGTTCGGGGGATCAGCTGGGGAGAGTTGGTGAGAAACAGGTCCAGAGTGTTGTCCCCTCTAGTCGGCTCCTTCACCATCTGCTCAAGGCCGCAGTCATGGACTACGTCGAGGAAGTCGCGGTGACTCTGGAGATACGGGCAGTTGGGTTTAAGGCTTTCGTCCTCCCAGTTGAAGCCAGGAAGGTTAAAGTCCCCGCCGATGAGCAGTATGGCGTTCTGGAGCGATGATGCCCTCTGGAGCGACACCTTGAGCCGCATGAGGCTGGGTTCGTCGGACTTGTCCGGACGGTAGAACGCAGCCACATAGAGGGAGCGCCTGCCTGTCAGCTTGACGCGCACCCACAGCAGCTCGCAGTCATCGATTTCCAGTTCAGGGGCGATGAAGCTGTCCAGAGTACTGGATCTGTGCGATAAACGAAGAGAGATGAAAAAGAAAAAGAACACCTCACAGGGAGCTGATGCCTACCGAAAAATCAACAATGACATCTGAAAAGGCATGCGCACAGGAAAGGAGAACTGGATAGAAGATCAATGCCAGGAAATAGAGAACAGTCTGAACAAGAACAACAGCAAGAAGGCCTACCATTCTGTGAAGCGGTTGACAAGTGTTAAACAGCTCAAGGTCTCCACGATTCAAAACAAGTCTGGCATATGCCTTGCAGAAGAAAAATAAGTCTTGGATAGATGGACAGAGTACTGCTCTGACTTTTACAACCACACACCAAACGGAGGCCCATCAGTTCTAGCTTGTCCTGAGAACAGAGAAGAAGAACAGATCCTCCCAATTCTCCGAGAAGAAGTTGAGGCAGCAGTGCAATTGCTGAAGAAAGGGAAGTCAGCGGGAGTGGACAACATACCCGCGGAACTGCTTCAAGCAGGAGGAGAAGCGATGATTGACGCACTCACCATTATCTGTATCAAGGTCTGGCAGAGTGGGGAGTGGCCTACATCATTACCCAGTCGCTAGTCATCACTCTTCCAAAAAATGGTAACCTTCAGGAGTGTGAAAATTACCGCACCAGCAGCATCATCAGCCATCCCAGCAATGTCCTCCTGAAATAATACTCAACAGGTTTGAAACCCAAGCTGAACAAATCATATCTGAATATCAAGCCGTGATTCAGGGCAGTGGCGGAAGTATTAACTGAACATCATTTTCCAAACTCAGGATGATAATTTACGTAGAAGCATCACAGTACATCCAACAGCTATCCTCATTAATACTCCCGGTTGAACCCCAAGCCCCCATCATATCTTGACCGGAGTCGGGCGAAGTATAACTGAACAGAAAACTTGCAGATTCATATACCAACAGCTATCAGTAATCTCCTTTGGACTTAATGGGATAGCGTCGAGAATCTGAGGAACCGGTCTCTTGTTGAGGTATGAGCACTTTACAAACATTATACAAATTTACTCAGTCATTCACGAGAGGGCATTGTATGACACAGTGGCATGAATCACTCTCTGGGCAGATAACATATCAGCCACCACTGTGCTTATGCAATTGTTGGAGATTGTGGGAGAGTCTATTGTTCTGGGTCAGCTGGTTTTGCATCTACTCCAGACATTGGAAATAACCGTTACTGGAGGTATGTCAATTGATGGTTGTCACACAAGGCGCCACGAGCTGCTAATAAGGCCTACCATAACACCATATGATTACTCAATAGAATGTAACCCCACACCTAGTAACACAAAAATCTAATCTCAGAATAAAAGTGCCAATCAACACAACAGACACATGGCATCTCCTGCGCCATACATCGAACATGGATCTCTCCAACACAGTCATTTACACTGCAATATTTTGCTTGGCCATGGACAAGAAGTCCATTGATGCAACCATACACATCCCACACATGTAGTACACAGTCCTGCACATTGTGATTTGTCTTGCCATTGTGACAGTAAATATACGCTGCGATTGAGTCCCTCACAGCAGGATCTACAGCGAGAACAACTGCAAAGCATAGTGAGGTATAAATGAGATACTCCTCACACCTTTCCTCCCTATATAACTTCTCAACCACTTCTTAATTGTCACTACAACGACTGTCCCACCATTATCACAAACAGCCACCTTGGACCACCAATGACCTGCTCACATAGAACGGAAAACTCCGATTGTATGGCCACGTCACCAGATCATCAGGCCTTGCAGAGACCATCCTGCAAGGCACAGTGCAAGGAGGTAAAAGAAGAGTGAGACCGAAAAGGAGGTGGGAGGACAACATTCGAGGAAAAATATATATTTGCATTACTAATTGCAAGGGTATGGGGGAAGAGGGTGTGAGAAAGTGAGAGAGATATGGTAAATAAAGTTAGAGAAGGGGTGAAAGAGGGTGGGTACAGTGAGAGAGAAAGAGAAAGAGAGAGGGGGAGAGAGAGGGTTATTATAGGGAGAGAGAAAGAGAGGGAGGGTGAGAGAGAGAGAGGGTGAGAGAGAGAGGGAGTGTGAGAGAGATGGTGGAGAGGGATAGAAAGTAAGAAAGTGAGAGAGTGAAAGAGAGAGAGTGTGTATACTCTAAGAATTACACCCATTGTTACAATATCATATACGTTTCAGTCAGCAAAACCGGAAACTGCCATCACAGCAAGTGTGATAACAGCGGTAACAGGTGGATGCTGCGTCATTCTGGCATTCTGCGTGTGGACTGCTGTCGCCTGCTGGAGAAAACGAAAAAGTGAAAAACTCTCTCTCTCTCTCTCTCTCTCTCTCTCTCTCTCTCTCTCTCTCTCTCTCTCTCTCTCTCTCTCTCTCTCTCTTTCTCTCTCTCTGTCTCTCTCTCTCTCTCTCTCTCTCTCTCTTTCTTTCTTTTCTCTCTCTCTCTCTCTCTCTCTCTCTCTCTCTCTCTCTCTCTCTCTCTCTCTCTCTCTCTCTCTCTCTCTCTCTCTTTCATTTCATTTCTTCTTTCCTGTTAGATTCAATTCGCTCTCGATCGTCTTCTTCGTCTTACAATCAGTTGCGGTCTAAAGTTCTCCATGAAGTTAATTAATTAGCTGATGCATTTATTTATTTTACAGAGCGTTCACTAACACAGCGACGAACACATACTGGACAAGCGATACCGCGGGATTCTGTGAGAATGTCAGAAATGAGCGATATGTACGATCTTCCCCAGGATAATCCCATCGGTCATCCGGGCTCTCACAACCCAATCTCAAGACAGACTCCCTTGATCATCATTAATCATGACTGTGCTCTCGCGCCACCTCTGCCACTTCGTCCTCAACCACTGCCTGAAACCGGTATGGTTGCTGACTGGAACCATTTGACAAGAGACGAGACAGCTGAAAACATTCGGTTAACACTGGAAACCAGACCCCTACCGCATGGACCTGATGGCTACATTCCATGTGGCAGAACTTTTAATGCCGCTGCAACGCAGCAAGACATGCCCTCGTCAACAGAACACAACAGTGCTACTGCATCGCCTTCAAAACCCCGGTATCGCCAGCGAATTCTAGATGACAAAGAAAGCGACGAGTCAGACACCGGATCTGTGGCATCTTACTTGTCCATCAAGCCTGACGTCGACGAGGATCCAGACGGTTACTTACGACCAAAACAGGCGGCATGCCCAATGCAACAACGCAGAACCTTTAATGTTGCTGCAACGCCGCAAGAAACGCAAACATCTGCAGATCACAGCAGTGCCGCTGCAACGCAGCAAGTCATGCCAACGTCTACAGATCAAAACAGTGCTACTGCATCACCTTCAAAACCTCGATATCGCCAGCGACTTCTAGATGACAAAGAAAGCGACCAGTCAGACGCCGGATCTGGGGTGTCTTACTTGTCCATCAAGGCTAACATCGACGAGGATCCAGACGGTTACTTACGACCAAAACAGGCAACATGCCCAATGCAACAACTCCCCACACAGAGCTGTTCCACAGAGAAGATTCTTATACCAGAAAGCCTTAGTGTTACTTTAGAAGAAGGCCCCGCACTAAACCTGCAAGCTAGTGCAACACAGCAAATGTCAAAGTTCAAGAATGACTATGTTTCACATGAATTCATGCCATCCTTGGCCACAGCAAAGACCGCCATTCCCACGACTGATCTTCCGGGCACATTGAAGGATGGATACGTCCCTCACCACCAGGTGCTGCAGTTACTGACACGAGATGCTCTCACATCGGTTGCATTACAAACAACCCAACAACCTCCACAGCAAGATGATGGATACGTCCCGTACGATCCTGCTGAACAGCCACACAAGAAACAAGATGGCGCTTATCTTGACGAACAACCAGACATGAAACAAGATGGGGGTTACGTCAATTACGATCGTTCTAAACAACTAAACGAGGAACAAGATGGAGGTTACATCAATTATGGTCCTGCGAAACACCCAAACAAGGAACAAGATGGCGGTTATGTCAGTTATGACCCTGCGAAACAACCAAACAAACACCAAGATGACGGTTTCGTACCCTGCGACCCTGCGAAACAACCAAACAAGGAACAAGATATAAGTTACGTCAATTATAACCCTGCTGAAAAAGTAAACCCGGAACAAAAGGATGATTGTGACCCTTGGTATGAGAACAATCTCCTTTAAAGGAGACTAAGAGCAGAAGCGAGAGCCACTAACGAACTCATTTGGTTCGCTGATTTTTTGAAAATCCATCACCATCACTATTGGATGATATGACTTTGCAACATTGTATTGACATAATGGAATAAACATAATTCCTCAGTCAAATTCACAAAAACCTTCCATATACATTTTACTCCTATCGGCATGAATTGGAATGCTACAGAGGAAATCAGTGCAGACATCCCCAAAACGATGCTGACCTTTAAACCCATTGACACTAGATGGTGTTGAGGCATCCGCCTACACACAGCCTATGTTTAATAGATCTCTGACGCTCAGCTGGCGCCAAGGTCGCCTTTTTAGTTGAAAGTGAACTTTAAAATGTATGTAGAGATATCCACTAACCAGTACAACACACCGAAAACTCTTAATACGTCTTAACTCTGTTGAAGATACGAACACTGACGACATAATGTTAACGTACAATAGTGCATACAAATCTGAATCTGATTCATTGATGGAGAAGACTAAAGAAGAGAAAATGAAGGAAAATCATCCAAAGTGAGAAGTATAGCATTGACAGTAAACAGTGGTAAATTATCTACCACTTGCGATTGTAGTTGGATCTCGTGGATTTGTTGGTTGATTTGTAATTCTGTGGTAGATACTCTATCATTGGATCTGTCAGTCAGATACGTAAATAGTGGTTAGCGTGTTTGGATGATCGAATGTCGACCAGTCACGAAACCATGTGAACATGGAGGTTTGACTGTAGTACATCAGTTTTGATAAGTGACTTAAACATAATTATAAATGTTGCTGTTATTATACAGCTGAAATAGTTAATATTAGTACACTAGTGTCAACGGACTAACTTGCTTTATATGTCCTCTCACCATTTTCAATTGATGGAAACGTATATTTGTTTGATATGTTCCAAACCAAAAATATTTCTACAAGAAATTAGATGTGTACATTTCTTTTCTCTTCAAAAATCATTGTGAAGATTGTTATTTCTAAATATGTTCTTTGCATACAGTCAGTCATTATAGAAGTTTGTTCATCTGTATTCAAAAATGAGGACTGAGAAAGATGGAGTACGCTGGTTAAACGATCATCTGTGGTACCCCAACGACCTTCGAGTTACAGGAGAAGGCTAGGATTCAAAAATGCGTGCGTGCAGAAGCTTGGAGTTACACATAATCTTAAGCGCCGTTTATACGTGTTTGCCTGTTCATAATCCCATCAGGCGTCGCCATGGAAGTTTGTTTTAGTCGTTGTCCGTGTGTGCGTGTGCGGTCCCTCTAACTAATCTTACGCTTTTAGTGAATGAGAGATGCTGCCAGATGTTTACTCCGGTCCCATTTCTTTGGGCGAGACAACCCATGCCTACACCTTGTATCTCCCTGATCTTGCACAGCTTCCACTGCAAAGAATCTTTAAGGTGGGCTGTCTGTCAATCACATACGGCATGTGATTGTTTTTGCTGTTGTTCATGCGCGGGTGTGTTCTTCTTCTTAAAACAACTTGTACAGTGGAAGCATGTTCGTCGTTACAGAGTGACTGAGATGTTTTGTTGCATCACCAAAACAAAATCCAATGTATACTACTCAAAAGGGCCACTTGGACATATGGGCCTCTATTTAAATCAGAAACACGAATTCAATTTATTAGTTCATCATATTTTATTGCAATCATTTCTGCATCAATAACAAAAAAGATTTTAGACATCAGTCGCTTAAAATTCGAGTAAATTCAATTTAACTGGACATACACCTCATTTACAAAATCAAAACTTTAGAAACCAAAAATCTGTAGAGTCAGTATCGGGTGTGGCCACCGTTTGCATCAATGCAGTCTTGGCATCGTTGTCTCATGGACCGTATCAGGTTATGGAGGATGTTTCCTGGGATGGCCAACCACTCTTGCTGGAGAACTTGGGCCAGAACTTCAAGGTTAGCTCCTAGAGGGAGGTTTGCCCGTGTCTGTCGACCCAAGACATCCCACAGATGTTCTATGGGGTTCAAATCGGGTGATCGAGCCGGCCAATCCATCCTTATGACGTGCTGTTGTTGCAGGAAGTCATTGACGATACACGTTCGGTGGGGTCTGGCATTATCGTCCTGTAGTATGGCACCTTTCCCAATGGCCCGCAGAGCTGGGAGAATCCTAGGTTGTAGGACGTCATCCCTGTAGCCAATACCGTTTAAGTTGCCATGAATTTGGAGCAGGGGTGTTCTGAAGTTTAACGCGAAGCCACCCCACATCATGACAGATCCACCACCAAAGTGGTCATGCTCGCGCACCGTCGCATCAGCAAAACGCTCCAGTGGACACCTCCAAACATTCACTCGACGGTCGTTGAAAGACAAGGAGAACCGAGACTCGTCTGTATAGAGCACCCTTGACCAATGTTGCCTAGTCCACATCAAATGACGCCGAGCCCAGGCCAAACGCGCTGCATGGTGAGCTGGGGTGAGCAAAAGCCGTACTGCTGGTTGTCTTGATCGCAGGTTTGCCTCGTGTAGACGGTTGCGAATTGTCTGGTCGCTGACGTTAACATTGCTGGCTGCGTGAAGCTGTCTGATGGTGTTTGCTGTAGCGGACCTCATCCTCAGAGCTGACAGGGTGATGAAATGGTCTTGTCTTGCAGTGGTAACGCGGGGGCGTCCGGACCTTCTTGGTTCTTGGACGCTTCCAGTGTTGTTAAAGCGCTCCCGCAGCCTTTGGACAACGGAGTGGGACACTCCCAGCCGCGTGCCAACTTCTCTCATCCCTACCCCTTTCTGAAGCCATGCAATAGCTCTGCCTCTATCCGCATCAGTCAATCGTCGCCTTGGGGGCATGGTTAGAAAAGCAGCAAAAGCGCTGCCATTTATACCCAGAAAAAAGCGCCAATTAATTATTGAACTGAACTCAGAAAATGCAAGCCTTTCGCGTGCAAATCACTTTTTAATGTTGAAAATTTTGCTTTATTAGCAAGACAACAGTAAATTAGGGTCATTTTTTTGTAAAAATTGGGTTTGTTTTTCAACTCGGTTTAGAAAGTTCAAAACTCACACATGTGATTACTTGTCAGAATAAGATTGTCTTGAATGTTACTGTACAGGATAAGTTTTGAAATAAGCAATATAAGCGATATTATTGATAGCAGCAAAAAATAATTAAACTAAATGAAATATGAGCGTGGCCCTTCAATTATTTTGAGTAGTATATTTAGAATTCACTGGGTAATGAACTGCCTTGATTTGACTTGAACAATTTGCTTGAATATATATATAATGTAGACTATATGGCGATCTAAGAATCGACCAATTGCATTCCTACAGCGATCCTTCCCTAGGGAAGCATAGCAGCTGCTGTGCCTAACTAACACTACATTGGTATAATTATATTGGGCAAGTATATCTAATGTACTTTGAAATTTGGGGCGGAATTTGCTTTGAAGGGGTGTGAATAAGTGTCACCCTGTCTGTCTGTCTATCTGTGTGTCTGTCTGTGTATCTGTGTGTCTGTCTGTATGCCTGCAGCAATTTCTCCAGTGCGCTGCTTTTGTTTTGATCTTGAGATCTCTCTCTCTCTCGCTACCTCCCCCAGCTCCTGCATTCAGCCCTTCTCCCCTACCAAGTCCCCTCTCATTACAAACTTTTGCTTCTTTCCTATTGAGGCCATAGGGGGTGGGGAGGGGTGATTAGAAGGGAAAGGGGCATCAGTGGTGTTTAGTCAGCTGAATGGGATTTATGATCCACGGGGGTCTTTCTTTTTCTTTTCCCGTTAGTTGTACAGAGCATGCTTTATGTTTTAAAGCTACGCTTGTCTAAGAGACAGTTATGAGCAGATTACGATGGCATTAATTTATTTCCAATTATCTATGTTTAATCAACTTAAATACATCTGTTTATTAGTAATCCCTCCTCCACAAGGCAGACTCATAACTTGGTAAGGCTTAGGAAATCCGTTTGTCTCCGTGTCGGTTGATCAGTCAGTCATGCTCAATGATAAATGTTGAATTTGGTCAACTTAATTAACTCAATCAGGTGGTTTACTAACTTTTAGAATTTGCCAAACTTTGATTTTGGTGACTATCCTTCATCCACAGATGAACAAATCGTTTACTTTGTTTGTTTATTACCATGGTGTTATATTAATTGTTTGATTAGTTGGTTAGTTAGTTTGACACTATCCTATCCTATCCCGTAACTCCAAGGTCGTTGGGGCACCACAGATGATCGTTTAACCGGAGTACTGTACTCCATCTTTGTCTGTCCTCGGCAACCCTCATGGCTTCGCTCAGTGTCAAGCCAGTCCATTCTCGATTGTTGTCTTCCCACCTCTTTTTCTCTCTCCCTCTTCTTCTACATCCTTGAACCGTGCCTTGCAGGATGGTCTTTGCAAGGCCTGATGCTCTGGCGACGTGGCCATACCATCGGAGTTTCCGTTTCTCTGAGCCAGTCATCGTGTTGGCTTGAGTGGTGGTCTGTCGGATTTCGTTGTTGGTGATGTGCTGCGTATAGGAAATGCCCCAAAATCTTCTGTAGCACCTCATCTCCATGCTTTGTATTCTTCATTGTAGATCTGCTATGAGGATCCATGTTTCGCAAGCGTATAGGAAGATGGACACAAAGAACTGTAACATGATTATGTTCTTTGGTATTGCTCTCTAAACATTTTTGTTGATTACTTCTCTCTATGGATTGTTTCCCGTGTGTGTTTTCCCACTTCGACCCCACTCCACCCCCATCCCTTCACCCCTGTATGAAAATATTATGTTTGTATGTGCGTGTGGGTCACATTATTAAATTTCTTGTACATATATTTAGTTTATTTGAAAGACTATTTTTTATAAAGTTTGGCAGACATATTATTTTTTTTAAGTATTTAACTTTTGATCTTTAAAATATTGGTTACAAATAAGTAGGTTCTACAGTACGTAGGCTGTAATGAGGTTGCAATTGCTTGTTTTCTAATTGCTTTGGTCTTGTCGAAGATTTTCTGTTTTATTTGTCAAGCTTTCTATAATACAAAGCTGTGATTTCCAAACAAGGATGTAACACATAGCTGAATGTTTGACGAGTTAGAAAGTATCACCCCGTCACAAACCTTGCACGTACTTATTGTAAAAAATGAAAATGAAATGATTTGGTACTAAATTTGTTCACCCATTGTTCGATTACTTTGCCAACTAATTCTAGCCTTGTTGCCAAAAATACCATTTACTTAAGCCATAGAGCCGACTACCGAGGTAATGGGCATGAGTATATTTCTTAAAGAGTAAGACTGGAATTAAAATATGTGCACTGCTTGCAACTCCAATGTTATGTTATTGTCTCTACAAACAGCTCTTCTTAATCACTAGAGCACACAATCACTGATTATAATGATGATGAGGAAGAAGAAGAACCAGATGTTGATGATGCTGGTGGTGGTAGTGATGATGATAATGACGACGACGATGATGATGATGATAATGATGACGATGATGATGAAGAAGAAGAAGATGATGATGATGATGATGATGATGATGATGATGATCATGACGATGATGACGACGACGACGGCGCCGCCAACAAAGCTGTACATTTATCACAAACCCGGACATAATAATATAAAACTGTAGTGTCAAGTCAAGGACAACTTTCAATATAGAATAATTGAAACAATAAGTTGCCTGTAACTGTTCCTACCGATCTTTCAATGCGTATTTCCTGTCCTTTGTGAATATTTTATATTGATCCACAATAGATAATTAGTTAGGATGGCTTGTATGTGAATTTTTTTTTGGTACATTTCTTAATGAAAAATATTCAGAATCATAATGTTTATTGTACCAATGAGCTGCAAGGAAATTTAAAAAGCAGTGTATGTACAATACATTACTAGGGCAATGACAATTTTACAAAAGTACTTAGAAGTTAAGAAAATAATAAACATCACGCCTGCAATAAACTTTTTTTTCACTATTACTACAACAAAATTAACATAATTATTACTTTGCTCTTGCTCTGTAAACAAACCTTTTTTTAATTTTTTGATTACTATCCTCATTTATTGGATTTCCCGTGTGCTTCCTCCCCCTCTCCCCCTCCTCTCCCACCTTCTCCACCTCCCTTCTTCAACTCACACTCCTTTGTATTTGCGCACTTATCTGGAAATACTTTAAAATAGTCGGGAAACAGAACGAGCTAAAATGTCTGACTTTTGGTCCATTTGTCGGTCAGTCTGACGCCGTATCCCAAGAACCACTGACAGAATTTTACTCAAATTTCACTACTTTGGTTAGTGGACTGCCTCCTATGCCATCATATTTGCTCTACCGCACAAGTCAAGGTCACGGGAGTTATTTTGTTGCCGAAAATACGTTTTGCTCAATATCTCAAAAACGCCTAAACCGATTTTGTTTTGTTTTAGTAAACAGATACTTCAAATCATAGTCAGTAGCAGCTCGGTTGTTGGTCAGTCGCTAGGTCTGTTGCCCTGATCTTCTCTTTTTATGTACAAAACACATTTTTGCCTGATCTCAAGACTAACTGAACCAAATTTCAATGTTTTTACTTTCATGGTTTGCGCTGTATCTAAAAATTGGCCTAGGCGATTTTGACAAGTACGTGTTTGCTGGCGGATTGTTCCAATAGTGGTCTATCATTTCAGGCTTTACTTTTGCTTCATTAGAATAAAGCCGACTCTCAACACTGTCCAGAAAATTAACTCTTTGAAAATGTTTATTTTACAGTTTGGGTGCGAGTGTATGCAAAACTATATTTGAATGGTTTGCCATCATGTTACTTCTTCCTCTTGTTGTTATTTTTGTAGTTGCTGTGAGTGCGTGCGTGCGTGCGCGCCTGTGTGTGAGTGCGGGTGTGTATGTGTGTGTGGGGGGGGGGGGGGGGGTTGTGACGTTATTGAAATTCCTTGTACAAATCTGCAGTTGTTTTTTTTTTAAGTATAGTGGGAACTTCATAGAATTTTTTAATAGATTTTTTTAAAGTTTTTAAATTCTTTATCCAAAACTGAATGAAGCGAACATCGCGGGTCATCGCAGTTTTCAAATCTATATGAACGAATTAGAAGATTTCTCCCAAAAGAATGCATCTTAATCCATTCAACAGTGAATTTTACAAACATCTTAAATAATAAATATGCGCAGTCTATTTTCAAACCCGTTCAATTTCGGTAAAATTGTCACACACAAAAGTACCTTTTTCACGATCACTGGACAGAAGTTAGCTCTCCCAAAGACCTTGATATATAAAGACATGCCATGAGGCCCACTTCACACAATTCGTCCCCTATACGCTTATGTGTCCGGGGACGTTAATATATATTCAACTCAACTCAGCCCACTTCAACAGAGTTTACATGTAAAACAGCGATCCTAGCGGTAGAACTGTTTCTATGTCAAGGGAGGTGTCACGATGGTGTTTTCGTGGTGTTTAAAGCTTATATATCTAACTAATCACACACAAGAACACCCTATCGAATAGAAGATAGAAATGATAGTGAAGGCCTATTTTATAGATCAGCAATGAGGACTGTGAATAATAAATAACAATAATGTATCTGCGTGTCTGTCTCCTATCACTATATGAAAGAATGCGTGTACTCTACTTCTGTTTACAGACAATCATCCCAGCCTCTCGCATTTGTACGTAAGTCAACGATGTGTATGTTTTTCTTACTCAGCGTTCGCTATTCAAAAATAAACTCTTACATACACGTACATATAACTCAGTCACATACAATAAACCAACAAAAGGATCTCACGTATACACACACAGGCAGTCCTTGCCTGGAGTCCTGCCTACTGCTTGTGGCAATCGTCAAAGGGGTAGACACAACAGAACAGAGAGTGAAGTACTCACGATTGTCCCCCTTGGACATACGATTCATGTAGCGAGTCGATGTTATTGCACACAACGAGGATGCGCCTACATGTCCTCCCAGTACTGTAGGTGCCAGACAGCTAGGCACCGGCCTGAAGCACAACAGCTCCAGCCTGCAGTCGGTTGACCCAAAATGGCGGTCCTCTCCAAGTCCCAGCCTGGTCACTGTGGAAGCGGCCCCAGGTATGCCTCTGCACACGGCCCCTTGCCCCCACACCGGTTGCTGTGAAATAGTTCATTCATTATTTCCACTGTCTACTTATTCGCAGTTTCCTTTTTAGTCATGTCCATTCTGTTCTATTGGTTATTCCATAACCTTTTCTTTGTCTCCACGTTTTGTCTGTCTGTCTCCCCTATTGCCACAATACTTTTAACTTATTCCTACCATATGCATACGCTCACTCATTCACCTCATACCAAAATACATTAGGCCTATATCCCTAGCTTACGTCAGCCACTAATTATTTATTTACTTGACAAAAGTGAACGAACAACGTTCACTGACATACATAATTAGTTTACATAAACATTCTTCTTCTCTTCACCTCCCTACATGCACTACCGTCATAAATTCTCAATAAATAACAGCATAGTTATTTCACTTCAAAATAAGAACTTAGAAAATCATACTCATTCGTGTTTTGTTCAGAGAGAGCCAACTTCTTTCCACATCTTCACAAAAGTTTTATGTTTAATCATTAGCTTACCTGCTCACTGCAGCTAAACCGACCGTTTAAATCCTGTGTGGTTCGGTCATAGCCTCTTAGTAGACACTCCTTCTACGCCTTCAGACCGGACTCGGGTTTATTATCCACACACTTCGTACCTAACTAAGTCTGTTCGGCACGGCATTCAAATTCCGAGTGAGTTTGTAAACATAGCTGCTTCCGCCCAGTACGTATCTAGCGCCCTCTACGCGGTGTACATAAGTTATGCCCCTTTTCATAGGCCCACAACAATAACATCTATCTGTCAGTGACCTCATTCCTGACAATACCCCCCTTCTTAAAAAAAACAAAAGGATACCTGCTGGTTTATCTTTTGTTTATATCTTATTATTATAAAGTAAACTATGTACAATTATGATTTTCCACGAACACCAAACGTGTTCTCCATACTGCTTTTATTTATATGCTGTTAATTGATGCGACCAAAAGTCTATTTCCTAAGGAATATATTGCTCAACATCAGCTCTGCTAAGCAGATCAGCGAATGTGTTCTGTGTTCCTGGCAACGGTTCCACCAAGAATCTGTATTCTTGCAATGACAACGACCACCTCATGATCCTAGAGTTCTTGAACCTGCAGGTATTCAAATAGGTGAGTGGTCTGTGGTCTGTTTGTAGTGTGAACTCTGTTCCCCACAGGTAACGTGACAGCTTGGAAATTCCCCAGACAATGGCTAAGCATTCACGCTCAATGGTGCTGTATCTCGTTTCCCTATCTAACAACTTGCGACTGATGAAAGTCACTGGATGCAACACATCTCCTTTCTCTTGCATGAGAACTGCACCCAATCCTGTTGCACTAGCATCTGTACGTAGTGTGAAGGGTTTGTTCAACTGCGGCAGCTGTAGTACTGGAGCCGACGAAAACAGTTTCTTGATCGCCTCCAGAGCTTCCTGACATTCGGGTGTCCAATTGAAACTTCTGCGTTGAGTATCCTTCGTCAAGTTGGTGATCGGAGCTGTGACAGAAGCGAAGTTGGGAATGTACCTGCGGTAGAATCCTATTAGCCCCATCAAAGCTCGTACCTGCTTCTTTGTGGTTGGAGTAGTAATGGCTAAAATCTTCTTTATCTTTCCTCCCTCAGGTTGAAGTTTCCCTTTTCCAATCATGTGTCCCAGGAACTCAAGTGTTTTGTACCCTGCCTGAATCTTCGATGGTCTGGCTGTCAGCTTGTGTTTCTTGATTCTTTCCATAACTCCTCGAACATCAGCCAGGTGTTGTTGGAATGTTTCGCTGCCAACCATGATGTCGTCGAAGAAGTTGCATGCTGACACTTCCTCCAACTCTAACATCCTCATCATCCTCGCGAAGACTGCAGGTGCGGATACAAGTCCAAATGGCATTCTCACCCACTGGTATAGCCCCATATGCGTTGCAAAAGCTGTCTTGTGTCTATCCACGGGGTTAACTAGGATTTGCCAATACCCTTTTGCTAAGTCTATCTTTGTGAAGTAGTTGGCAGTTGCTAACTTTGCGAACAATGCTTCAACGTCTGGAATTGGTTCCGCATCAAACACTGTGATTCCATTCAGTGCCCTGTATTCAATACAGAATCGGCAAGAACCATCCTTCTTCTTGACTAATACCACCGGTGATGAGTATGCCGACTTTGACTTCTCAATTACTCCTAATTCTAACATGGTTTTGATCTCTCTCCACCACTTGCTTTGACGAAAAAGGTAAGTCATAAGCCTTTCTTCTCACTGGTGTCTCAGTAGTAAGCCCTACATCTAGAAACAGGTCACCTTCGAACACGCCTGGTTTTGTCGTAAGCTGTTCCTTGAAATCCTCAAAAACCTGGTGCAACTGCCTTGCTTCCTTTTCTGAAAGATCTTTGCATATGTCCACATTGGAAATATCCTCATCTGCCATTGATGATGACATGGGTAGGTTTGTTGGCAACGTTGGTAGTTCTGGCTCATCATCCTCTTCTATAATGACGCCAAAGGCGGCTTCTTGTGCAGCCACATTTCCCCCTCTTTGTTCTGAAACCTCGTGTTCCTTCTCTACGTGCTCCAAGCCTGGTAACGTAGAAATATCCTGCCATGGTACTGTCTTCCCTACCACTACAGTTGTCTTTTGTGCATCCTGCGTTTCTTGGTCCTCCCTTCTGAAGTATTTTTTCAACATGTTTGCATGAAAAACCTTTTCCTTGCCTTTCATCACAACTTTGTAATCTGGATGCATACACTTGACCACCTGAAATGGTCCCAGCCAGTTCATGAGAAGTTTGTTGCTCTCCGTCGGTAACAACACCAACACTTCGTCATTAACCTTGAAACTGCGGGCCTTTGCTTTCCTGTCAAAGTACTTCTTGTTTCTCTGAGCCCGAGTTGTCACAGCATCTCCCAAAGGTGCTTCCTCTGCAAGTAGGCTTGTACTGCACTCTGCAAGTACCCCTGGAACGTTTCCTACAATGAGATCCGCAACGGGATCATCTAGAACGCTACAGATGATTTCACCCATCAAATATGGTGTTTGTATTTGTACCCGTGCCGTACCATACTCTGTGATTTCACCACCAAACGTTCTACACTTCACTGTACCCTTCAACATTTGACTATCTTTGACAAGTCTCTTTCTTACCCCACAGATAGTTGCGCCAGTGTCTCTCAACACTGAACAGGGTATCTCATTGACCTTACCCGTTTCCAACTTCAAATGCCCTACTGATCGTTCCTCCAGAGAACACACTATTGCTTCTGCTGCATTCGTTTCTTTTACTTCCGCTTGTTTTGTTTTCCTCAACGGACATTTGTCTCTCCTATGATCCTTGAATTTGCAAACCTGACATGACTTCGGATCATTTGGTGCATATTGAGGACAAGTACCTGCCATATGACCTTTCTGCGCACAATAGTCACACGTTACACGCGACAGATCAAAGTTACCTCTTCCTCTACCACCTCGGTGTGTTGCGAATTCCTTCTGAAATTCCCCGAACCTCTCGGAAATTTGTTCGCCTGGACTTGCACAAACGCACCCTGTTGTTCTACATCCTCAACAGGTTTTGCCGTAGCACCTGCTACTGGGCCTTGCCTCCTGGTTACAGGCTTTCCGGGTCTAGCCAATCTATATGTCTCGGCTGCATCGAGAATCTGATCAAGCTTCAACAGTTTCCTATCCCGGATAAACACAGCTAGTTCCCACGACACGGTTTCTAACAGCTGCTCAGTAATAACCAAATCAACAAGGCCATCATATGTCGCAGGAATTCCAGCTAGACTGATCCATCTTGTCAAAAGATGACGCAAATTTATCCCATACGTATGGAATGATTGGTTCACCTCCGGCTTCGATTCGCGGAAACGTTTTCTGAACCCTTCTGCAGTAGCCTGAAATTTGCCTAACAAATGCTTCTTTAGCTCATCATATGTAGCTGGTGCGTTCTGAGTAAGACTACGGTATAAGTCTAACGCGCTGCCATCCAAGAGAGCGGACAAATATATGGCCCATGACCCTGTATCCCATTTCATTTCCTTCGCATATGTTTCAAATCTGGCTAAGTATGAATCTATATCATCAGACTTTTCTTTGAAAATGGGCAGTTTGGGTAACATTGGTCTGGCTCTGACATAATCATGTCTTCCATGCCCTTCCTGTGTCTCATCCCTCTCTTTTAACTTAATTTCTCTTTCTATTTCTAATTTCTGTTTTTCCAACTCCAGTTTCTGTTTCTCTAAAGCCATTTGATCCTGCCTTTCCCTTTCTTTTCTTTCATTTCCTTCTCTCTCTAATGCCATCTTCTGTTTCTCTAAGGCTATTTGATCCTGCCTTTCATTTTCTTTTCTTTCAATTTCTTCTCTCCTTTTCTTTTCTTCCCTCTCCAAGGCTCTATCATGTCTCTCTAAACATTGTTCAACATATTTGGCGCGCTCCCCCTCCGGAATGCCCAACTCCTTGGCAGAAGCCAAGAAAGATTTGAGAAGCACATCATATCCAACTTCAGCCATGACTAACAAACTTAAGAAGCAAAAACCTTCAGAAGAAAAATTATTTCAAATAATATCTATAAAGGCAACTTACGATCAAAACTTTTGACTACGCAAGTAAACTGTGTTGTTGGATATCTCTGAACTTGACACTCACAATGAAATATGCACTGCACTATTTCATAACATATTCATCACATCCTGTATTTGGCATATAAAGTAAAATGTAACAACGATTTGTCAAATTTTTTTTTGAATACCAGTAAATTTATCAACACTTAAACATAACAAAACAATATACACATTTACATAAACCCTGACCCCAAGAAGAAATTTGTTATAAAAGGCTAAAAGGACAACCTTACTAAGTCAGCACCAAACCTAACAGTAAACTGAACCTAAATTAAAAGTAAACAACTGACTGAAAAAAACAGGACTAATTAGCAAACTATAAGCATAATCAAAGAACGAAATTAAATAGAATGTACTATTACTGAATCAAATTTCAATTAAACAACAACAGTCACCCAAATAGGTTTAAGAACAGTAGTCCAAATGCAATGTCAAAACAAAACAAAACTATTATAATTCAAAGTAATTTAATAAATTTTCATAAAACCAAACCCACCAATAGCTAGTTAAATTAGCAACTTTTCCACCTTTAATAAATAGGGTATATAGTAATTATTCAACAAGCCACAATTAAATTTCTACACTATTATCAACATAATATAACTCTCTGTCTCACACTTATTCAAATAAAGCACATCTAATCCAAACACTAATTAGTGAATTAGCCTAAACAACTATTCACAACAGTGAAATTAAACTACATCAGACCATAGATCACTGCCCAACACTATATCAGTTATATTAACTTTTCTGTCTAAAATAAAAATAAAAATAAATGTAAAAAGAAGTATATATATTTACAAACAACTAAAACAACAAATAAATAAAATTAATCAATTTAACGAAAACAAAGGGAACAAAAATAAAAAACAAAAATTTTGCAACTCCTGGCTAAAGGAAATCAAAACTAAACCAAACAAAACAATGCAAATAAATGTAACTAAGGCTGACGGAATTAACTATATTAAAATAGCGAACGCCAAGCAAGCACACTCTCTATCACACGCATAAATAAAGGACAGGCCCTAAAGAATTATATGAAGATTTTCTAATTAAATAAATTTGAAACTAAAAGGATAGAGGAGCTTTGCAAAGAAGTAATAGACCCCAAAAGGCAGACAAAGTAGATATTTCCTCGTTGATCTAGAAACTATACAATCAGATCAACCCCGCAAAGCTGGAGGCGGGACAATAGAACATCCCTTAAGCATTACTCAAGTATACAGAGCATTCACATCTTTAGTCTATGCTATACTATCCTAGATAGAGTTTTGAGAAAACAAATACAAGAAATTTTACTCTGTGCCCTCACTAACCTAACACAGAAAAAGTCGGGTCACCAGATGTCACGATGGTGTTTTCGTGGTGTTTAAAGCTTATATATATCTAACTAATCACACACAAGAACACCCTATCGAATAGAAGATAGAAATGATAGTGAAGGCCTATTTTATAGATCAGCAATGAGGACTGTGAATAATAAATAACAATAATGTATCTGCGTGTCTGTCTCCTATCACTATATGAAAGAATGCGTGTACTCTACTTCTGTTTACAGACAATCATCCCAGCCTCTCGCATTTGTACGTAAGTCAACGATGTGTATGTTTTTCTTACTCAGCGTTCGCTATTCAAAAATAAACTCTTACATACACGTACATATAACTCAGTCACATACAATAAACCAACAAAAGGATCTCACGTATACACACACAGGCAGTCCTTGCCTGGAGTCCTGCCTACTGCTTGTGGCAATCGTCAAAGGGGTAGACACAACAGAACAGAGAGTGAAGTACTCACGATTGTCCCCCTTGGACATACGATTCATGTAGCGAGTCGATGTTATTGCACACAACGAGGATGCGCCTACATGTCCTCCCAGTACTGTAGGTGCCAGACAGCTAGGCACCGGCCTGAAGCACAACAGCTCCAGCCTGCAGTCGGTTGACCCAAAATGGCGGTCCTCTCCAAGTCCCAGCCTGGTCACTGTGGAAGCGGCCCCAGGTATGCTTCTGCACACGGCCCCTTGCCCCCACACCGGTTGCTGTGAAATAGTTCATTCATTATTTCCACTGTCTACTTATTCGCAGTTTCCTTTTTAGTCATGTCCATTCTGTTCTGTTGGTTATTCCATAACCTTTTCTTTGTCTCCACGTTTTGTCTGTCTGTCTGTCTCCCCTATTGCCACAATACTTTTAACTTATTCCTACCATATGCATACGCTCACTCATTCACCTCATACCAAAATACATTAGGCCTATATCCCTAGCTTACGTCAGCCACTAATTATTTATTTACTTGACAAAAGTGAACGAACAACGTTCACTGACATACATAATTAGTTTACATAAACATTCTTCTTCTCTTCACCTCCCTACATGCACTACCGTCATAAATTCTCAATAAATAACAGCATAGTTATTTCACTTCAAAATAAGAACTTAGAAAATCATACTCATTCGTGTTGTAGTGAAACTCGTGTCCGCGGTAGACTCCTAAATAGGTTATATGAACTACATAGTTATACTTTACCTGTAGTCGTTGTGAAGACAGGCTAGTGTAGCTTAGTAGCAAGGCTAAGGACTCTGTGTCGCTCCGCAGTAGCAATAGGAATAGGAATGCCCACCCGGGTCTCCCCTTCCAGCACCTTCGCTACTGCCACGTGCCTGCCTCCGGGAAGCTGATTGGTCGTTCCCTGTAGGGCGAGTCCATCCTTGCCATCGTTGGCTCTGTGGGGGTGAGAAGGCCAATCCCCAGCGTAGAGCCAATCTTACGTTGTGTCAGTTTCACCACACTCCTCCCCCTTTTGAAAAGTCGTTGATTGGGGGAAGTCTGGAACTGACAGCATCAGAGCCGTAGGAAGGGGATTCAGTCACTGCTCAGCCCTTCCAGCTTGGCCCTTTGGTTTATAGGGCGGAAGCCCTATCTGTGGCACAAGGCTCGCTCCCCTTGGCCGCCTGTGGACATTCAAAGACTGGTCATCATGATACAATGTCATATGTTGCACCACAACGTTTAGCTTATGCAGGGATAAACTACCAGCTTCTCTCCGGACTGTGTCCGTACATATAGACAGGGGGTTTTGCCCCTGTTGTCCACGTGTTCTTCTTTCTCTTCATGGAAGTGTGCAAAACAACTGTAGGGCGGTCTGCGCGGTGAGCTCCAGGAGCTCGGGTATGCATAGGCCAATGGCTGTTGCGAAACTCGCGCCAACTTCCCGAATAGAATAGGGTGTACTGAAAGGCTGTCTTGCCAGAGGATGGTATGGGGCATCAGTCTCAATCAGTAGCCTATTTTTGGGTATGGCTCGAACCCCATCTGCCTGCGAACGCGACAGGTTTTGCACCTTCCCCACCGGAACACTGAAATAGGCTTGAGGGAACTCCTTCCAGCGGAGTACATCCTCAGCTGTCCCGGTAAAATGGTGCACCTGGATAGGATGATTCCCCCCTATGGTGCCCATCAAGACCTGCTGCAGTTCTGTGACCGCATCGCGGACGGGTATTAGATTTTGCCGGCAATGCAGCACCACCGGCAACTTCCGTTCCACTAACAGATCCTTGAGACCGTTCAGCAGTTGCTCCAGGGCAGCCACCTGACGATCCCATTCCATTCTGGGGTGGTAAAGTCCAATCCGACTTCCCCGAATGCCACCACTGTTGGTCCTTTCATCAGTTCTCGGACCCGGTTCAGCTTACTTGGTTTCAGAACCAAGGAAGTCCGTCCCTCTGTGGACTCTATCTTATCCACGTATTCGGACGCCTCCTTGGGGTGGAGACCGAAACTCAACTTCAATCGCTCATCTGAACTTAGATCCGAGTTGAGGCGGGAATCTGCTAACAGTTTTCTCTGCGTCTTATCATCGCAGAAAGAGGTCACGCATAGACGCAACGGAATCCGATGGTCATGCCGGAATTTCATTTTCTCCTCTGCTGCATGCAACACGTCCGCCAAAACTAGGGGTTGTCGGTCGAACCGATAGCCAATTTTGTTAGCCAATCTGTCCAAGTGAAAATGGCTATCCACGTAGCCCTTGAACAGTGCTGACATTTGGTCTTGTTTTGCCAATCTGTCCAAGTGAAAATGGCTATCCACGTAGCCCTTGAACAGTGCTGACATTTGGTCTTGTTTTTGGACTCTCTTGGTCCCCCCTCCATTTCAGTAGGGGTTTCTCCCTCCTCCACTTCCTCTCTTGTCTTACTCTCGACAGAGATTTCCCCCACCTCCATATCTCTGTCCCCTCTTTCCACCATCCCTTGCTCCACCCCTATCATTACCTGTGGGGAGGCGATGGTCAACCCTGTCAGGCTTATAGGAGGGCTGGCGGTGGCCGTCTTTTTCTCCTCCATCGCCCGCTCCGGAGTTGAACTCTGGTTGACGAGCGATGGGGCCGTTGTTTCGGCTGCGGCAGCTCCCTGGGGGTTGGAGAAGGTCACCCTGTACCCAGGCCTGGTGTTAGCCGATGCCTGGATAGGGGTAACCTGGCGCGCCTCCGTCCCCAGGGTACTGGCAGTGCTGGGACCCGTCTCTGCCGCACCACTGGTGATCGTGGCGGAAGCTTGACGCCGAGGTGGATCCTGAGTTCGGCGCCGTGGTCTCTCTCGTTGCCGCCTCGCTGGTTCGCTTCCCCGGGGTGCTGGCTTATCGCTGGAGGCGAGCAATCTCCGGGCTTTGGGGTTCTCCTCATCTCCCTCGCCTTCATCCCACCGCCGCTTGGACGCCCGGCACCCAACACGACGGTAGCACCGGAAGGCTTCCTGACCCCGAGCCCCAGCGACGACCAAGAGTACAGAGAGTACTCTCCAGTTGACCAGACAAGCCATTGAGTTTGGGGGACAGACCTCAATCCAACGTGGCACCGCCACCCCCAAATGCCCGCCGAACTCGCTGATCTCCCGGATTTCGTCTCGGGTCAAGGTCGAATGGCTCTCCTCTCGCGACTGCCGTTGTTGCTCCACCCGGCGGTAGGCCATCTTCAGGCATGGCTCCCCGGTGGCATGGTACGCCAGACCCGTGAGCGCGGCCGTCTTCTCCGCTGGGGTGAAAGTAACCCACCCCTCCGGCATGTGCTTGGCGGCGAAGTGGGCCCCCAGGTCCGCTGGTTCCCTGGTGCATGAGGGAATTGGGCACGGCCTCTTTCCTTCCATCTGCGTACACAAACCTCATTCCATGTTAGAGGTAATGTGTTAGACGTTGTGGGGAAGGTGATGGTGATCGGGATCTTTGTCTTTGGGGGCAATCTCGAGCCCAATGACCTATTTGTTTGCAACGATTGCATTGGTCATTCGTTCTGTCTCTTGTGGCCCGTTCCTACCTCCCTGGGGACTGCGAACCTCCTCTGGGTTGGCTTGAAAGGCTTGATCCCTGTCCATACCTGCCCATATGTCTCATGGCCTCCTGTAACTGGCCTTGCGTTACCACGTCCTCCTGTCTGCCCCGAGTGCTGGATGGCTGCAAATCTTTCAGCGTTTCTGAGATTTGTCCCAACGCCTCCTGTAGGGTCTTCATGACATCTGGAGTTGTGGTGACGGTCGTTGTGTTCGCAGCTATTGAGGCCTTGCCGGGGGACTGGGGACTCGCCTTCTGGCTAGGATTGGACCATTGCGTCTTGGCCCGGTTAACCGCTGGTATGTCCCCGTCGCTATCCTCCTCAAATAGCCGACGTATGTTTCGTCCACCAAAGATTGACCGTTGGTGTTCAATGTATACCTGCACCCCGTGGACTGCTTGGTCGAGGCGCCCGTACGCTTGGTTGAGGCCAAACAATCCAGCATCTTGGGCAGTGATTCCCCTCAGAAACGTGGCGATACCTTCAGACTCCACGTACTGGGGTGGCAGACCGGGAAAGGCTTCTGCTGCAGTTTCCCTTACTCTATCTGCAAACTCTCGCAATGACTCTATGTCCTTTTGCCTCATATTGTGGAACGCGGCTTTCTGAGCCTCCACCGGCACTTGCTGACCGAAACGAAGATCCATTGCCTCCATGGCTCTGTGATAGTTGGTCTTCACCTCCGCAGGCAGCTGCTCAAAGTAGTGCAAGGCACTGCCGGTCAAATGTAGCTGTAGGCGGTCAATCATCTCCCTGGCTCTCCATCGACCCAGCACACTGTGACGCTGGAATTGACCGGCAAAGTCCCTCCATGAGCATTGCCCCGAGTAAGGTGAGAGCTTCGGCAAACCTCGGATTGGGTATTCTTCGCTTTCGCTCCCAGAGTCTTCTGCTCGAGTTCGCGCAGAGCGTCTGCGTCTTTCATTATAGGTATCCCCTGGCATTTCCCGAAATTTGTTCATTGGTGTTCAATAACTGCCAGGGTAACCTACGGGACCACTTCCCTCAGCTGCTGCAGACCTCTGATAGTAGGTTGTGCCCCTAGCTGAGAGAGTTGGTTTTATGTCTGGCTGAGACCCATGTGTATAGGCATTTTCAGGTGCGAGCTTCGATGAAGGACACCCAAACACTGGAGGGCTGCCTATAAACCCTAGGTTCAGTGATTCTTGATGCTGTTGATTCATCAAGGTTTGCATTACCCCGTTTACTGTGGCCTGGATGGACTCCAGCTGTCTCTTCAGGTTTCCATCTCGCATGTCCAACTGTTCTTCAGTTTTCTGTGTATGGTCCTGCAAGGCTCGCTGGAGCTCAATTGTCGTGGCCAGGCTGTGCAATTCAACGGGTCTTCTCATTTCTGCGTCTAGTTCCTGCAGCTGACGGGTTTTCTGATTTAGAATCTCCTGGGTCGCTTTGAGATTATCCCATCTCCCCCATCCTGCTTGAAGGTTCCCTCATCTCCAAGCGCTGCAGGCGCGCTAGATTTGTCTGATAATTTTTCATCAAGATCTGGGCATTTTCTTCCAGATCCTTCATTCTGACGCCCATCCTTCCGACTTCTTGCTCAGATTGGATGAACGTGGCATCCGCCTGGGCTTGGAGGCTTGTGCTGGTTTTAGCGATATCCTCAGCAACCTCATCTATTAGTTTACTCATTCTCCATCTGATATCCCCATTTGCCGACAGGAGATCTGCAAGCGTTTCTTCGACAAGGCGGAGGCAACTCCTCTTCAAGTCTGTCCTGTCTCCTGCATTGCTCTGATATCATTTGCTGACAGGAGATCCTCAAGCGTATCTTCGACAAGGCGGAGGCGTTTCTCCATGACAGGTAGTCCATTGGGTAGTCTCGCCCTGTCATGTTGTACCTTCATGAGAATTCGCACCTCCTCTTCAAGTCTGTCCTGTCTCCACTCAGCAAAAGTGGTCCACAAATTAATGCGGAAAGACCTATCTTCAGATGGAGAATGCCCAGGCGGCGAGCATAAATCTTCCTTAGAATCAATGTGGGGCAACCTGTCGTCAGGAAGGGACCGTGGGGAGACCTCACTAAATCGACCTTCCTTCCCCTCATATATGCCCGACATCTTTTCATTTTTAGTTTGACCCTCCCCATCAACAGAGAAATAGTCAAACCCTACCTTGGAATGCGTGCTCTGCGACATTTGTTCAACCAAGGCAGTTGTATCAAATTCATCAGATTTCCCATATGCACCAAGACCCCTACCATATGCTGGTAATTTATCGTCTTGCGTTTTGGGCTCATCTGCCTCCGATTCTCCTCCCCCCAAAATGTTCACGCCCCTACCCTCCTCTTCAACATCCCCACTAACACTCACTGAGTCAATGATAGGCTCCTCAACTTCTATCCTCCCAAGTTCTTTTAACCCCTCACTGACCTGATGTAAAACATCTGAGGGGTATGTGCCCTCATTGGACATGAGTGAAGTCTGGGACGCTTGACGTTGTAAGGTTCGAAGCGTAACATTTCTTTCCCTTCTCCGTAGGGATGAATCTGAACCATCCCTACTGGATGTAGATGATCTACGTGAATGGGAAGTTTGGGGTTGTTCGGCATCGGGTTCCTCACCGACACTAGAGTCGGTGATCGAACTCACCTCAGCTGCCGTTTCAATAACTCTCACCACTCCGTCTTCTGACACCAGGTAAGGTGATGGGGTATCAATTCTATACCCTGCCTCAATCATCCGCTCAACAAAGTTAGCTGTTTTTAGCTTTAGGGCCTTTGGTAAAGCGGTGCATGCGAAATACGCATTCTTGCTGAAATTGCTGCATTCCAGCCATGCGATAATTATTTCCGCATATTTTCGGGAGGTTTGGAACCTTGTCACCAAATCCTGGCATGATACTTGTGGTGGAGTACCGGCACCTTCCATGAGGTTTTATTGCACAAACAAACAACTGTGCACAAACAAATATATGAAAAATATCAACACCAATATTTCTAGAACAAATAAACACTGAAAATCACGCAAAACGACAGAATACAAGACGTACACTGACACACTGAAGTCCTGGCAACAGGATAAACAGAAAATCAGAACTAAACACAGTTGTCACACGTGCCAATACTAACACTACCAACCTCAAAGAAATCGAGTAGTGTGGACTGCAATGAACGTAGAAACTGCAATGAATCGTAGAGAATGCATTGAACGTAGAATCTGCAAAGTCAACCAGTTATTGCAAGAAGAATCTGTAACTTAAAAGTGTAGAAGTTAATATTATATAGAAGGAAGAATTATACTGGCACGGAAATATTGCTGTTGTAAAACCACCAAAAGTAAAATAATTGAGATGCACGTGACATAAAATCAAAGTTCAACCACAAGTCTATTTGCTAATGGCTACCACTATCCTTTCCCCCACCCCCCCCAAAAAAAAGTTGAAGTGTAGGGAAAAAAAATTTTTTTTTTTTAAATTATTACAGTCATGTACCTATCAAAAATTAGCTAAGAGTAGAAGTTTATATATTATAGAGCTAGGAGTTAGATTAATGCCATCACGGAAATAATGCTGTCGCAGAGGCTAAGAACCTCACAACAAAGATTAAAATAACGCAGAAGCACGTGCAGGCACGAAAATATACTTTCGAGAATGTATCAAAATAAATAACTAAGTACTGGAAATAATTACTGTTAAACTATAATGGCACTATCCTAGAAAGGGCAAAAATAAGGGAGATTCAACAATACCTCGAAAATAAAGTCAGAAACCTGTAAAAGAATAAAATTAGTGCATACCAAATTATACATTATTCATGAAGCACAAACGGAAGTGGAAACAACCGGAAGTGACCGCTATAAAATAAATCTCGAGAATCACGGTCTTTAAAGACTACCGTGAATGAGAAATGGAAAATAGGGTGAGTGTACTATGTTTTTAAAAAAAAAACGAAAACAAATTAAAAACCTTCAGAGTGCGCCACAGAAACACAGTAATAATGAAAATATATATTATACAAAAAATGTCATATCGGTATGCTAATCAAATAGCAAAGTTGTCATATTTGGGGTACGTGTCGTCATCTTTATGTATGGGTTATCTCTCTTTCTTCATGGCCGGGAGTTACAAGTCATGAACTCTACCGCTGGACCGTCAGTAGGTTCGTTCAGTGAAAATGTCATATTAAAATACCGCAGTCCAGACGACGCCAAGTGTAGTGATACTCGTGTCCGCGGTAGACTCCTAAATAGGTTATATGAACTACATAGTTATACTTTACCTGTAGTCGTTGTGAAGACAGGCTAGTGTAGCTTAGTAGCAAGGCTAAGGACTCTGTGTCGCTCCGCAGTAGCAATAGGAATAGGAATGCCCACCCGGGTCTCCCCTTCCAGCACCTTCGCTACTGCCACGTGCCTGCCTCCGGGAAGCTGATTGGTCGTTCCCTGTAGGGCGAGTCCATCCTTGCCATCGTTGGCTCTGTGGGGGTGAGAATGCCAATCCCCAGCGTAGAGCCAATCTTACGTTGTGTCAGTTTCACCACAGTGTGTTGTTCAGAGAGAGCCAACTTCTTTCCACATCTTCACAAAAGTTTTATGTTTAATCATTAGCTTACCTGCTCACTGCAGCTAAACCGACCGTTTAAATCCTGTGTGGTTCGGTCATAGCCTCTTAGTAGACACTCCTTCTACGCCTTCAGACCGGACTCGGGTTTATTATCCACACACTTCGTACCTAACTAAGTCTGTTCGGCACGGCATTCAAATTCCGAGTGAGTTTGTAAACATAGCTGCTTCCGCCCAGTACGTATCTAGCGCCCTCTACGCGGTGTACATAAGTTATGCCCCTTTTCATAGGCCCACAACAATAACATCTATCTGTCAGTGACCTCATTCCTGACAGGAGGTAATACGCGTTCAATAAACAACTGTGTCGGCAAGGTCTACAGTCGATGCAAAAGCTCTTTTATTTCACAGTTTTCTTTGTTTTGCGTAATTAAAATAAATAAATAAATAAATAAATAAAAGTAGTTTGTTATATTAAAATATGTACTACTTTAAAAACAGTCAAGCTCATCTCATGCTGATAAACAAAAGAAGTAAGTTTGCATGCTACTTTCCTACTTTGATAAGTTCAGCATGCCCCTGCTATCATATTATTTTATCTGGAATATTATCTTTCGTAATTTATACGCTTATGTGTCCGAGGACGTTAATCTATTTTAACTAACTATTACTTGCTATAAATGTTTAAATAAGCCTGTAGAAATTCTAGAGTTTTAACTCTTTGAGTACTATATTTTATAACAAACTGAAATGTAATGTAAACACCGAATGTTCTGTAAAACGTGGACAGAGAGAGTGCATCTTCTCCGCCATCTCAATAGTTTTTCTGTTAGCTCAGATATACTTAGTCGATTTTATCAGTCATTTATATAAATTTTCTTTTATTTGCTGGTTTCGAAGTTTATCTGTATCTGATGGAAACAGCTTGTCAAGTATCGCTAATCTGTACTCAAAGATTACTGGCTTGAGACATCAAGACCTGAGCAGTTCTATTTTTTTGTGTGTGTAGGTGTGTGTGTGTGTGTGTGTGTGTGTGTGTGTTTGTTTTTCTATGAGCACCACCCCACAATGTGTGCCACCTTGTCGTACTTTCTTCTTAGCGCGCGGCATTTTCCCAAGTGACGACAGTTATTTCGCTAGGGGGCGCTTCTCTAATATCGAAAGTAGCGAACTCCCGGAAGTGGGCCTCATGGCATGTCTTTATATATCAAGGTCTTTGGCTCTCCTTAACGCAACTATAACTTCCGTCGGTAGTAACCGGTTTCGGTTTAAGCATGAACAGTCAACTTCTGTTGGTTGTGAAGCCCGAATTCAAGCGTTCACTTTCGATTTTGGGATGGATGCAAAGATTTTTTTTAATAGTTATTCACAGAGAAGGGTGGCGCGTCATAGGCATAGGCGCTCTCGTGTAAATAGCCGCCTCTGAGATACTACGGAAAATTATGTCACTTCGAATATATTATTTTAAAAGTCCAGTGTAGGTTTACAACACAGTCTTAGTCTATTCCATGGACGATGATGACTGAAGATGAATAAATGACCACCTTGATGCTTGATAAAGTTCAGTTTTACATATTAGTTATTCTTCCGTCGACGTATTAGTGTAAAGTTCTTGTAGATAATGCTTTGAATCATTGAGTGTGCATTTGTTACGAATATTACGTTACAAATGATCTCCGAGACTAATGAATACATGATTGTTGTATCAAATTTTATTCATCAGATTAACATAAGTTGTACTGATATGAATACATGAATTGGTACAACGATGATCGTGATAGACTTCCATGCGATGACTAAGGTACGATGTAGATACGATGATAAGAAACCAGTTGACTCAGAGGAACCCTCAAAACATGATGCAGGTGATGAATGAAGGCACAGTGCAAGGAGGTAGAAGAAGAGGGAGACCGAAAAAGAGGTGGGAGGACAACATTCGAGAATGAACTGGTTTGACACTGAGCGAAACCACCAGGGTTGCTGAGGACAGGGAAAGATGGAGTACGCTGGTTAAACGAAAATCTGTGGTGCTCCTACGATAAGATAGGATAGGATAGTTCCGATAGTGGCCTATTATATCATTCTATGTTTTTCTTTAGCTTCCTTATAATAAAGCCGAATCACAACACTGCCAAGAAAATTAACTCTTTTGAAAATGTTTACTTTTTAGTTTGGGCACAGACTATACCCAGACGGAAAACTCCCGTCATTTTGCGTTACCTTTATCAAACATTGCGTCCCTTGAAAATGGGTTGATTAGGGATCATGCTGGCGGCTGTGAAAGAAGCTCAGAGCAGAGAGAATCACTAGGTGGCACCGCAACAATGTGTACACTTTCAGTTGCAAAGATAACTTTTTATTTTGTTATCCGCTCGCCGAATCAAGTTATGTGTGATAATTACTTATAATCGCATGCTATTTGCTAAATATTGTATCTGTGCAAAAAGCCTACGCGCACAAAAAAGTGGATTAACTCCTTTGACAGTTTAAAAAATTCCTTTTTGCAGTAATTTGTTGAAAGAAAAATGGCCAGACTTGTTTTAAAAAAAATAAATAAAAATTTAGGCGTTGCTACTTCATGCAGCTTTCCCCAAAACACAAAAGGATGGTGTTTGTGATACAAAATGTAGCAAAGCACAAACTTTTACAAAGGTATCTGGAAAATGTAAATTCTATGTTTACTCATTGTATGTAAGCCTAAAACAGCTTAGGTTGAGACCACTTGAATGAAATCTTATCTTATGTTATATAATGCATAATTATTAAATACTTTTGCTCTTGTTGATAATTAGATTAAAGATCACTTTGCCACATTCATTCCATAATTGGTTGAATTTTGATGTGTACATTTATATTAAACATGATGCTAAGAACTTCGCTCTCCAACATTCTCTCCTTTTCTCTCAGCTTTTTCTGTCTTTCTCATCACATTCTTTGCCATCAATTTAACATAACGAGTTTTATATTGTTTAAATATTTATTATTGTGTATGTGTGTGTGTATGCGTGTGAGCGCTTAAAGCAGACTTCAGTTTGTTTTTGAGTGTAAAATTTTTTTTAAATTCTTATTCTCCATTTTTTTTCCAACTTTGCTCCCTTTCTCTCTTTATATGTTTCTCTGGGCGTGGTTTCTTGTGTTGTTGAAATACAATTCTTATTGTTTTTGATTGAAGGTTCCCATTCATACACATACCAAAATTACAAGAAAAACTATTTTTAAAAAATAAGATTAAAATGTATTAACAGATCCAAGTGAAAGGCAGGATTATAAAAATAATTAAAACTAAATTCAGTCATTAAAAATTGCAATAACAAAGCACTTAACTTCAAGTTGAATTTATTGTAAAGTATACATTATCAATACTAGGAATATGTTTTGGTAACATGGCCATTTTAACATACAAGGTAAACATTACAACGCCGAAACACGCAAACTGAATGATTATATAATTATGAAATAAAAGAGGGGCTATACGCGTGCGTGTGTGTGTGCGCGTGTGTGTGTGTGTGTATGTATGGGTGTGTGAGTGAGTGCGCACATTCATGTAATTGAAAAACGACAATGACATGTTTTGTTACCAAATTTGATCACACATTGTATTATTACTTACCTCCTCAATCCGGCCATGCTACGAGAATATAATTACATAAACCATAGGGCTGGCCGCCGAAGTAGGAATACAATATAATATTTATCAGAGGACTCTTTACTTTAAATGCCCACTGCATATATCAACAATGCGTTTAACTCGTTTGAAAACGATCTAGCGTAAAATCCACCATAACACATACGTCATTGAGGATGATGATGATAATTATGATGATGACGATGAATATGAGTATGGTGATGATAATGATGACATAATTTTAAAGTTACTCATGCACCAAGACATAACTATATAGAACTGTAGTTAACGATGACAAAGGTTGAAAGTATATGGCGTTTAAAGTGTGTCGAAAGTTATATTTTCAAACTGTTGCACTACATAGCTTGATCATAAAAGAGTTTATACAATCTAGTTCGGTGTGTTGAGGTGAAGGCCCTCAAATAAGTCTACAGCATACGACCTTTTTTATGGTGGGACACAAGGTTTGCGTTTCAGTCAAAATTAGATCCCAAAAAGATATGACAATATAAGCAAATTAAAAATCATTTCTTAGCTTGAATTGAACATGTTAAAAGTTTTAAAATAATTTTGATATTATCCTCCTTAAGTACAAAAAGACATCCGTGATACTGCATTCCCTTTACTGTTGTTTCCTCAAAGCAAAGTTTCCGGTCCCACTACCATTGTAGGCATGAAATTTCAAATGGATAAAGAGATGAAACAAAGGGGCGAATTGTTATTTGTTTAACTTAAAGGGCATCATGCTGAGTCCGGCATGCAGTTATGTGGGCAGTCATAAGAGTGTACAACATCAGCCCTAACATTATTGAAGTCATCAAAAGCCTGTATGACAAGGCTACCAGTGCAGTCTTTCACAGCAGTGTCATCGGGAAACTGGTTCAGAACAACAATCGGCATGCGTCAAGGATGCCTACTCTCTCCAACACTCTTCAAAATCTTCCTAGAACTCATCATGTCAGATGCCCTTGCAGATCACAACGCATAGTCAGCTTCGGGGGTAGACCAATCTCCAACCTCCGTTTTGCGGATGACATTGATGGTTTGGCTGGAGAGGAACAAGAACTTGAACAGCTGGTACAGAGGCTTGACACTGCCTCCGTAGGCTTTGGAATGGAAATAAGTGCCGAGAAGACCAAAATGATGACCAACAACACCAATGGCATCAACACGGACATCAAAGTCCAAAGCCAATCCCTCAACACAGTGCATAACTTTAAATATTTAGAAGCCATTGCACCAGACAATGGGTCCCGACAGGAAATCCTCTCCAGGATCGTACAAACACCTGCAGCCCTGACTAGGCTGAAGCCATTTGAAAAGAAAGGACCATCAGTCTAGATTCCAAGGTAAGGCTGCTGCGCTCCCTTGTCATCTCCATCTCTCTATACGCTTGCGAAACGTAAACCATCACAGCAGACCTACAACGAAGAATACAAAGCATGGAGATGAGGTGCTACAGAAGATGTCTGAGCATTTCCTATACCCAGCACATCACCAACGACGAAGTCTGACAGACCATCGCGCAGGCCATTGGACAACACGATCACAGATCCACAGTGGTGAAAAGACGGAAACTCCGATGGTGTGGCCGCGTCGGCGGAGCATCGGGCCTGGCAAGGACCATCCAGCAAGGCACGGTACAAGCAGGCAGAAGAAGATGGAGACAGAAAAAGAGGTGGGGGACAATATTCGAGAATGGACTGGCTTGACACTGAGCGAATCCATGAGGGTTGCTGATTGCTGATGACAGAGAAAGATTGAGTACGCTGGTTAAACGATCATCGGTTGTGCCCCAACGATTTTCGAGTTACGGGATGGGGTAGGTTAGAATAGGAAAGGGCATTAATTTGAAGGAATAGTTTACCTTTGACCAAACGGGTTTACCCTAAATTCGCTTTGTTACTACATTAAACAATGATACAGCGGGCTTTCATTGCTCAAACCAACCCCTACAGTTTGTATTTTCCATTGCTGTTCTGACAGGGAGTGATTTCCCCTGTCTAAAGGTACACCAAGCCTATATTCGTGCGACCTTTGATCCTATTTCTGAATGAACCACGCGGCTCCAAGAGGTCACTTTGGTGTCTGGGGAAGGGTCGGGTCTAGTACTGTATCAGCCCAAGACGAACAACCTCACCAAGCAATTTATTGATTAAGGAAAAATAACTATACTTCCCAAAAAGTTATGTTTTTGGTGTAAGCATTTTTTTTTCAGTTGAGCAACACTCACTGTGAATGTTACAAGAATCTCTCAATTAGATGTCCTCTACTTCCAATGATATCCAGGATCAGTTCATTATCGTCTCTGATATATGCTGGGATTTTCTACAAAATTTTAGGTGTGGCTGATGTGTGTGTGTATATATATATATATATATATATATATATATATATATATATATATATATATATATATATATATATATATATATATATATATATATATATATATATATATATATATATATATATATATATATATATATATATATATATATATATATATATATATATATATATATATATATATATATATATATATATATATATATATATATATATATATATATATATATATATATATATATATATATATATATATATATATATATATAATTTAAATAAAAAACGTCTTGTCTTGACTATTTACTGTACCCTTTTAACCTTAAATAACAACAATAAGGATGTACAAATTACATATAAGGAAACTAGTGTAGTCAAATTGAAACCAATTTTTGTAATATCCCTCGTTCCCCCCCCCCACCCACCCTAATCTTTTTCCAAACCAGTCTCCTTTCCCTTAACCATTGTGTTCTTGGAATAATAATAATAATAATTGCTTTAATTTCAATGGATATGGACAAGTTGACAGTTTTCAGCAGCACGTGTGAGTTGTGACCAGTGTAATGGTGAGCATGAGGTCTGAATCTAATGTCTAGATCATAACTTCTTTAGTTACTAGGGCCTCGCAACATTTATATGTGGTGCTCTGCCTCTGTGGAAGTTCAACATTGTTAACGATGGAGTCCGCCTTCACTGATGTGCTGTTCTCGTTGTTGGTCCTGGTTCAGTGTGATCTGTGCTCTGCCCTGTCATCTGAGACTACATCATCTGTTACAGTCTTTCCAGTCTTGTCCGAGTTCCTGCGTGAAGTTAACTGTAAGTGTTGATTGTATTCCACGTGGTAGATAATTCACATAAGTAGGCTTAAATGAACACATGGGGAGAGAGAGTGGGAGGATGGAGAAAAAAATCGATGTAGGGAGACTTCAGTATTCCATGTCTTTTGGTGCAAATCTGTCGTTAATTGTGTTTGTAAATTACAGAAAGTTATTCAGATTAAAAAACAAACAACTACATGAGGGCTTTTGAAGTAGAAATATTTGGGGAGCTTTCGCCTATTACACGATTAATAAGTTTACTTTGATCTTTTGACAAAGTTATTAATAACGTAATACTATATTGTTGTTTCTAAATACGAAAACATACGAGGTTGGTAAAGTCGGCAAGTAAAATACTGTTTCATTATCAATTTTAAAAAAATAATGTCAGAAGTAAATAAATACATTGATAATTATTTGAAAGTTGTTTCCGACATTATAATTCCTTATAAGAGGTGTAAAAAAAAACAAAAGGTTTGTTGATATATCATAATGCACATTTACTGATCTCTTTTCTCAACTACCAAAATATAAATTAAAGAAATTTACTTTTATATTAAATGTTTGTTGCAATTCATTATGTGAGCCTGAAAAAGGTTGGAGTATTTATAACGAGTGTTCTTAATGTATGCAGAGCGTTTCACTACATTTTATTTCGGTAAATTATTTGTGTGTCTGATGCGTGTACAGAAACATGAGGGAGAATGAGAGACGAAGAGAGAGAGAGAGAGAGAGAGAGAGAGAGAGAGAGAGAGAGAGAGAGAGAGAGAGAGAGAGAGAGAGAGCAGAAGCAGAAGCAGAAGAAGACAAAATCAAGAAGCTATGTAATAAGAAGAAAAAAAGAAGAGAGAGAGAAGAGATAGAAAGAAAGAGAGAGAGAAGAGAATGATTCTCATATATAATCTCATCAATGCAGAGAGAGAGAGAGAGAGAGAGAGAGAGAGAGAGAGAGAGAGAGAGAGAGAGAGAGAGAGAGAGAGAGAGAGAGAGAGAGAGAGAGAGAGAGAGATGAACGCAGCAGGTTTTGCACCAAACACAAAAACGTATAATCTTCCTCTTCGAGTTCTAATCTGCGCTTTTGAAAAAGATAGCCATCCATAGACTTTATTGCTGTGGCCAAACTGTAGTAAGCTTTATTGAATATAACTCTCTCGTTAACGTTTTTCTTTGCAGGTAATGACTACAATTCCACACTCATTATCGGAAGTTCCAAAAACGGCGAAGTAATTAGCAAGAGTGTCATGGAAGCAGAAATCTACTATGACAGGGGCGAGATTACACCTTTCCTAACTCTGTGCTTGTCCAGTTCTTGTAACCTTTCTTGGATAGCAGCAGGCTATTATTACTTGTGGTGCAATGTTGAAGTTGACAATACAGACTGCCGTTTTATACAGGACCCGCCACGTTCACTGTGCCCTTGCGGCCAGGGCTCCACGAAAATAGTCTTTGCTTTCCTTTCTACGAAAAGATGTGCCACTGTAATTCAAACAACAAACTACTGGACACACGTAATGTATATTTATGCACGGTTAAAGACCATGGCCAAGTTTGTGGGTCTTAGTGTCGCTATGGACGGTAGTAATCACCAACGTTATGAATGCAACAACACTCGCAGTTCTACATCTGACTTTGTTGTAGCAAAAGGGAGCCATGTGACCGTATCGTTCCTCTGGACACACACTCCTGATTATCCTGACAAAGTGCGATTATTGCACAATGGGATTGAACTTCCAGCAAAAACGAGTAAGCTTATCACAAACGTGAAAGAGTGGGATACATCTTTGCACGATATGAAAACCATGTTGACCATAGAACAAGCGGCATGTGGGGACACTGGCCACATTGTGGGTGAACTAGCAGAATCAGAAACGTGTACTGCATCCATCATTGTCGAGTGTAAGTTATATTTAATTTGTCCTTTTGTTTACACTTTGAAATTTTTTAATAATTTCATTTTGATTTGGTTTAATGTAATTTAAATGTAATGTAATTCAACCAGTCGATAGATCTATTTATTACAACACCAGTTTACACATTGCTGAATTTAGGAAATCTCTCGTATTTACACTTTGAAATTTTAAAATAATTTAATTTGATTTGGTTTAATGTAATTTAAATGTAATGTAATTCAACCAGTCGATAAATCTTTTTATTACAACACTAATTTACACATCGCTGAGTTTAAAAAATCTCTCGCTCTCTCTAAAACATTAGTTGTGAACGCTACAGTTTTTGTTCAGTTATTTACCATGGCAATATTTATTGTATTTATGTAGTAAATACATTTTATTATATCAGCATTGAACTTTACAAGTCAGCACTGACTACAGACGAATTATAACCAGACATTTGCTGTGGAACTTGACTTGTCTTCCTTTCTCTATGATTTTAAGGCAAGCCGCAATTTCTGGAACAAAACGTCACCGTCATGCTGTCGTCAACTGGTGGTGATGTCGCAATGAACTTTTCTATCCCAAAGTTCACTAGGAAGATTTACAAGTGCCTGATCTCCATAGCCGATGAGATTCTAAAACTGCACTTGGACTGCCAAGGGTAACTTATCTAGGCACCCAAGCACGCGCTTATTCAGTCACTTGCAAATATCATAATAATAATAATAACAATTATTTAATTTGTAAAGCGCGAATTGCAAACTAGTACAGTACTTTGCTCTAGGCGCTCGCACACATGCGCACAGACAGCATGGGTTACATGAGACAAACATACAAAAGGGTGTGAATTGGTAAACATCAGTGTGTGATTTATTTCTGACCCAGAGCCACAAAGCGTATTAATAAAGGTACTATTGTAATCTAGTAGTCTTCATGTCTTTCTTTTCCTCCGAGTAACTACTGCATTTGACTTATTGACAGGCATTACAACCTGACTTCAGGCAAGCACAATGGAACGTTGACAGTGCGACTGCCACATTACATGTTACGAAACTTCTTGGGCACAGTGCTGACTCTGGAGGTGGCTAACAGCTACGGTTCAGCCTACGTCAACTTTACTATAATTGGTAAAGAAGCCAACTTTTCACCCACCTATACCCCTACCCCCACCTCTCCTTAGCATTGTATGATGACACGTCATCTTATGGAGCGCAGCCATTTGTAATTTAAATAATTATTTGTATTATATCTATGCACATTATTTTGTTTTATAAGTTTGGAATTCAGGGTATGTCTGCACAACCTATTCATTTTATAAGGTTAGAAAAACCATTCTATGTCTACAGAGATCACGTTATGTCAACGCAACTCATTTTATTTTATAAGTTTACAATGTATTTTATATGTACACAATTCAGTTTATAAGTTTAGAAAAATATTCTATGTTTACACAACTCATGTTATATCAACACAATTAAATTTATAAGTTCTGCAATTTATTTGCACACACTTTATTAAGTTTCGAAAACCATTCTATATCTATTTACACAACCCATTGTATGTCTATGTTATTGTAGAATGCAAATTGCAAAACAAATGCTGAAAGTTTTTTTAAACGCCTTTCGGGAATTAATTTTACAGTCGCCGCCTTACAATGTCATTACAAACTTTTGCTTGGTATAACTGCTCCTCTCCCTTTGATGCTCAATATTTTCCTATGATTATGGCAAACATGTCTGGCCAAGCACGGGTCACTATGGTCCGACTCTGAGAAGTGGACTTTCCCCAGCTTGCTTATCAGGGACTGCAATAGCTTATGTGGACAAAACCGAAAAGCGTATATCCTAAACCGAATGCCCTAGATCCTATTCCCCTCGTCGAATGTTCTTGCGGCTGCCGTGCTTTTGCTGAGAATGCAGCCTGGATTTCGCAGCCCTGGGTGACGAATAAAGATCTTTAAAGGAACCCACTTTGATCCCCCCCCCCCCTCCCCACAACTCCACCTCAACTCCACGCGACAGACCCTTTTAACAATGAAACTTGAGTGTTGCCCTTAGAGAAAGAAATCAAGATGGGTGTTGCTGCGATGTAGAATTTTATCCAGTCACAAGACATGGTATTAGCATGCACTGACAGCAATTACCAAAGGCAATGGATCAATTTCTGTCAAGACCACCAGTGACTTTCGGAGTTTGCGATGCAGGATTGGACATTCCAGTTTTTGTGTTGCGTTTTCAATCGCACTCGGCAGACTCCGGAAACGAGGGGCCGGGTAGCTCAGTTGGTAGAGCGTCTTACTAGTAACCGAAAGGTACCTGGTTCGAATCCCGGATTGGCCAATGTGTGACCATATTATTTCCCCCTTACCATCAACTGGTTCGCTGGTGTCAGAATAATGTGACCAGTACTCGCCTATACGCTTCGGTGTCGTGTGACTATAATCTACAGTTATACCTTGGGCTATACCTTGGTTATACACTTCAAACCACAAAAGGTGTTTATGACCATAACCCCTCCAAAGACCAATAATTTATTGTCTGCAACTCATAAAC
This sequence comes from Oncomelania hupensis, assembly GCA_036898135.1. NCBI lineage: Eukaryota > Metazoa > Mollusca > Gastropoda > Littorinimorpha > Pomatiopsidae > Oncomelania > Oncomelania hupensis. Next base: position 33,871,441 of record CM072523.1, on the reverse strand, counting down.
TTGACGTGATATATCGTCAATATCATCAAGCCAATTACATCATCATTACCATCATCATCCATGAGATTGAGTGATGTAATATTATACTTTTCGTCCCCTCAGAAATTGATGAGTGTCTGCACAAACCCTGTCAACGTGTAGGGACCTGTACTGATGGTAACAACTCTTTCACCTGTGCATGTGCTGCAGGATACACTGGAACTGACTGTGCAACAGGTAATTCACCTACATTTATTCTTGAAAAAATGAAAAATAATACCATAATTTAAAAAAACAACAAAAAAACCACTTTACTTTAAGGTTCATTGCTGTCCTTTTTCTCCTCATCATAGTATCGTCATCTTCATCAAAATCTTCATCATCATTATCATCATGATCACCATCATCATCATCATCATCATCATCATCATCATCACGATCAACATGGTTAATAATTATGTGCACTAGCCTACTGTTGATTTTTAAACATAGATGAGTGTCTGCCCAACCCCTGTCAACATGGTGGTAGCTGTACTGATGGTATCAACTCTTTTATTACCTGTACATGTGCGGCAGGATACACTGGAACTGACTGTGCAACAGGTAACACACACACAAACCCAATCACACACACACACGCACACACACACACACACATAACGCACACACACTAAAACACATATAAACACAAACGCGCGCGCCCACACACAAACATCTTCGCCTCGGACCTTTAAAAAAAAAATCTTGTATTGCAACTATTAGCGCTCAGCCAACATCAATAATATTAACGTTATTAATAACGTCCCCCTTAAATTATGTTATTATTTTAATTCTACCCTTTTAATGCTTTCCTCTTTTGACTAGATCACGATTAAGTAGATACTAGATCGATTATAATTATAGAATTAGGAGGAGTAGAGAGAGAGAGGGAGAAAAAAAGAGAGAGAGAAAGGGAGAGAGAGAAGGGGAGAGAGAAAAAAGAGGTGAGAGAGGGGGTGGGAAGAAATGATTGTAGTGATAGAGAGAGAAAAGGGGAGAAAGTGGGTGAGAGAGAGAAAAAAAACGGGGGGAGAAAGAGGGAAAGGGAGAGAGAGAGAAAATTAATGCACTTCAGCCATTGCTAAATGATCACAGACGTTCCCGTCATCAGCCCGGAAACCACCTCTGCTAGTGCCGTGAACAGTACGGAGAACGAGAAATCTGAGACATCAATCAACTTTGAGACCAACGCAGTAATTGTGGTAACTGCGATAACAGGTGGATGCTGCCTGACTCTGGCATTCTGTGCATGGACTGCTGTCGCTTGCTGGAGAAAACGAAAAAGTGAACACACTCTTTCTCTCTCTCAGTCTCTCTCTTTTTCTCTCTTAAATGGAAACCTATAACAATAAGTTGCTTAACTCTATATAAATATGTTAATGATTGATCTTACTTAGAATTGGTTAGATGTTGCATCTCTTTTCTTTTATTTTCCCTTTACTAATTTATTATTTTTTTTGTCTTGAGGTCTATCCCGATGGTTTTTCATTGTAAGGGTGTTGTTAGATATAAAATTGTTAATATAATAATTAAATATCGTTTATTACAAGTTGTAGGACTAGCCATTAGGGCCTAAACATATATCCTTTTAAGTGATTCAGTATTCAGTATTCAATGGTCACTCTCTCTCTCTCTCTCTCTCTCGCTCTCTCTCTTTCTCTCTCGCTCTTTCTTTCTCTCTCTCTCTCTCTCTCTCTCTCTCTCTCTCTCTCTCTCTCTCTCCCTCTCTCTCTCTCTTTATTTCAGTCCTTCTTCCTTTAGACTCAATTCGCTTTCTGCTGTCTTCTTCCTCATACAACAAACAGTTGCGTTGTAAGGTTTTCCCTGAAATTAATTAATTAGTTTATATTATGTCTTAATGTATTTTACAGAGCGTTTGCGAACAAAGCGGCGATCACATTCTGGACAAGCGATGTCCCTGGCTTCTGTGAGACTGTCTGCAGTGAGCGATGTGTACGATCTTCCCCATGATAATCCCATCATACATCCGGGCCCTCACAACGCAAACTCGAGACAGACTCCCTTGGTCAGCATTAGACCTGACCGCGCTCTCGCGCCTCCTCTGCCACCTCGCCCACAACCACTGCCGGAAATTGACATGGATGCTGACGGGAACCTTTTGGTAAGAGACGAGACAGTTGAAAACGCTGGGTTAATGCTGGACACCAGACCTCTGCCGCATGGGCCTGATGGCTACATTCCGTGCGGCGGAACTTCCAATGCCGCTGCAACGCCGCAGAACATACCAACGTCTGTAGATCACAACAGTGCCACTGCAACGTCGCATGACATGCCAACGTCTACAGATCACAACAATGTCACTGTATCACATTCAAAACCCTGGTATTGCCATCGACTTCTAAATGACAAAGAAACCGATGAGTCAGACACTGGATCTGGGGCATCTCACTTGTCCATCAAACCTGAAGTTGACGATGATCCAGACGGCTACTTACGACCAAAACAATCGGCATGCCCCATGCCAGAACGCCATTCACATAGCAGTTCCACAGAGATGATTTCTATACCAGAAAGTCTTACTGTTGCCGTAGACGAACACCGCCGTGGCCCCACGCTAAACCTGCACGCTTTTACAACAAAGTTTAAAAATGACTATGTTCCACATGAACTCATGCAATCCTTGGCCACAGGAAACGCCGGCGTTCCCACGACGGATATTCCGGGCAAACTGAAGGATGGATACGTTCCTCACCAGCAGATGATGCAGTTACTGACACGTGGAGCTCTCACATCGGTTGCCTTACAAACAACAGCCCAACAACGTCCACAGCAAGATGATGAATACGTCCCGTACGATCCTGCTGGACAGCCAGACAAGAAACAGGATGACGCTTATCTTGGAGAACAACCAAACATGAAACAAGATGGCGGTTACGTCAATTACGATCGTTCTAAACAAGCAAACGTGAAACAAGACGGCGGTTACGTCCCCTTCGACCCTGCGACTCGACCAAACAAGGAACAAGATGGCGGTTATTTCAGTTATGATCCTGCTAAACAACCAAATAAGGAACAATATGGCGGTTACGTCCCCTTCGACCCTGCGAAACAGGAGGGTTTTCTCCGGATGCCCCAGTTTCCTCCGTCCCTTAATTATGGTACTGGGGTGCAGTCAATCTAAGTTTCAAAGAATGCTAATTTCGTTCCCCATCTTCTACCAGCGAGCGTTCTGCTTTTACACCACATGTTTGGGTGACGAGTGTGCGTTGAAAGTGCGTGTAACATGTCAGCGTGCATGTTGGTTACACGTTTTGAGTCTGGTGTAGGAGTGAAGCCCGTATAGCTAAGCTCCCATTATTATTATTATTATTAGTAGTAGTAGTAGTAGTAGTAGTAGTAGTAGTATTAGTATTAGTATTAGTAGTAGTAGTAGTAGTAGTAGTAGTAGTACTACTACTACTACCACTACTACTACCACTACTACTACTACTACTACTCACCCGATACACATCTATTCAGACTCCTTTAAGGAGTCTGACAGAGCCTAGGCCAGGAGAGGTTTAACCAGTCATGGCAGCAACTGGCACACTCTGCTAGATACCTTAAAGTAGTAGTAGTAGTAGTAGTAGTAGTAGTAGTAGTAGTAGTAGTAGTAGTAGTAGTAGTAGTAGTAGTAGTAGTAGTAGTAGTAGTAGTAGTAGTAGTAGTAGTAGTAGTAGTAGTGAGCACTGCTTTGTACACGTTTGAAGCTCTATAGTCACGAGAAAAGCGCAATTTTACTGCAGTGACCTCATGAAAATAGAAAAATGTAAGTTTCGTCTCCTCTAGGGGACGAATTAGGTCAAACTGTATTAGTTTCTAGGTCAACTGTCTTTTACGAACCGTTTGAGAATATTTTTGAACCGTTTGTTGACGACGGATAGTGTCCTCACTTGGTTTCATGCAATTTAAGAATCCAACAAGGCAATTGGGTTTTTGAGACGGAAAGAGCGGAATATTGTAGAGCAACATTCTGTATATATTTACAGTGAAATTGCGCTTTTTCCGTCACTATAGCGCTTGAAGCGTGTAGGAAGTAGCTACTACTACTACTACTACTACTACTACTACTACTACTACTACTACTACTACTACTCCTCCTTTAAGGTATCTAGCAGAGTGTGCCAGTTGCTGCCATGACTGGTTAAACCTCTCCTGGCCTAGGCTCTGTCAGACTCCTTAAAGGAGTCTGAATAGATGAGCATCGGGCACGTACTACTACTACTACTACTACTACTACTACTACTACTACTACTACTACTACTACTACTACTACTACTATTACTACTACACGCAGTCTTTCAGTAACGCCTCCGACTTTATTTGAAATCACCAGCCTCATTAATGTACATAGTCAGGCAACATCTTGCCCTTTTTTAGTAATCAGTCTGTACACAACCTGATTAGCCAGGAACTCTGACTCATAATTAGGCTGTATTGTACATGTACAGTCATTAGCCGGCTATCCAAAGCAAGTCAGTCATCACTCAGTGCGTGTGTAATTGTGACTGGTTTGGTTAGCTTAGATTAAAATGAATCTAAACCCTATATTAAAATGCGACAAAAATTAAAGATGTCCAATTCAGGTTGAAAAATCATTAAAATGTTGATTTTTTTCGAGTCATGCAGTTTGGGTGCAGAATGTTGCTGCCTAAACTTGCTGGACGCTTTCAGGCACGCACAATTAGACACAGGTTAAAAGGGCACTTGTAGTTTATAGTCACACGACACCGGAGCATATAGGCGACTACTGGTCACATTATTCTGTCACCAGCGAACGAGTTGATGGTAAGGGGAAAATAACATGGTCACCCGTTGGCCAATCCGGGATTCGAACCAGGTACCTTTCGGTTACTAGTAAGCCGCTCTACCAACTGAGCTACCCGGGCACCCGGTCCCAAACCCTGACCAAAAAGAAGAAACTATGGCTAACTAATTAAACCTAATATTATGGTTCTTATTTTCTGATATAAATATCCTAAATCGCCTTTTCAAGTTCTCACAGAGGAATAGGAAACGCCATTGTCTTGTTAATATAACATCTTTATTTTCAATGTATTTGTGAACTTATTCTTTAAAATATCTGTAGATAATGTAGATATGGGTTGAACGCATTTAATTTGTTGTGCAGTGCTTGCTTTCGTAAAATGTATGTCCAATCTTAAATGGAACTCCTTCAGTGATACTAGTATCTGATGCCTTTGCTATAATAACTAAGCAGTTTTCTCCTGTTATCCAATGGGATAACTTCTTAAGTTTGACATGCCTGTATTGTTTTTGTATGTATCTAAACTATCTAAGCTCTGTTGTATGTATCCTAAGCTATCTAAGCTCTGTTAATTTTTTTAGGTAGCACATCGGAACAACAAAAATAAACTTACTGCCCGTGTGACAATTTGAATGCTAAATGCACTAAGGTTGTGAAATCTTTACCTTAGGGCTGTTACCTTTAATGATATCTATCAAATTGTAACATTTCACAACACTTTGCATTAAGTACTCGAAACACTTTTCCTAATGTCATTTAGAGGGTAGGTAAACACCTAACAATTTAACTTCTATGACATGTTTGAGTTTTATCTTTTCAACATAATTGTTTGGTAACTCTCTTGGTTCATGTCCAGTATTAAACAAAATCATATTAGTCTTTTCTTTTAAGACTTCCAGTGGTGATTGATGTAATTGGAAACATTATGTATTTCCATTTAGATTAATTTAGTTATGCGTTTTTATATCATAATTAGACGTCTTTTTGTGTTTATTTCCAGACTTATTTGGAAATACTTTGAAATAGTCGCCGGAGCTGAGGAGGGAAGGGAGGTGGGGGGGGGAGGAAACGGGGAGAAGGGAGTAACGGGCTTGGTAATAGTTCAGATAGTAGCCTATCATTCTTTGTTTTCCTTTTGATTGGTTAGGATAAAGGCGAGTCTCAACACCGTGCGCCAAGAAAATTAACACTTTTGAAAATGCTTATTTCTCGCCTGTATCTACTAGGAGTGTCTGGAAATACATTTGAATAGCTTGTCGTCTTTTTATAATTAATTTTAGTTCTGTAAAATACTATCACTATATTACTATTACTTGTATTTTAATAACATTTTTTTTTAAAATTAGATTATGTTTAGTTTCCTATTGCTATACTCATTGTTCGATTGATTGACTGCTTTGTTTAAATCTTTGCTGCTTTCCAGAAAATAATGTTATGTCTGTGTGTTTGCTAAACTGGACCTCTTTAGAGTGCTGCACCCACATGTACAACACAAGCCTTGTAAGCATGAAAATCAGTACAATTCCAGTACAGTGGTGTAGACTATAAAGCAGTGTGTCATTACCTAAAATGAATTTTTAAAAGGCCCCCCAATTCGAAGGCATTCTTTTCTTTTGGCGACAACAAACTGGTTTACTCTAAATTTTGCATTGTTATTACATTAAACAATGATAAAGTGGGCTTTCGTTCTCAAACCGACCGGTGAAGTTTGAATTTTCAAATTCGGTTCTGACAGGGAACGATTTCCCCTGTTTTAACGGTACATCAATACTATAGTCGTGTGACCTTTTTGATAGAACCACGCGGTTTGAACAGTGCGTCTTTGGTGTCTGTGGTAGAGCAGGGTCTATTTTTTTTATCAACATACAACCTTTTTTATGGGTTCTGTCTTTTACCAGCTTTGGTAGAAGCTATTTTTAGCTCAAGGCTGTGGGCCAGCGGTTACTATTAATAGACACAAGCACTACGGAATTTATTCACAACAAAAAATAACTATACTTTCGAAAGAGTTCTTTTTTTTATTTTTTTAGAATTGTTGTAAGCATTTTTCGTTCAGTGGGGCAACACTCACTGTGAATGTTATATGGGTCTTTCCAGGTGGCGTTATCAAAGTGGATCCCGTTAAAGAAAGAAATTTTTCCATGTCCAGCTTTTTTGTTTTTATTTTTGCAAACAATGTATAACGCTTAATAGTTTTGAAAACTTCAGAATCCATTTTCTGGGTTCTCTTGATTGAATGATATTTGTGGGGGGAGGGGGGGATGGGGAGAAGAGGGGGTAGGAAGGAGAGGGAATGGTAGGAGGGGTGGGGTGGGGAATAGTCATTCTTTTTAGATATCCAACCATGAGAAATTTCTGGAAGGGCTACAACTCGTTGGTCCTAGGGAAATGACTGCGGTATCTGAGACAACCAGTTTACGGGTGGTTGATACATTAGTGGATCTGTCAGTTAATTGAATGGTTAGCTGATCGAGTCGTTTAAGGCCTGTCTGAATACTATTGGACAACAACAACAACAAAAGGTTCAGAAACCTATGTTCGGGATCTGAAAACCTCGACAAAAAGGTTCGTGAACCTCCACAATCCTTCCAATATTGAAGACAGGCCTTTACCGAGTGGATACGTTCGCGAAGCAGTACGTTAAAAGGCACGGATTTACAAGCTTGTCTACTGTGTAAACGTCCTCATGAATACCACCCATACTGAAAATCACCCAAACTGTTTTTCCTCGCTTTTTTCTTATATTATGTACATGAGAAAATTTTGATACAACGCGTGGCTGAGCATGATTCTTGGAAGGTAAATTATATGTCTATTTGTCAAATTTCGATTGATGAATATATAATTCTACATTTAAGATTGGGGCTTTTTGCTTTCTATAAAATAAAAAGTAACCCAATTTTATATGAACAAAGTTTTTTTTTTTTTTTAGATTTCATCATCTAACCGGACAGTCATATAATATCATGTTTTGTAATGTGAGAAAATAGTTTATTTTGTTGTCATTATTATTACTATATTTACATTACCATCTATCTGTTTTTAAAAAAAAATATAATAATATATATTTACGTGATTTTGCGAGAGTAAAAAAAATTCTGGCAGCGGTGGGATTCGAACCCACGCCTCCGAAGAGACTGGTGCCTAAAACCAGCGCCTTAGACCGCTCGGCCACGCTACCTGTACGTTAATCTGCACAAAATATCAATACGTATTACGGATGCCCACAAAGGGACAAAACTCAACACATGTTAGGATTTTTTCTGATTCTTTCCCTTGGCTCCCTCTCATA
>CM072523.1:33815863-33858363 GCA_036898135.1 Oncomelania hupensis | reverse complement strand
TAAAAAGGCCTAAATCCCCCCTTACATTCTCAACCCTACTTAATCCCACCAACAACCATACTACGATCCGAGAGGGATATACACCTCACCTCCACCCCCCACCTCCACCCCCCTCTCTCTCTCTCTCTCTCTCTCTCTGTCTTTCTTTCTTTCTCTCCAGTGAATGAAGTAAATTATCTGTGTTGTATTATTGTGTTTATTTGAGAGGAAAGGAGGCGGAAGCGAGAGAGAAGAGAAACGGAGAGACCGACAGACAGACAGAAAGACAAACAAAAAGACGGGGACAGAGACAGAGGGAGGATGTTTATGCTTCATTGTATTAAAATTATTCGATTTGTTTAGACATTTATTAGGTTAACCGGATTTTAAAAAAACTCATTCTTCACTTTAGGCCTAAGTCCTGGGCCCTTTTTCCTTCGCTATGCACAAAACCAGCGGCTCGCACACACAATCCGTGGAGCCGGTTTAACCACTCCACTTCTGTACGTAGGTATTATTGTGTGCCTATTTAAGTCGCAGCAATTGTATAATTCTTATCCATTGCCCCACTGTACCCGTTATTTATTATGTTTTTACATTCAGTATAACTCAAAATCGATGTAGCGGCGGCAGATGGGCGCGTTATAAATCAACATAGCCGTAGTAGTAGTAGTAGTAGTAGTTAGTAGTAGTAGTAGTAGTAGTAGTAGTAGTAGTAGTAGTAGTAGAAGTAGTAGTAGTAGTAGTAGTAGTAGTAGTAGTAGTAGTAGTAGTAGTAGTAGTAGTAGTAGTAGTAGCAAGTCCAGAACACAGACGCCCGGATTTCTCTGAGTAGCGTCCCTCTCTCTATTAATTGGGATAAAAGTACGCAGACAGCGCTCACTCCGCTCACAACCCGAATACAGGCGCCTGTGGTCAAGAAGCGTTAAACGTTACCATTAGCAATCAGAAACATCAACCGACGCTCAAGACTGTTGCAATCCCTGTTTAGGTTTTGGCAGTCAAAAGCTACCGCAATCGGTTCATGCGTAGAAGCTGCCGTTTTTTTTAAATTTATGCTGTTGTTTGTTTGTTTTAGTATTTTTAATATATGTTTTTATTTGTCTACCTGATTAATTGATCGATAGGTATACTATAAAGATATAACCTAGAGGTACTAACCAAACTGAAAATAACAATTATTAATAATCTGCAGTCAAATGCTAGATCATCAAATGCTCTCTGTCTCTCTCTCTTCTGGTACTCCGGTTTCCTCCCTCTGCCTTCAATAATGGTATTGGAGGGCGGTCAGTATTAAAAATTAAAAAAATACTCAAAAATATAAAAATAGTCGACAGATTTTCTTTTCGTCTTTTAATAGCGTTTTTCCTGAATTTGCACCACATGTTTGTGTGATAGATGTGTGTTTGTTGTGTGTCTGTGAGTGAGTGAAACATGTAAGCATGTATGTTGGCACAGATCGCCGCGCTTTGGACCTTATTGGTATAGTTTGGGGAAGGGCTCGAATACAGCTTGGAATTAAGGAATGAATGAATAATTTGTAAAACGGATAAATATCTCCACGCCGAACGTCTCTCTCACACACAAACACACACACACACACAAACACACGCACACACAAACATACAAACACACGCACAACTAATACACACACAAACACATATACACACAACTAACACCCACAGTCGCAGATACACACACACATTATAATAATAATAATAATAATAATAATAATAATAATAATAATAATAATAATAATAATAATAATAATAATAATAATAATAATTATTATTATTATTATTATTATTATTATTATTATCATTATTATTATTATTATTATTATTATTATTATTATTATTATTATTATTATTATTATTATTATTATTTGAGAAAGACAGAAAAAGAAGGCTACAAAGAAAGAAGCAAAGAAAGAAAAGCACACATGCAGTAACAGACTGATCACGCACTCACATGTAAGGGTTACAAATTAATATATGGATCGTATATAATTATAACTTGCTCTTAAATAGCGCTTTTTTCAGCCCAAGAGCTGCTCAAGGCGCTGGCCGAAAGCAGGATCTAACCACAATTCCAGCCACGCAACGCCGCTCATATTACATTTTAAGTTTGTTTTTTTTTAATTAAAAATCAATTCATTTTCTAAAAAAGAAATTTTTTCCAATTGTTTTAGGCATTTACTCATTCTCATACACTCAAACATAAATATATCTTTACATTTTTTTTAAAAGGTCCTTATTTCAGTACTAAACCTAGTGACCATTTGGTAGCAAGCGTCCAATATTCCCAAGCTGACACGGCAGAGCTAACACAAATGAGGAGTTTTGTCCCAGAAGAGTTTTCAAATAAAAAAAGGTAGGTGACTGGTCTAGCGAAGAAGATAGTACAGTAGATTGATAGAACAGAGTATGAATGAGAAAGAACAAAATGAAAAAGACAGTGACAGTGGGATGGGAATTTAAATCACAAAATTTTCAGAAAGTGGGGATACTATTTATATAGAAACCCCCCGGCACCCCCACGGGAGTTTACTCAGTGAAAGACAATGTATTTAGGGTAGTCCAACCTGCCTATGATAGTAATTTAAGATACCGAGTGGTGGTGTGAGTGGGTGGGTGAGAGGTGAGGGCAAGCTAGGGGTACTAGTAGTACCACGGTAAGCTTTGGAATCCTATTTGAATGCAGCGCTTCTTTCCATAAAACCCAGCTGTGGTCCCCGTTATTCTTTCTCTAAAACGATCTGAAACATTAACATATCGAGGAGGGACCACTAATACACATTGAAGTCGCTTACAAGGTTCTCAGCTGCGTTACATTATCGTACCTTCACAGTAATAAATAGGCCTATTGCTCACATATCGTTGGGAAGACCAGGGTAGTGTAGCCTACATAGCCTATAGCCTATTCATAGCCTATAGGCCTGAATAATATAGTTTCCCAATGCTTACCGGTTCCCAAAAAGCAAACAGCAAGCAAACAACTAATCTGGTGCGCCGCCCCCTCCATACCTTCACAATGTACGTCAAAGGGGTGTGGGACGCCGGCTGATCGTGCCAAGATACAGGACACGGTCCGCACATCACCCGATCCGTAAGTAGGCCTACTAGTGACTACAAAACAAGGTTTGTCACAAATCACACCATCAACCAACTCGATATCGCCTGTTTCACACTATCGTAACACCCTGCTGTATCCTATCCTGGTCTAGTTAGTAGTGGTAGTAAATAGCTATCATCATCATCATCATCATCATCATCATCATCATCATCATCATCATCATCATCATCATCATCATCATATTATCATCTTCTTCTTCTGCTTCTTCTTCTTCTTCTTCTTCTTCTTCTTCTTCTTTTAAAGTGAGTCTAACGTCATTTTTTTCTCTCCAGACTATTACACTGTATATAGAGTATACAACAATAAAAGGATACAACATATTTTATTGCCAAGTGAACGCACAATGCATTTAGTCAGTGCTGCAGCACCACAAGTAGTACACACGTACAGAACAAAATGAACAAGCTGACAGCACAAACGCAATTTAAAAACAAAGAAAAGAATTGTACATAAGGGCCAATAGTTGCCTATCAACACACACAAACACACACACACACACACACCCACACACCCACGCGCACCCCACCACCACACACACACACACAAAGGTGTTAATATGTAAGCAAATTAATGTAGTCATCTCTTGGAATGAATAATAATACGTTATTTTATCTTCCGTTATTTGACTGCCTGATTGACTGATTGTTTTCTTTTTATTTTATTTCATTTTATGATATTTTATTTTATTTTATTTGCTTTATTAATTATCTTATTTGTTTATTTATGTATTTATTTTCATGTAGGCCTATTTATTTTATGTTTTTTTTTAAATCAATGTCTTTAATTTAGTAATTAACTTATTTGTTTTATTTAGTTATTAATATCGTTATTTTATTGATTTATATATTGCATGTTGTTTTATTTTTATAAATAAATTATTACTTTATATTTTGGGAGTGGGGATTTTGATCGATGGAAAAGATACACTTTAAAGATCTTTAAGATAGAAAGATAATCTAGGCAAGAATTCTAATGTCGTGTTACTGACTCCACCAGTGAAATACAGGTCTATACTATCTTTATCCTGCCTAGCCCGTCGTCAGGAAAATAGTTATGTTTACCATCCAGAAACCTGATAACAGCTACAGGTCAGTTAGGTGAATGAGTAAAATAAAGGGGCTAGGCCGCAAGGATATTTTTGTGTGACAATAATGTTTACCTGGACAATTTGCATTGTTATTGTCGTCGTCGTCAATTCAGAAGATGATATAGTGGGCACTCGTTGCTCAACCCAACAGTTAAACTTCCAATTTTCGGCTTTTCTTCCTTGTCATGGAAATAAACAAACAAACAACCGTGCTTACTATAATAGCCACGTTCCCTGCAGTGCAAATTCTTTTTTTTTAGATTCAACCTAACTGATGCTGTTAAATAGGCTCATCCTAAACAAATGAATGTATCGATTTATATCAAAGACCGTACTTTGAAATAAATAAATAAATAAGTTTTTTGTTTTTTGTTTTTTTGTTTTGTTTGTTTGTGTTTTTTTTTTTTTTTTGGGGGGGGAGAGTTTTTGTTTTTTTCAAGTGGGGTCACAGTAATGGTAAATTTCAAAGAAAAAAGATCCATGACGCTGAAATGTGACAAAGGTAGTCAGCTTCCTATTATGACAACGCTGCAGTTTTGTCAACATGTGGATCGACAAGGAGAGAGTTCATCACTGTGCGAATGATAAATAATAGCGCCGTGTGGGAGATACATAATGAACTCGGTGTGTGTATGTATAATATATATATATAAACACACCGAGTTCATTGTGTATCTCACACACACACATACACACACACAAACACACACCCACACACACGTGTTATATATATACACTTAAGGCGCTAGATAATTTATTATATACATAACACTTTGGAGAATAATTACCAATTTACATTTAGGACTGAAATATATTTACAGGACTGAAATATATTTACAATGGAGTATATATATATATAGGTCGACACATTTAGACGAAGGCGAAAGCATCTATCAACAAGACTAGTATATAAATTGATCGTTTAAAGATTGCAGTGTTTGTTATTCTGTTCAGTGGCAGTTTCCGTTCGTAGACTGTGTAACAGCCATCATTCTCTTGCCGCGAATGTTAGTTAAATTTTCCACTGTAAACACCTTTAGAAGAAATATTTCCTTTGTAAATAGATTTTAGTCCTATGTGTAAATTGGTAATAATTCCCCAAAGGGTTATGTCTAAAGAATTATCTAGCGCCCTAATTGTGTCCTCATGGCAAAGATAAGCTCTTTGCTCATGGTAAGGAATTACCTGTTTCTCAGCCCTGTTTGATTGGTGCTATTGTCACCTACAATTGTGTTTTTCCACACCTCGTACTTGCGGTATCAAGAAAACAAAACAAAACGAAAACAGAACAGAACACATAATGCTATAGGATACACCTTCGTTAGGCCTATGCTATACATTGCACAAGTGTACGAGTGTAGGCTACGTTTCACAAAAACTTGTTTGTTGTTGTAGTTTTGTTTTTGTATTTTTTTTAAATAGTAATAAGAATAACGCCTGAGAAAATAAGGATTGTTTCGCCCCGATCTTATTGACGTTCTGGTTGTGTTGCCTCACGTTCATGAGTTCACGGGCGGATAAAAAGCCTGTGGAAAGGGCATTGCACTTTTAGTTCGATGTGCCTGCGTACCTCCGTGACGTGTTATACTCGATACCACACCTAACCTTAACACACGATAATTGATAGTAGTTTTAATTATATGTAGCTTACATCATAGTATTTTACCAGCTAAAGATTACTCTTTACAAGTGACAATAGAAATAATATAGAATGTCAATTTTATAAGCACCATGATCTGGTTAGCAATATACATATGCTTTAAAAATTTTATTTATATATTGTTTTTGTTGTGGGGTTGGTTTTTTTTTTTTTTTTTTTTTTTTTTTTTAATAAGCATAGACTACAACTGAAGAGTTCATCTGATCAGATCAGATGAACTCTTCAGTTGTAGTCTATGCTTATTAAAAAAAATATAACAGGTAGGCTATTTTATACCTTGTGGCATACTCCCAAAGACGTGGCAGTGATTATTTCCCCTAGCAGGGGAGACTCCTTGCAGGACCTCAGGACCCACCTCTGACCACTTCTACTCCTTTGTAGAAGTCACTATAATGGGGTAGGAGATGGGTTGTGGGTGGGTTCGAAGGAAATGCAGAATTATACAGAAGTCAAAATAGTTAAAAGAAAACGAATGCTGATCAGCAAAGGTTTATTTTACAACGAGATCGTACCATCCTAACTGTAGGTTATTATTCATCCGGGGATAGTCTACAATACTGACTCGCCCACGAAAGTTATGGGACGATGATAATGTATATTTGTATTATACCTTACTTCCTACGAATGCTACCAATGAATGGCGCCGTCGGTGGTTATAGTTGGGGTTATGGTTAGAGTTTAAGTTGGGCTAGGGCTAGAGTTCACGTTATGATTAAGGTTTACGGTTAGCAAACCCTCTGCGTAACAGTAACGACATGCATCCGTTTCGTAATTTTAATAATACTAATAATAGTTATTCGTTATATACGCGCTTTTCCTCAAATCGTCAATCAGGCTCCAAGCACGGCGCTCTGTATTTACCAACATACACGCTCATATGTTTTTACTAACTCTCACACACGACAAACACACCTTTAGCATTCAAGAAGCGGTGTAAAGGCCTAGAAATCGCTATTATATTACGAAAAGAAAATCGAATTTTATTTTTTTTTATTTTTTTTTTTTTTTGGGGGGGGGGGGAAGTTTTAGATTGACTGCATCCAATACCATTATTGAAAGGAGGGAGGAAACCGGAGTACCTAGAGAAAACCCTCGGTGACCTGAATAGTCTCGTACCTACTCAAGTCACAAAAGTTCCCCCTTGCGGGACTCGAACCCACGACATTCGGTATAGGAAACCGGGGAATAACCTACTGCCACACGAGACTACCCGAACTTTACAGTATAATTCTTCCGAGCACAAAACTTATTGTGGAGCTAATCTGGACCATTACAAACATTCAAAGGTTACAAGAATGCAGAACATGCATGAGATTAATTTACAAGGTAATCAATAAATCATTTTTATGGTTTAGGAATTCACGTGATAGTCGACCTGGTGATGAATTATTGTCTGTGCTGATTATATAATTCCGCTTCCTAAGTCAATTTTTCACGTTAGACTCATATCATCATACTGGATGTTATACGCGCCTTATTCCTAAAACAGACTCAAAGCGCGGCGATCTGTAACCAATATACACGCTCACATGTTACAGACACTCCTACATACACAACAAACACACATTCATCACTCAAACATGGAGTGTAAAGGCAGGTCGCTATGAGAAGACGGAAAGGAAATCCAATTTTTATTTGTGAAATTTCAGATTGGCTGCATCCAATACCATTATTGAAGGAAGGGAGGAAACCGGAGTACCCTGATAAAACCCTCGTTGACCTGCATAGTCTCGTACCTAAGTCACATAAGTTCGCCCCTTGCGGGAATCGAACCCGCCACCTTCGGCATTGTAAACCGGCGATTAACTCGCATATTACCTCCTACAATAAGGAATCATGCTATGCAATAATTTAACCAGATTTGGTGTCGTTGTTGTTGTTGTTGGAGGTGGTGGTGATGATGATGATGATAATGATGATGATGATGATGATGATGATGATGATGATGATGATGATGATGATGATGATGATGATGATGATGATGATGATGATGATGATGATGATGTTTTGGTGATTGTGGTAGTTACCATCTTCTTCTTCTTCTATGTTTCCACTTCCTCCCTCTTCCCCTTCATCCTCCTCCTCCTCCTCCTTTTCTTTCATTTCTTCTTTGGGCCCGCGTACTGATAATTATTACGTACAGTCTCTTTTAATTATAGTTTTGATTAGGCCACATGTGACCGTTTAACATAATTTTACCGAACCTGCAACAGCATGTACACATACGGAAGCGGGCGGCTTCGCTCTAGGTAAGGGGACACATATGGAGGGGGGAGTCTTTGGAGGGAGTTGAGAGAGAGTGCGTGGGTGTGGGAGCGTGGGTGGTGGGTGAAGGGGTGGAGGTGTTGGAAGGTATGGAAAAGGCGATGGGGTGTGAGACGGGGAACAGTTGATGCAATTACTCTAGGTACTCCATAGACACTATACATTAAAATATAGTTCTAGTGCTGGTTTGAAATGGTCTTAATTTTCAAAATAAAAATATTGCACAAATCTATCTCTGTCTGTCTCTCTCTCTGTCTGTCTGTCTCTGATTCTGTTTTCTCTCTCTCTCTCTCTCTCTCTCTCTCTCTCTCTCTCTCTCTCTCTCTCTCTCTCTCTCTCTCAATCGTGTTTGTGTGTCTGTGTGCGTGTGCGTGTGTGTGTGTGTTGTGTGTGTGTATGTATGTGTGTGGTTGAATATAATTACGTATAGATGTATGTGGACCGATCTTCTGTATCAAATTAACCACCAGAATGCGTCTGTGTATCATTATAATATTTGCAAACCAATATCAATATTTCATGCAAGGTCAGCAATATTCGTCTTCTCCATCCACACCTCATGTATATTCTCGTCCTCTTCTTCTTCTTCACTCACAAACACACACACACACACACACACACACACACACATTTGCCCTTGCAGATCACGAAGGCACAGTCAGCATAGGAAGAGCAATCTCCAACCTCAGTTTTGCGGATGACGTTGATGGATTGGCTGGCGATGAACAAGAATTTGAACAGCTGGTACAGAGGCTTGACACCACTTCCAGAGCCTATGGAAGGGAAATAAGTGCAGAGAAGACCAAAATGATGACCAACAACACCAAAGGCATCAATACGGACATCAAAGTCCAAGGCCAATCCCTCAACACAGTGCATAGCTTCAAATATTTAGGAGCCATTGTATCTGACAATGGGTCACGACAGGAAGACCTCTCCAGGATTGCGCAAACAACTGCTGCCCTGACAAGGTTGAAGCTCATTTGAAAAGACAGGACCGTCTGTCTGCACACCAGGGTAGGGCTGCTGCGCTCCTTTGTCGTCTCCATCTTCCTATGCGCTTGCAAAACATGGTCCTCACGGCAGACCTACAACGAAGAATACAAAGCATGGAGATGAAGCGCTGCAGAAGACTTCTGGACAATTCCTATGCCCAGCACGTCACCAACGGCGGGGTCCGACGGCCTTCACACAGGCCTTTGGACAACACGATGACATGCTCACGGCGGTGAGGGGGCGGAGGCTCCAATAGTGTTGCCGCGTCGCCAGGGCATCAGGCCTTGCAAGGACCGTCCTGCGGGGCACAGTGCAGGTAGGCATGGGAGGAGGGAGGGATGGAGGGACGGCATTCGAGAGTGGACTGGCTTGACACTGAGCGGGGCCATGAGGTTTGTAGAGGACAGGGAAAGATGGAGTACGCTGGTTGAACGATCATCTGTGGTGCCCCAACGACTTTCGAGTTACGGGATAGGATAAGATAGGAACGTGCCAGGCATCTTCTTCAGACAACGGATGCCTGAACTCTGTCCTTGGGGACAGTTAACGATTGTGCTTCCTGAAATGCACTTTAATTAAGAGGACAAAAGGCTGACAGCCTAAGATGCCATCTCTACTATACTATACTATACTATACTATACTATACTATACTATACTATACTATACTATACTATACTATACTATACTATACTATACTATACTATACTATACTATACTATACTATACTATACTATCTCCCCGTTAGGGTGCCGGGGCTTTCAGTATAAACAGTATCCCCACTTTCTGGAACTTTAGTGCTTTAAATTCCCATTGTCGCTGTCTTTCTCCTTTGTTCTTTCTAATTGGTCCTGATTTGGCTCGTAAGAGTCCGCTGGACCTAAAGCAATAATCATGTACTGTAATGTTCTTTCTAATTCTTACTCTGTTCTATCAATCTATTCTATCTATACTATCTTCTCCTTCGCTAGACCATGCAGTCACCTACCTTTTTTCTTGAAAACTCTTCGGAACAAAACTCCTCATTTGTGTGTGAGGTCTGTTGGATCAGCTTGGGAATATTGGACGTTTCTGCCAAATGGTCACTGGGGCTTCCTATGATGTTATTATTTGGCAATGTAGGCATTTTGTATGTATGTGTTTTGTTGATATTTTATAATGATGTTTGTATTCTATTTTGTTTTTTGTAAACGTGGGTTCGATAAATTAGAGTATAGCCTCAGCGTCCTCTGTGTGGGATGTCTTTATTGTAAAGTGACCGGCTGGTGGAATGCCCTCAGTGTTACCACTAGGGTTGTTTCGGCAGATCTTTTGTGCGGATCAGTGGTGAGTCCTCTTTTAGTGTCTTGATTTTGTGGTTCTGATTCGGCTCTTTGCAGTCCGCTGGACCCTGTAAGCAATGAATAACTATACTATACTATACTATACTATACTATACTATACTATACTATACTATACTATACTATACTATACTATACTATACTATACTATACTATACTATACTATACTATACTATACTATACTATACTATACTAGTGCTTATTCCTTATACGTGTACTTTTTCAGAATGTTACCCCTTGGGGTCATGAGCAATCTTGCCACTGTAGATTGTTCTAACCTATAAAGGGAAAAGTGAAAGCCCCAGTTGAAAACCTGTCTTTCCTTTATAGGCATGACAGATTCACTGCGGCAACAGTACCCCCGTTGGAGTGCCGGGGGTTTCAATATAAATAGTATCCCCACTTTCTGGAAATTTAGTGCTTTAAATTCCCACTGTCGCTGTCTTCCTCATTTGCTCTTTCCCATTCCTGCTCTGTCCTATCAATCTGCTATACTATCTTCTTCTTCGCTAGATCAATGACCTACCTTTCTTCTTGAAAACTCTTCCTGGACAAGACTCCTTGTTTGTGTATGAGGTCTGTTGGATCAGCTTGGGAGTGTTGGACGCTTTCTGCCGGGTGGTCACTAGGGCTTCCTATGATGTTATTATTAAGCACTATAGGCATTTTATATGTATGTGTTTTGTTGATAACTTATAACGATGTTTGTATTCTATTTTGTTTTTGTAACCGGGGGTTCGAGTAGTTGGGGTAAAGCCTCAGCGTCCCCTGCGTGGGATGTCTTTATTGTAAAGTGGCTGGCCGGTGGAGGGCATTCAATTTTCCCACTAGGGTTGTTTCAGCAGATCTTTTATGCGGATCGGGGGTTGTCCGGTCCTGATTTGGCTCGGAAGAGTCCGCTGGACCTAAAGCAACAATCAATCAATCAATCAATTCAGAATGTTACACGTACAACCCTCCTATGCACAAGTCAATGGTCAAAACGGTCTCCCGCAGCTAGACCTTTGACAAGTGTAACGTCAACCTATTTTTAATACAAGATCGACATTGCCGCAGACATTGAGGGCGTGGGATGTTATTGCGATCGATAAATCCTTTGAGGCCACTCGGCTGGTTTCCAGCAAGTTATCGAAATAGGCCTACTGCGGCAAACAGAACAACAGGCACTGGAATGTAGATCTAAGCAATTCTACAAGCCACAGGCGTTTGCATGCTACAGGGATTGTCTATCTATATGGAATCCTTCAGTGGTAGGTAATGACCGACCGCGGTAGCACAGGAGCGTTATTCATAGGGCCCAGAGATCGCGAGCTTCTATAATAGTCTATAAAGTCTTAATTGTTATCTTTTCTATAAGTAGCTAGTCCTTGCCCGATAGTGCCAGGCACATGCACAAGAGCAGTACAGTGCAAACGCACCCCTGTTATACGCCTGTGTTTAAAGTAGTAGGCCTGCAATGTCGGAAGCACGCACACGGATAGTCCTACTGTAAGCAAGCGTGGTAGAATGCAGCATAAGAATGCGCGGTCCCAAACGGAGACTAGAGATCTAGCTCTTTCTGGTTTACTGCAAGGCAAATCAATGTGAATCCGGCAGGCCTATATTATAATGTATACAGTGTAAGAATGTGTAGAGAAAAAGGCGTAATGTATTTTGTATGATGTATTGAAATTGAATTCTGTACAACCAGCAAAACTAAACAACACTACACAAACTATAACCCTGCAAAATGCAACTTGATGCACATGTTCTCTCTCTCTCTCTCTCTCTCTCTCTCTCTCTCTCTCTCTCTCTCTCTCTCTCTCTGTCTCTCCCTGTCTGTCTCTTTCTCACACACACACACACGCAAAATATTTAACTGCACACGCACGCATGCACACACATACACAACACACACACACACGAACACACACACAAATACTCATGAACATACATGCAGCTGCGCACGAATGCGCGCATACATACATACATTCATACACACACCCATCGAAAAGTACACACACACACACACACACGCACACACACACCAACACACACCCACACACACAAACAAACACACACACCATCACCATGGACATACTAGTCGTTTTGTAAGTCAACCACTTTTTCAACATTCATAAAACTATGTCATCATCATCATCATCATCATCATCATCATCATCATCATCATCATCATCATCATCATCATCATCATCATCATCATATCCCGCAACTCGGAGGTCGTAGGGGTACCACAGATGATCGTTTAACCAGTGTACTCCATCTTTCCCTGTCCTCAGCAACCCTGATTGTTTCGCTCAGCTCAGTGTCAAACCAGTCCATTCTCAAATGTTGTCTTCCCACCTCTTTTTCGGTCTACCTCTTCTTCTACCTTCTTGCACTGTGCCTTGCGGGGTGGTCTTTGCAAGACCTGATGATCTCATGAGGGAAACCTACTACCGAAAGGGTATGCACCCTGAAATGCATTGATTTAAACTTGAGCTCTAGGTATACTAGTAATAAATAACTCACACAAATGGCTAGGTTAGGTAGGTTCAGTAGGCCTATCTACGGGACCTATTTATTATGCACGAAACTGTGAGCTAGCAACCAAAATGTGCAAGGAATAAAAATGTAGATCTACTTTCGCCTTCTTTCTCAATAGCTAAGGCGGCACACACATTTAAATTAAGAATACGGCAATCCAGATACTTTAAACGTATATAGCGTGCATAAAACAACTACGCACGAATGCAGTCGCTCTGTCAAACATGATGGTCTTGAACCGCATCTCGACTATTACTTTAAAGGTGCATTCACTGTAGGTCACAGCCTTCTCTGATCTGCGACTAAAGTCACATGGAGTGATGAGGTCTACTTATTTTTATTTATTTGGTAGTTGTTATAGAGCGCTTTTCCAGTTCAAGAGTTGCTCAAGGCGCTGGCGGATACAGGGTCTGACTCAAGCCGCCCGAGGCGCCCACCCCGTCTACTCATAATCGGTACAAGAGAGAGGTAATAATAGGCATCGTCTAGTCTCAAAGCTGATTCACGGAGGCTGGAGAGCAACCGACTCAGGTACGTGTCTACCCGTAATACCTGAAGGTACCTACCGGGGGTGGTATTGATGAAGAGGTTTACCCAGCGGATAAATCCGCCAAGTCGTAGATAAATTCGTACCTACCACACCGGTTTTGCGGACTTAAATCCACTCCAATATCATCCTCACTGGTTAATTGTTCTAATTTTCTCCTCTCCAATCCTATTCCAAAAACATCTTCATTATCAATTCGAGAAATCAACATCTCATCAGGAGTTTCGCTGACTGCCATAAATCATCACGAGGGAGATCGAGAGCAAGCATTACATTTCAAGTTGCATAAAATATTACCCTCACCGACTTGTATTTTTGAAGCAGGAGATTAGAAATTTTAGATGCAGGATTAATAATTTACAATACAATACAATTGACGTGTACCTCCTGACGAGACGTTTTAAGCGAAATATATGTGTAGATAATATTGTATTCATTCTGGTGTGTTTATCTCCTACAACATTTTAACTTCTCTTCCTAATACAGCACAACACAACACAACACAACACAATACACTACAACACTACAATGTACTACACTACACTCCATTCAACACAATGCAATACAATACAAAACAATACGATACAATACGACTTCATTGTTCGATATAAAATCAATAAAATAATTAATTAACCTTTCGCACGCAGTCCATACATGCAACAACATCAATAAAGACTTACACACACACACACACACACACACACACACACACACAAACACACCCCTACTCACACGCAAACCTACACACACACCCGCACCTAAAAATGTAAGAAATGCTGTGTTTATAATATTTAGCAAAGTTTCTGTTTTGACGTTGAGTGCTGATGTTGGTGCTTATAGGCCTAATATTGCTAATAAAAGTATCACATTCACACAACGCAGATCTCTTATCAAGACACGATATTAACAAGAAAACACCAGGCAATTAAAAAAAATCAATAATTGAATGAATGAATCACTCAATGATTGATTTATTCATTGAAGTCTGAAAAATAACTTAAAAGCTCAGTGTACTTGATGAAATAGGACGCTGAAGCATACAATCATTGTTGTTGCTGTTGATGTTGTTCTTCTTCGCATCCTCCTCAACCAGAGCCTGGTATCCTCCTGCACTTCTTCTGCCTCTCCTGCTCTTCTTATTCTACTTCTTTTCATTCTCTTCTTCTTCTTAACGAGGTCCCCTATATGCTTATGTGTCTGGGGACGTTAATCTACTCGCCTGCCTGCCTTCTTAACATCGACTCTAAAGGTCTGGGCATGTGCTGCTACTGAATACTATTTTAAATATTTCATTTAATGCGTGAGCAGCTATTAGTTCTTTCGTAATTTATTGATACTTTATTAAACTAATTAACTGCATGGCGCGCGTTATATTCGTATTGCCTGCGGCTCTTTATCAGAGACGTTTTTGTAATTAGTCCATTAATTAATTGGTGTACGCTATTTACCTTATTCATTTAATTGTGTTTGATTTGGTTTGTGGTCTATGTGGTTTGTGGTCTATGTGTTTATTTCCTTATTAAGTTACTACAATTATTATTATTATTATTATTATTATTATTATTATTATTATTATTATTATTATTATTATTATTATTATTATTATTATTATTATTATTATTATTAATAATAATAATTATTATTATTATTATTATTATTATTATTATGATTGGTAATTGCGGCAGGGATAGTTCAGTGGTTCAGGGCGCAAGCTTTGTGTACGAACATGGGCTTCAGCAAACTACAGGGTGCGTGCTGGATATTATATAAAGCAGACAGTATACGCTACATAAAAACAATCCTTTCTTTCAATTCCTTTTTACAGTTTTAAATTATGTTCAGACACAAATGCTGTCTGTATTATCTTGTATAATTTGCATTGTCTTGTGCTATATACTGTAATGGACCAAATGCTTTTCCATAAACCGTAGCGTGTTCAATTTTAGATTACCTCATCAATCGTTAGGCCTACACTGTTACAAGCAGTTACAGTTAACAGCGACGGATAATCAGTTTGATTATCCTTTATCTTTGACCGTTTGGTTGAGATACAACGGTCACAGGTTCTAATCTAATGTCAATTAAGTCTACTTGGATTCTAATAATAATCTTTCCCAATAATAAGGTTAATAATATCGATGATAAGCCTTTTCAGTGTATAGAGACGGGAGTTTTTAGTGTGGGATAGTTTGTTTGTTTGTTTGTTTGTTTTTGTTGTTTTTTTTCAATACGATGAAAGCACATTTATTCCGATTCGGCAGACTACAGTAGCCCACCCACCCACCTAAATCCTAGTTCCACCAGGCACTCGTTTCCTCGTGTCTTCGTTCCCTTCAAGTCCTGCGTTTTACACTTTAATTTCGACAGACCTGAGGAGACACAGACCGGGTGGGGAGTGGAGGGAACGAGGTGTGGAAAGGGTGTGAACATGAATCTGGGAAAATACAGACCTGATGGAACATAGACCTGGGTTAATACAAAAACCTGCTGGACTGATCCCAGCCAACTAGGCTTGTGTAGTCTGGCCTAAGAGTACGCCGTATTATCGGCGATGGCGGATTAGTTTGTTTTGGCGAAGGGTGCTAGGCGACTGATGCCTTGTAGACAGTAGTGTTTGTACCAAACAGTATGGACTATTTTTTTTTGTGTGTGTATCGAATGTCTTACTGACGTAGTTAGCACTTAAAGGATTTATTGAATCTTTGAGGGCCCGGGATCTAAAGAAATAAGACTGTTTTGATTTCTCTTAATAATTTATTTTTAATAATATGAATAGTTCAATATGTATACTATAGTGGTTTTCGTTTTTTTAAAGATGGAAGATTGTAAAAAAAAAATATTTGGAATGTAAGCTTTGGCTTAAGAAAAAAAATGTCATGAGAGAGAGAGAGAGAGAGAGAGAGAGAGAGAGAGAGAGAGAGAGAGAGAGAGAGAGGAGAGAGAGAGAGAGAGAGAGAGAGAGAGAGAGAGAGAGAGAGAGAGAGAGAGAGAGAGAGAGAGAGAGAGAGAGAGAGAGAGAGAGAGAGAGAGAAAGGATCAAGTTACTTTTTCTGAAGACTAAATTCAAAATCGAACACAAAACAAAAACACTTTCAATGATCAAACAATACGTCTCCCAAGAAAGAGAAAAACAATAAAAACAAAGAAAGAAAGGACATAAGACCCACAAACATACAAATAATACTTTCAGAAAAGGGATAAACAAAGTCAACATTTAATTCACTAGATCTCTTTTGCACATTAGGAACCAAATCTTGGCGTAGCAAAATTGAACAATTCTTGCTCCGGTGTGTATGACTAGAGACTAAAAAGACTGCTGATGGCCAAATATTATCAATTACCAAGTACACAAAACGTGATGTAAATTACAATGCAGATGTACTATTTAACTTAACTAACACTTATTACATTTCAAATTCTATGCCTAAAGGCCTGAGCCACAAATCGAAACACACTTTACTATTTCAACATGGATTTTCAAAAATCACCCTGCAATTATTGCAGATCATGTATTTTTCCTCCTTTACACAGTAAATACCAAAGAATACATCTACATGAATAGAGACAAGAACTAACTAAAGCAATTTTAAAACTTGACACCTTATTCATTTATCGTTAATCAATGCATTTCCAGAAATTGATCTAAATAAGTAAATTTTCACTTAGCTCTAGCCACAGTTCTGAAATAGTGCAAAATAAACAATGAATTTTGCTTTAAAAAAAAAAACTATGAAAACAAGATCTTGCAAAACATCACATTACAAACGTCAAAACATCCCAAAAAGTTAATGTACCCTAATATAATTTTTCTTAAGTGCTAAAAAGTACACAAGATGCTAATGTAGTTACCAGATCTTCAACAGTGATAGATACCGCTGGCAATAACGCCAAAGAAATCATTTACCATTGCTTGCCAATTCTAGAAAAAGTACAACTTTTCATTCACAAGTTTGTTGTTGATGTATCGGTTCAATTGCGGAAAGAAGCTGAGAATTAATAACAAGTCACTCCCATTTTCACACAGGGTCCCCCTCCCAAAAAAACAGAAAAGAAAAAAGATCTATAATAAATAGAATATATGTGCGGTTGACCATGAACAACAAGAAGTAATGGATCATGTCTTTTCCAGTTCTATACATTCATTTAGCAGAGAGATTTCTCTTATATTATATAGCGCACTTACAAGCTCAGAGAGCTTTTCAAGGCGCTGGCCCGTAATATCCAGCAATCACAAAATAGTTTGCTGAAGTCAGGATTCGAACCCACGTCGCCCAAGACGCACTCACACAAGTCGTGCGCTCTGACCACTGAGCTATCCCTGCCGCCACTGAACAATATTTATTGGAACAATAAAGAGTAACATTTCCAAGAGCTTAAATACAAAACAAAATCAACTGCTATTTCAACCAATTCAATCAACCTTTCGCATTTCCATGCTCAAACTCAAAAAAGCAAGAGCAACCATGTTTTCACTTAGTCAATGTCTCCATTTTCTCAACAATTTTACCCAAAATACTCCAAACATTAACTCACTTTACATCAATGAATGCTTTCAAACACAACAGTGACACACAGCTGTTTACATCTTTGCTTTAGCCCTTGTGAGTACTGTGCAGCTGACACCTTATTACCTCTTCAGAAGAGGGTATAATATAAGCCTAAAAAATGTTCAGCTATGCTGTAACTTAAGTTCTTTATGCTGTTGAACTATGAAGCATCCTTAACAGCATTAGAGAATATAATGTTCAAAACTATTCATCCACTGAGTTAAACAGAATCACACAGGTTCAAGTTTCTAATTCACTTATGTTACATGCAGCTTTCTATGTTTTTATTTTTTTTTTAAAGTTTACACTAAGTTCACCCTCAATTTCAGACTGACAGGCTCACATGCATACGACTAATAATAATGTTACTTCAGTACGCCATGTTTACAGCAACAATCATTTACATTATCACTTTCAGTTTCAAAAGCAAAGAAAAGAACACAAAATACACACATATCTTACTCATAGGAGAACACAGAAAAGATCCATTCAATAAAAAACAACAACCAAAACAATCTAAATGTACACACTTTGTCATAATATCATCATAGATAACACTGGGCAATAAAAACAGTTGTTTGTCGTATCATAATTTAAGCAAACAATATTAAGAATTTGAAGCATTATGAATTTGAGACATGAACTAATACTTGAAGCATTATGTCTTATACTACTAGTACAAAGTCTCACTGTTCTCAACTCAATCGTATTGTTTCCATTTTACAATACAATTTATTTACTTAAATAGTCTTTACGCTGAGCAACTCATTATATATTTTATAAAAATATCATGAAATATTGCAGCATGCTATTTAAAAAAAAAAAATAGAATCTTTATACTAGACTATATCATCTCTGCATCACACTAAATGGTAAATTTCAGACAATTGTAATTGTAATTCTTAGCTTCAAGTTTTACTTTTAGCAACATAATTGTGCAGCTAACATTGCAGCTAAACCGGTTCAAAAGAAAAAGTTGTGCATTAATCTATAAACAGGATATAAACTTTATGAGAGCAAGAGCAATAGAATAGAGTGGGGGAGAAGAGAAGAAAAAAGAAAAAAAGAGAAGAGAGAGAGAGAGAGAGAGAGAGAGAGAGAGAGAGAGAGAGAGAGAGAGAGAGAGAGAGAGAGAAAGAGAGAGAGAGAGAGAGAGAGAGAGAGAGAGAGAGAGAGAGAGAGAGAGAGAGAGAGAGAGAGAGAGATCAGTCAAAAGTATAACTATAAGCAATAATACTAAATGACATAAATCACACAAAAAACAATTATTGTGCTTTATGGTACAATGCATACAATGATACATCCAATGATACATCTTATTCATAGACATGCCATGAAACCAGATGAATGTTCTGTTCACACAGAGATCCAAGATGACCACAGGTATGTCAGCTGCAACCCATGAGCTAAACTGTCTTGAAAGCACAATAAATAATGCAACATTCAAAGCAGACTTGCACTAAATTTTAACAAGCAGAATCAACAAAAACTATACACAAGCTTTAGAAGAATGTGTCTAGATTTACTTTTTTTTTAATAAATAATTTCAGGAATTAAATCTTAGTAATTTTGTTCACACCACAGATGAAAACACACAAATATCTCCCAGATAAACTAAATTGTTCAGAGCGTGATTTACTTCAAAATGACCATGAACAAGTTCTGTTCAAATGCACTGATCGTTGTGCACGTAACCGTTGCACACATATTGTCATGATTTCTCAGTCACAGTCAAATGAGAATGACGATCCATGATGAGATTGTATTTTTAAACCTAATCTCTATAGGTGCAGAGTTCAGCAAACATAATGCATTTCTCACACATCTATTCCGTACACAGTTCACTGTTCCAGTCATTCCGTGTTCAAACTTCAAGCCAGTTCAACTTCAAATACACTGAAAGACTGTTCATACGTTGTCGACCAAGGTCTTTCGTTTATTTTATTTTAAACTCAAACTTGCAAACACTCTGACTCTGATCACTCCGTTTTACTAACAGTTCTGCAGGCGCAAACAAGTTTCCCTGAATCATCATTCAAATGCATTCAACCTTCACAAAGCAGGCAGTCAAACAAACCGATCACGTCCGATGTCAAGCTCACATGTTTAAGGAAAAAGTGGGCTGGTTTTGTGAAACATCTCTTTCGTACCTGCTTCCCAGATACTGGGCAGTTGCTGTGAGCTGATGCAGGAGACCGAACAGACCACGCAAGTGATAGCGAAACATGTTGGCAGTTTTTCTGGAAGCAGTCGTCTCGTCTTCATCATCCCCATTTTCGCCCGCTGCGCCTGACTGATTATCTTCATCATCTGCTCTGGAGCCGTCGATGATTTCGTCTCGAATTGCGTGCAGCATGGAAAAACAACGATACAGATCCATACCAGACTGGATGGCCACTGCCTTGCTGTTGTTGTTGTTGGTGTCTTCGGAAATATTTGGCACGGGAGCTGCTTCCAAGTCTCGCAGACGGCTAGGAATCATTACGATTTCGTCCATGGCATTGACGGCAGAAACAAATCGATTCAGCGCCGTCAAAAGCGATTGCTGGCCCACAATGTCGGTTGTAGAGCTTGGTCTGCGTTCCATCTTGAAGAATAATGATCAGTAACTGGTGATCAAGCGCTCAGAACTACCTTGTTATAGCCGCAAAATTGTTTCTGTGATTAAACGACAACACACTTGTTTCTAGCCGGCAACGTCTGCATGCATGCATAATATAAGTTCCTGAATCGTCCATGTTGTTGAGATGCAGGGGTAGCGGGTTACCACGTACTGGGCATATTATGTTCTAATTTTTTTTTATCAATGTAAAATGCTTATTTGTGCTAAAAATAAATATAATTTAGTACTGTACAAGATAACTTAAGAAAGCTGAGCTTTAATTACCAGTAATTGATTTAAGACATAAAAAAACTCAAATTGTCTTCATCACAACAGAATAGACGAGCCCAGGTCAAGTTAGCGTCATGCGATTGGTTAGCTATGATCACGCATGTGTCACAACGGCCAAGGTCACACACCACGTGGTGATGGTGTGTTGTATTGTGTTTTTATATTGAGGGGTGTGTCCTGGCGCAAGCATGCACACGAGTTATTCAAAGAAAGCCGGCGTGATGCAATACTAGAGAGGACATTGATTCACAGTAAATTAGATAGATGGTAGTTGAAATTTTATAATTACGGAAGTAAAAATAGCTACAATGGAACAAACACCTCTTGAAAGTTGAAATTTCACAATAATGAAAATTATTAGAGAATCTAATTGTGAATAAATGTATAAGTGCATGAATCAATAAGTTTCATTATAATGCAGAAATCACGATATCACACAAGAGGCTGAAACGAGTTAGTCTAAAAAAAATTTAAGGGTTAAGAAGTAGACCCGGTTTATGTATGTACCTTAGTCATGCAGTGCATTTCCGTATAGGCCTACGTCTTGTGCGATGTGAACGTCGCGTGTGTGTGTGTGTGTGTGTGTGTGTGTGTCCGTGCGTGTGTCTGCATGTGTCTGTGCGTGTCTGCGTGTGTGTGTGTGTGTCTGCGTGTGTGTATGTGTGTGTGAGTGCGCGCGCGCGCCCGTGTGCGTGCCTGTGCGTAGGCTGAACTACACTGAAATTCACCGTTGACGTCACGTCAGTTTGAGGTTATTTTCTTCGACAGTGTGGCAGAACGTGACTGACGCGTGAACAATTATGGAGTGTTGAATGCGTAACCAGGTAGATATAAATGTTCAATAAGTTACAATGAAATTGCTATACTATTATAATTCTTAGTAGCCTAACCTAGTAGGCCAGCTGCATACTGCCCATGGAAAGTGACCCTTTATGCACAAACGGATCTTAGCAATATGAGTACCTTGCTCAATTGGAATATTTGGACATACAGAGCTAGAGTACAAGACGAATCGAGAAGGAGGACGAGAAGTAGAAAAGACGAGAAGGGATGAAGAGGCGGAGTGGGGCCGGGTAGCTCAGTTGGTAAGAGCGTCTTGCTAGTAACCGAAAGGTCGCTGGTTCGAATCCCGGATTGGTCAACGTGTGATCATATTATTTTCCCCTTTACCAACAACTGGCCCGCTGGTGTCAGTATAAATCGGTCCAGTAGTCACCTATATGCGAAAGTGTCGTGTGACTATAATCTACATACAAACAAACAGAGGCGGAGGGAGGGATCGAGTGGAGGCAGAGACCTTACATATATACGGTCTCTTGTGGAGGGGAGGAGAAAAAGATGTTGATTGTTTAGAAGAGTTGAGTGAATGAATGGTGCAGCTGATGACGACCAGAACCGCAGTGATGATGATGATGATGATGATGATGATGATGATGATCATCATCATCATCATCATCATCATCATCATCATCTTGTTGTTGTTGTTGTTGTTGTTGTTGTTGTTCTTCTTCTTCTTCTTCTTCTTCTTCTTCTTCATCATCATCATCATCATCATCATCATCAACGTCGTCGTCATGACTGATTGATTTATTTCTTGTAATTGCCCTATGTGGATAAATAAAGTTGTATTGAATTGAATTACTGATTTTATTGAGCAAATATAGTGATTCAGAGCATGCTACTGGTGATGATAATGACGGTTATGACGAATAATTAAGACTATACTGATGATGATATTGATGGTAGCGCACAAGAAATCCGCTGGACCTAAAACAACTATATTAATTATGAAATCCAGCAACATTGAACTTGTCTCCCCTTCCTCTCCTAGTTCCAGAAACTCTCTCTCTCTCTCTCTCTCTCTCTCTCTCTCTCTCTCTCTCTCTCTCTCTCTCTCTCTCTCTCTCTCTCTCTCTCTCTCTCTCTCTCTCTCTCTCTGTTCCTCCCTCTCGACCAGTCTCGCCCATCCGATCTTCAGTAATGGTATTTGGATGCAATCAGTTAACATTTTAAAATTAGAAAACATTTTTCTCTTCCGCCTTCTGTAATAGCGAGCTGTTTAGATCGCCGCGCTTAGAGTTCGATTGGAGAAAAAATGCGCGTGATATCATCCTGTATTATTATTATTATTATTATTATTATTATTATTATTATTATTATTATTATTTATTAACTCTCCACCAACCATTTTTTCCAGACCCTAATAAGGTGTGCCAGGGAGAAACAAAGAAAGAAAAAAAGGATATCCGAAACGGTAAACAGTTTTGGCAAGAAATGTCCAGTCGTTGGTCTGGCTAAAATTAAAAATAACCATTGTGTAGTTGAGAAAGATCGTCTAGAGGTACGTGCGATGTTATCAGAGAAACCTTTCAACCCTGTAGTGTGCGTGGGGTATTGTTTTCATTGTGGCAGCTTATCCTGTTTTTGTTTAGTTCTCGAGCTGTAAGCACTGGAGCTATTGTCCGTCCGGCGTGCGGCATCGGTCCGCAGGTGATAGTCAGTTGCGCACTTTTCTCCGAAACTAATAGACAAAATCACAGTGCAAGGAGGTAGAAGAAGAGGGAGACCGAAAAAGAGGTGGGAGGACAACATTCGAGAATGGACTGATTTGACACTGAGCGAAACAATCAGGGTTGCTGAGGACAGGGAAATATGGAGTACGCTGGTTAAACGATCATCTGTGGTGCCCCTACGACCTCCGAGTTATGGGATAGGATAGAACAAGATAGGAATAGACAAATGTCTTTGAATTTTTTTTACAATATTTATTTTTATTTTTATTTTTATCATCATCATCATCATCATCATCATCATCATCATCATCATCATCATCATCATCATCATCAGCAGCAGCAGCAGCAGCATTATTTATGTATTTGTACACTCATGTATTAATTCATTTTTTCATTAATTTATTTATTTCAACACACATACATAGTTAGAACAGTTTATCTGCACAATACGGGAATTACAGAGAGAGAAAGAGAAAGAAAGAGAAAGATGATGATGATGATGATGATGATGATGATGATGATGATGATGATGATGATGATGGTGATGATGATGATGATGATGATGATGATGATGATGATGATGATGATGATGATGATGCCCATTTATAACGCGCGTGTCTCCATCCATTGTAGAATGCTCAGTGCACGATAAGGAGAAATAGAGAATAACAAAAAGGAAAGGAAATTTAAAGTCTGGTGTGGGATTGGGGGGGTTAAGGTGGACAGCAGAATTAGAAATGAGAGTGGTGCTTGGTTCACTAAGTTACTACAATGTAGACACGTGTGTCTTCAGTCTTCTCCCAAACGATTCGACACACGCTGTGCCTTTTTGGCAGTCACATTTAGCGTATTCCATAACTTGGGAACTGCATTCTGTAAGGATCGGGCGCCAGATCTATTTTTGCTCGTCTCCTGAGAGGATGGCCGGCAAAAACGGGTCTGGGAAGAAGAGCAAAGCTGACGAGATGGCTCTAAGAACTCACTCGGAAAGATATCCTGGGGCAGTCTTGTGCACACTTGCTAAAGCAGTTGGCAGGATCTTATGGTCAATACGTTGTTTTACATGGAGCCAGTGCAGAGAGTCAAGTGCGGGTATAATATGGTCTGTGGGCCTTGTGCATGTGACGTACTATCCTGCCTGCAGCCGTTTTTTTTAAATCTTTTATTGTTTGTCCAACAGAATGGTATGGAGACCCCCAAAAGTTCTGTTACAATAGTCCACTCTGCTATGGCGACTGCATTTACAGCTGGTTGGGTCAACATCGGACGCAATTTTCCCAGAATCATAAGCTGGAAATAACATTTTCTAACTACTTTTTGTAATGTGTTTGGACATTGTTCTTGAGTCAAGAATGAGACCAAATCGCGGACTCAGTCCTGAAGTAAATAGTAGCCTCCCCTACCTGGACACTGGATGCCTATCTTTTCTGCTCAGAGCCTAACAGCAACGCCTCTGTTTTGTCGTCATTTAATTTTAGACGATTTTGTATCATCCAAGACTTTACAGCTGCACAGCAAGATTCCAGTCTTGTAATGGTCTCTTTTGCAGTCAAGTGAGAAATTTTTTGCCAACTGTGTGTTATCTGCAAACTATTAATAATCAAACTAGTACTGCTGTATTACTCCACCTAACTGTGAAGTGTAGATGGAGAAGAGACGTTGACCTAACACCGATCCCTGTGGGACACCACAAGTTAGTGCTGCTGCACTTGGAGAAGAGGAACCAACAACAACTCTCTAAGAACTTCAGGTACAATGAAAACCACTGCAGCGCAGTTCCATCAATGCCGGCATCTAACAACAATCTCTGTAGTAACAGCAACAGTTTGTGGTTGATCGTGTCAAACGCTGGAATGTAGTCAATCGGAACCAGGAGAACTAAGTTTCCTGAATTTAAACTTAGTAAAAATGTTATTTACAACATGCAAAAGTGCAGTCTCTGTGCTGAAACCTGGAAACCTGGCCTATAGGCGAACTGCAATTTATCAAGACAGTCGTGCGTGCGAAGAGAGACAAATTCAAGAGATAAATTAATTTCGTAGCTATAGCCTATCCTGAGGCAGCTATAATAAAAAAATTTTTTTAAAACATACATCATCATATTCGTCACATGCCAGTTATATAACAAACATACACGACATTATTAATTAAAATAAGGGCTGCATTATTTTAATTTTGACAGTAGGTTGAAAGTGCGTAAGCGTAACATCTCTTATGCGTGACATACCTGTGACATTTCTTACAAGTATGTGGTATGCAATTTGCCTTTAACAGCACCACCCCAACCTCTCTAACTTGAGGCCAAAGCTGAATTAAAAATAGTTTAGAAATATTTTACCCTGTCAGTGACACCCCCTTCAGTCAACGCCCCCCCCCTCCCCCCCCCCCCCCCTTTTTCTCTCTCTCTCTTTTCTCCCCATTTCTAAATTTTTTTGGTCTAAAATCACTTCGGTGAATAGACGTTAAATGAAATAAACAAACAAACAAACAAACAGAGAGAGAGAGAGAGAGAGAGAGAGAGAGAGAGAGAGAGAGAGAGAGAGAGAGACCAACAGAACTGCATTTTGTAAACAAATCCTAAGCCAAGACGATGACCTACGAACTCATCCCTATTAAATGAACCTCGCGCTTTCCGCTTTAAACCAGTCTTAAGCACTGTGCACAGCTCTATACAGCTTAGCTGACAAGGGCCGACTCCCCCCTCTCTTCTAGTAGGCCTCGCCTATACAATTTCAGCTACGCTGAATGACAACTTTTTTTTTCTTTTTTTCACACAGACTCACACGTTGAGTTACTGTAGTGCGGGAAATAGCTCAACTTACGTATGAGAGAATGAAAAACCACTCAAAAAGAAATAATTGTGATAATTTGATATTTTAATAAAGTAAAGAATTAATAGGTTGCCCGATCGTTAGCGAAAAGAATGCACCGTAACTGCGGGACTAATAATAATATACTAACATTCTTTAATCCGATCAATGTCACCCCCGTTGGGCTGCCGGGGGTTTCAGTATAAATAGTATCCCCGCTTTCTGGAAATTTAGTGCTTTAAATTCCATCTGTCGCTGTCTTTCTCATTTGCTCTTTCCCATTCCTGCTCTGTTCTATCAATCTGCTATACTATCTTCTTCTTCGCTAGACCAGTCACCTACCTTTCTTCTTGAAAACTCTTCCGGGACAAGACTCCTTATTTGTGTGTGAGGTCTGTTGGATCAGCTTGGGAATATTGTACGCTTTCTGCCAGGTGGACACTAGGGCTTTCTATGATGTTATTATTTAGCAATGTAGGCATTTTATATGTATGTGTTTGTTGATAATTTATAATGATGTTTGTATTCTATTTTGTTTTTGTAAACGGGGGTTCGATAAATTAGAGCACAGCCTCAGTGACCCTGCGTGGGATGTCTTTATTGTAAAGTGACTGGCTGGTGGAGAGCTTTCAGTGTTACCACTAGGGTTGTTTCAGCAGATCTTTTATGCGGATTGGGGCGTTGTCCGGTCCTGATTTGGCTCGCAAAAGTCCGCTGGACCTAAAGCAATAATCATGTAATGTAATGTAATGTAATCAATGTCATAGCAACAACCTGCACTCACAACATTGCTGCAACACGATACAACTATTACATACAAATACAATTATCATAATAACAGTTCTTGTACTTCATCTTGGAAGTTCAAAGGCTAGCGGTAATCTACTAGGAGGCTACATTCGTTCTTGTTGCGTAACGAGTTGTTACATTCAGTCTACATTCGATTAAATGTAGCCTAATAGACAATAGCGAACATGCACAAAAATAAAGATACCTTTTTAAATTATGCTATGGGTAGTTTCAAAAGGTATCTTTATTTGTTTTACTTTCGAATGCTGTAACTTCTGTAGGAATAGTTCAAGCCAACTACAGTCAAACACGCTTACAGCGATTTCAAGGGACAAATTGTCGTTATAGCCGAAGTTTGTTGTACATGTAGTCAACAGTTAGTGGCCGCATTGTGTGTTTGTATTCGTTATATCCGTCGTGTCATTAAAATGGGTCTTTGATGTAAGATTTACAGCCCAGAACAGGTCAAACTGTATAGATCTAATTCTCGTTATGATATAATAATAATAATAATAATAATAATAATAATAATAATAATAATAATAATAATAATAAATAAAGATACCTTTTTAAACTACACTATGAGTAGTTTGAAAAGGTATCTTTATTTGTTTTAATTTCGAATGCTGTAATTTCTGTAAGAATAGTTCAAACCAACTACAGTCAAACACGCTTACAGTGATTTCAAGGGACAAAATAATTTTTCCCTTCGTTATAGACGAAGTTTGTTGTACCTGTAGTCGACAGTTAGTGGCCGTATTGTGTGTTTGTATTCGTTATATCCGTCGTGTCTCTAAAATGGGTTTCTGATGTAAGATTTACAGCCCAGAACAGGTCAAACTGTATAATTCTCGTAATAATAATAATAATAATAATAATAATAATAATAATAATAATAATAATAATAATAATAATAAGGGTATTTTACATAGCGCTTTTTCCTAAGGAACAATATAATCAGTTCAAAGCACAGTACTCACGCATTCATTCTAAACGTTAACATCCAGCTTCATAAAAAATTAACATCCAGCTTCATACAAAATGAAATCAGGCAAAGCACTTGCTAATTAATTAGGCAAGGACTTAATGTACAAAGTGGACAAAAAATGTTACGAGAGACGAGGGAGGGAGGAAGGAGGGGAGAGCGACGAAGGGGTGATCATATGGGTGGGGGCGGTGGTCTAAATCAAAAAAGGAAGAATTACGATGATGATGATGGGAGACAAGATCGGAGGCAGGTAAGGAAGAGATGAGTTTTCAAGTTGGGTTTGAAATTAGCTATGTTTGGAGAGCTGCGAAGAGAGAGAGAGAGAGAGAGAGAGAGAGAGAGAGAGAGAGAGAGAGAGAGAGAGAGTGTGTGTGTGTGTGTGTGTTCCAAGTTGAAGGGCCAAGCACTAATTTGGCAATGTAGGCATTTTATATGTATGTATTTGTTGATATTTTATAATGATGTTTATATTCAATTTTATTTTTGTAAACGGGGGTACGATAAATTATAGTATCGCCTCAGCGTCCCTTGCGTGGGAATGTCTTTATTGTGACCGGCTGATGGATTCCCTAAGGTTGTTTCGGCAGATCTTTTATGCGAATTAGGGGAGAGTCCTCTTTCAGCAAAGTTGTGGTCTTGATTTTGTGGTCCTGATTCGGCTCTTTGCAGTCCGCTGGACCCTATAAGAAATGAATAATTAACTAACTAACTAACTAACCACTCTGTGAGATCTTGTTAAAGATAATGGTGAGGGCGTCAGTCATCCCAAGAAAGACCTGGCCCAATCCTTTCCAGGCTGTTGGCCACAGCCGAAATCCACGAGGACAGTGTGGGTTACCTGGGCCCCACGCACGTGGCCGTTGAACCTGTAGAAAGGTGAGGTTCCTCCGTCCTGGCCGATGACTTCTGTGTAGAAGACTTTCGCCCAGTGATGCCGTGCTGACATGATCACCCCTGTTAGTCGCCTCTTACAATACGCCTGGAAACTTTGGGTCTATTATATTCAGTGCCAAAACCCACATGGCATAAGATAAAGAAGCCCTATTAATTTAAACCTACCGTTAGTTTCCTTCTGTCATCGCCAAGATTGGTAGCTAGCAAAAAGGTATTTTAAAGTTACGAATGAATAATAATGACGAATGCCTGTGGAATAGCGGTTAGAGCAAATATATTTTACTGCTTTTGAGCTTGCTAACATAAAAGATTATTAATTACCTCCTCCTCCTCCGTCTTTTTCTCTTTTAAATGCACTTTTTTATGGCCCTCATTGTTTGGTACATGGCACATCCTGCAATGTATTACGTTCGTAACTGGCCAGGTAGGTGTATACGAATAAAAATCACTAAAGAACATCTTGCCCATAGTTGAAATAGGAGGATAATTTTTAAATTCTAACTAATATATATATATATATATATATATATATATATATATATATATATATATATATATATATATATATATATATATATATATATATATATATATATATATATATATATATATATATATATATATATATATATATATATAAAAACAAAATGGCAAGCCATTGAATTGTATTGCTACACATTTACCCACAGCCCCCCCCCCCCCCCCCCCAAAAAAAAAAAAAAAAAAAGCATTTTCAAAATGTTATTGTTCTTGGCGGTGTTGACGTGCCTTGTTTGTTTTTTTTTATTGTAACGAAACAAACGAAAACCGTGGAATGATGGGTCGCGACCTGAACTACCCGCAAGCAGAATAATTATCAAAATCTGCTCAGCCACATTTTTTAGATGCCGCACAAGAACGCGTTTAGAAAATAGTGAAGCCCAATGATCTTGACCTTTGAGAAAGTCCAAATATGAATGACCTAGCATGCTTTTAACAGTATTTAAAGGATCCGCAAAGTAAAAATGATGAATTTCGGTTCAGTTATTGTTGAGAGAAGGCAAAATGTGTGATTTTAACTAAAAAGATAAATTCTGAGCGACCGACCGACCAACCTTCCGACAATCGGACTGCTACCGAAAGATGGTTCGTGATTTAGAGTACCTGTATATTTTAAAACTCAACAAAATCGCCATAGCCGTTTTTTTTTTGTTGTTGTTGTTTTTTTTTTTTTTTAGATATTGAGCAAAACGAATTTAGGCACAAAATGACTCCAGTGACCTTGACCGTTGGGGTGGAGCATATAATTATGGCACGGGAGAGAGGCCACTAACCTAGGGAATGTTGCTATGAAGTTTGATAAAAATACGTTCTGTGGTTCTTGAGATGTAGCTTCCAACGGACTGACTGACGGACGGAGGGGTGACCGAAATTTGGCTCTTTCTGGCTCCAGACTATTTTAAAGTTTATTACATCTGAAAATACAATAAATAAATTATGAGTAAGTGAAACTTGTGGGGGATTCACACACACACACACACACACACGCACGCATGCACGCACGAACACATACATCATTCAATCACAAACCAAGCACCCAATTTATTAGGACCCAACAACGCAGGAGTAATGTCCTGGTTACATAATTAAATATAAATTATCCAACCAGGAGCCGTGACTCGACGTTTCCTGACATATGCATTACGAAACAATCTTTGTTTTATGTCTTTTCCCGATATTATGGTAACTCTCGACCAGAATATATTAAAACAATTGCACGTAACAGTGTGATAAATTATACACTGGACACCCAAATGAGCTGTGCCGAGCATCGCGAAGCAGAGTAGAATCTGTCGTCGTAGATGTGGGAGTACACCACCACCACCACTTTCCTCTCCAGCCCTCCGATAAGCGTGAAATCGGCGACAGTGACGTCATCGTGGGCGCCTGACATCACAGCCACTTCCTCCATCGCCCTGGCGTCATCGTCTCGCAGGACTCTGACGGGAATTCCTGCGTGACGTAACCCGTGCACGAGACCGCCGTCTAAAAGGCTGGTGACCACCATGACGTCCTTGTATCTGAGATGGGGCGGACTTTGTGTGGATAGCACTGGCTTGAATGCTGAAACAATAACACGAAAAGCAACACAATGACACTAGAGTTTTACGTGTTTTAAATAGACAGTCTTCGGAAATGGGACATAACTCATCTTTTTATTTTATTATTAGTTACCTAGAGTTTATACGGGCGGACATCTCGTCTCAGAAAACTATGGAACTAACCCGAGCTGCAAGCTTTTCTTTGCGAAAGGGTGGTGGTAGACGCTTGGCAGCATTGCAAGGCCAAACAAGCGGAGCTAGATAGGATTGCAGATGAAATAACTAGGGTTGGAACTAAAATCAGCCTTTCGGTTGATCCGTGAGGTTTGATGGAAGACAGAGCAGAAAATGTAGGCGAGAAACTGTGTTCGTTTGCAATGAATGTCCGCCTGAACGTTAGACAACTCTGGCGCAACATGCTGGCAAGCCGGCCAAAGTTATTTTACCCCCGTATTTCCGAGCATGGTCTATTGTAGATATAGATGTAAAACTTAGCTGAAGTAAGAGTCACAGCCAGCCGAAATCCTGTTGCGGGATACATAATCATCATAGATAATAATTTTTGAACATCTGGGGCAGAACATAATTTTTTAGTTGTAGACTATAATAGGAAGATCTTGGTCATTGCATAGATTTAGTATGTGTTTTTATTTTTAAAAAATCTTATTAGAAGAAAAAAAAACAGCATGAAAAGATGCTAACATTAAAAAGGTTACTATACCAAACTGTTCAAGACCATTGTCAAAATAAAATACAAATTAAGAATGAATGCATGAATACTAAATATTCCGCAGATGTTCATGTGCATGTGTTGCCAAAAATATATCAGTATACCATATTTTAGCTGAATGTCCAGTTTTAAATGAAATGTTTGAAAACCAAGGCAATAATATGACTGAATATGGACATTCTTTAGATGAATTATTACATCATTCACAGATAACAATCCTAGTAAAATTGTTGCAACGTCGCCTAGTTGTAGACTTAAAAAGATTGATCATTTGGTGTAAAATCCTTTCTTCCTACCCCCCCCCCCCTCCCCCACTACCCGCCTCCCCCACCTCCGCCACTCTCCTTTGCCTTTTATCCTGTTTTGTTATACTGTTTTGTTTTAATGTATAATATCACCAGAATGTGTTAATAGACAAATAAATAAAATTTTGACGATTTAGGCTTGAGCTCTGAATAGAAAACGGTGATCAGATCTAACCAAACGATAATAAATCCACACAACAGGAATTGCTGTATCCATCTCTTCCAACCCATTGCATGAATGAAATGAATGTATGAGACTAAAGTAACGAACACAACACTTTCGGAGCCCCAAACTCTTACCCAAAAAAATGAACAAAAAAGAACAAAACAAAACAAAACAAACACTTACCTTTCATAACATTAAACTTGTTAGGCCTACCTATTTAACTGAAAGCAGTTTACCTTTTTCTACAGGTACGGGTGTAGCTAGCTGCTTCCCCACTCCGAGGTTCTTCAGCTCACCAGCAACGTCTTCGCCGCATTTGAAGCAGTCACCAGGCATACGTCCTTTGTGATCTTCACCTATTATATGCCTGACGTAGAGCACGGGCGGTCCGTCTGTCGGGTGAAGCAATGCAGATCTACCGGCAGGGTGTGTCTGTGTGCTACTCCTGTCTGGTGCGGTTGTTCTGTTCTGTATTGCTTCCTGGACGCTAGCGCGTCTAGATCTGCAGGTGCTTGCTTTCTCCATCCTGTTTCTGGACGACTCTCCATCACTTTGCTCAATTCGCGTATCCTCCTCCTCCGTTTTTGTGATACTTTTTGGTACCATTTGACTGTTGCAGTCAGAAAATGGTACGCTATTGTCTCCATCACCTAAAGCCAATGAACGTATACTGCTGTCGCCTAGCATTTGCACAACACCCTCATCACTCTCCTTCTTATGCTCGTCGCTGTGGTCGTTCTTTTCTATTGGTATTTTCAAAACTTCATTCTCCATCAACGTGCAGCGCATGGCATCAGAGCCGGTGTCGCTCTCGCTTTCCGAAGTCTGTGTAACTCGGTATCTGGTCTCGGTGGAAACTTTAAAGTCTTGTTCGCTTCCAGTGTCATAGCCGGAAGTGTCACCTCCTCCGAAACACAAGGTCGAAGCTGCCTGAAATAGATCAGTGTCCAAAGTAGATACTGTCAATTTACAGTGATCTGCCAAACTGGAATCAGATTCTGTTGTCCGCAAAGTAGACTGAGATTCTGTTGTTTGCAAACTAGACTTAGATTCAGTTGTCTGTAAACAAGACTGAGATTCTGTTGTTTGCAAACAAGACTGAGATTCGGTTGGCTGCAAGCTATACTGAGATCCTGTTGTTTGCAAACAAGACTGAGATTCTTTTATTTGAGCACGTGACTGAGATTCTGTGGCTTGCGTGTTCAAAAGAGATTGCATCGTCGACTGCGAACCCGAGCTAGATTCCGCCGATTGCAAAGCTAAGCTAAACTGGACTTGCACAGAGCTTTTGATTTCACTCAAATCTCTTGCTGCTGTCGGTGGTGAAACCTCAGACTCTAACTTTTTCAAGAGGGTGTATTTGCTTTCGGCCCTCTTGGATGTCTCCTTGTAGGGACAGGAGTATTTCTTGAAAACGTTGGTGTTTTGGATCTCTCGGACAACGCAGGGCGGGGATCGCAGAGGTTCCTGTAGAGTAACAACTTCCAAGCACTTAGGAGTGTCATACTGTCTGCAGTGGGCTGCCCAAAGGTAGAGTTGCTGTACCTTGTCGTTCAAATCGTCGCAAAGGTGGCTGCGATCAGAAAGCTGGCATGAGCGATATCATTAACACGTTATTAGTTCGTAAAAGTATACATATTGTAATTGTTAGCTAGTTAGCCATTGCATTGTTTATAGTGTTCAGCGGACTGTAGACTGTCACTGCGTGTTATTGGTTTTGAAACAAATGGTGTGATGTTGGTCATGTCTCGACTTTACACGTCTTAATGATTCCACTTGCAAAAGTTGAATAACTTGAAATAATAATCATGCAGTACAATATTATGGTAATTCGCAGTGTTTTGAAACCCATGACATGGGATGGTAACTATAATCATGTTATTTAGATAAAATTAAGAATTTTCATTATTTTGTAAGTACGAACGACAGTACGTCATCATCATGAATAAAAGTCACGCGATTTATTCAGATGAAAAAGTCCCCCAAAAAACACATGTACAACAATAAATTCAAACATTTATTTTTTAAAAAAAAAATGTTGACTAGTTTTGCTGATTAGATATAAAACGGCAGAAGCAGAGAATCACATTCTATTATAAAAACTAATCAAACAACAAACCACCCCAGCTTGACACGAAACCTATACGAACAACTGCTTACCTATGACCGTACCAGCCTGCCTCATCGGCGATGACGAACAGCGATCCATCTTTGTTCACTCTTTTCAGCAGCTCCTGCACCACGTTGTCCTTGTCGGCCACTAGCAGCTCCAGGTGGCTCTTGGCCAGATCCTCCCCAAGCATTTGGCGCACCTGGTGATGTACCATGAACGACGCCATCCACGATGACCGGTGAGCGCTCAGAATGACGACTTTGCGCTTAAAGTCGCGAACCCAGATCACCGCCTTTAGTACCAGGACAACGCTCTTTCCGGTTCCTGGTGGACCGAAAAGAAAAAGTCGAGGATGATCTTGGCGAAGAAGGTCCAACTGGCTTGGGTGGAGAACGAGGTGATGCGTGAAGCGGTCCCCGGTTTCTGATACCGCCTGGCCAGCGGTGTGGAGATCCATCTTCAGACATTTGCGAGGATTGTTCACGCAGAACACCCCCACCGTGCTCGCAGGGCCCGCGAATCTGCACATATGTTGCAGTTACTCAATGTCTAACTACCCCAGCAGCAGCAATGTGTCAGTGCATTTATTTGCAGTAATGCCATACATTAATGTATTTTATCATTAATGATCACAGAATGGATTTCTATTTTGGTTACGAAAAAATATTATTCTTTAAGTTTGATTGGTAGATGGAAAAATTACCCCTACCCCACCGCCCACCCGACCTCAACCCCTACCCCCTCGTCCACACACGCCGAATTCCCACGTGGGGGTGCCGGGGGTTTCAGTATAAATAGTATCCCCACTTTCTGGAAATTTAGGGCTTTAAATTCCCACTGTCGCTGTCTTTCTCCTTTGTTCTTTCTCATTTCTACTCTGTTCTATCAATCTACTGTACTATCTTCTTCTTCGCTAGACCAATCACCTACCTTTTTTCTTGAAAACTCTTCTGGGACAAAAGTCCTCATTTGTGTGTGAGATCTGTTGGATCAGCTTGGGAATATTGGACGCTTTCTGCCAGGTGGTCACTGGGGCTTCCTATGATGTTATTATTTGGCAATGTAGGCATTTTATATGTATGTGTTTTCTTGATATTTTATAATGAAGTTTTTATTCTATTTTGTTTTTGTAAACGTGGGTTCGATAAATTAGAGTATAGCCTCAGCGTCCCCTGCGTGGGATGTCTTTAATGCAGTGACCGGTTGGTGGAGTGCCTTCAGTATTACCACTAGGGTTGTTTCGGCAGATCTTTTATGCGGATCAGGGGCGAGTCCTCTTTCAGCGAAGTTGTGTTCTTGATTTTGTGGTCCTGATTTGGCTCTTTGCAATCCGCTGGACCCTGTAAGCAATGAATAACTAAATAACTAACATACGCCCAATAAAGGTTTAAATAAAACAAAAAAAAAATGAAGAAAGAAAGAATATAAAAAAAGACGTAAATTCAGCGATTGTTAAAAAAAAGTTGACGTCTACCTTGCCACAAGACGCCGGTACAATTTGTCCATCCCGGCTGCTGGACCACTGGCCGTCATGACGTTCCTCCACCAATTTCCAAGCTTTTCTACGACGTCATCAGTCACGTCATGCGGTGTCTCTCTGTCACTTACGTTATCAGCACACAAACAAAGGTCCACAACGTCAAGGCCGTTCGCAGGTTGAAGACATTCTATCACTCTCTGAAATACAAGTTACTACATCAGTAGCATCTAAAGGACAAGGCACGTTAGCAGTTCAAATACGACTCAGATGAGGTTCAGCTAGTTAGTTATTTAATGCTTACAGTGTTCAGCGGACTGCAAAGAGCCGAATCAGGACCACAAAATCAGGACCACGATTTGGTTAAAAGAGGACCCACCCCTGGTCTGTATAAAAGGTCTGCTGAAACAACTCTAGTGGTAACATTGAAGGCACTCCATTAACCGGTCACTTTACAATAAAGGCATCCCACACAGGGGACGCTGAGGCTATATACTCTAATTTATCGAACTCCCGTTTACAAAACTAAAATAGAATACAAACATCATTATAAAATATCAACAAAACACGTACATCTAAAATGCCTACATTGCTAAATAATAATATCATAGGAAGCCATGAAAGCGAAAGCGTCCAATATTCCCAAGCTGACCCAACGGACCCCAGGTAGGTGACTGGTCTAGCGAAGAAGAAGATAGTATAGTAAATTGATTAAACAGAATAGGAATGAAAAAAAAACAAGGAGCAGTTGTTGTCTTAAAATCAACA
This sequence comes from Oncomelania hupensis, assembly GCA_036898135.1. NCBI lineage: Eukaryota > Metazoa > Mollusca > Gastropoda > Littorinimorpha > Pomatiopsidae > Oncomelania > Oncomelania hupensis. The sequence goes on along the minus strand of CM072523.1, from coordinate 33,821,756 downwards.
CAGTTTGTAATCTTGCGGAGTTGTAAAAGACTCGAGAGTTAATTGAACATATTTTTACTTTGAACTTATTTTTATTTTCTCTCTCCTCTTTCTCCCTTCCTCCCTCTCTCTCTCTCTCTCTCTCTCTCACTCTCTCTCCCTCACCTCATTGACATTCAATAATGCATACAAATCACATGATGATATTAATCCAATTTTGTGATTCCCTCGCATACAGAAGTTTGTATATACTCATCCAATCTTAGGTATTGTTAACTTTAATTATAATGTAATGTTTAAAAAAAGCATCTTAAAGTAGTTACAGTAATTTAAATCTTAAGGTTACTTACCTTTTTAAGCGAGTCCTGATGCTGTTCCAAGACCTGTGCAAGCTGTTTTCTGTATATATTGGGCAGCAACAATGTTCTCCGTATTGGAGGAGATGGTTGAAGATCAGACGTCAAGTGTTTTAGAACCTTGACCTGTTTCTCTAGCTGCTGTACAGCCTTTTCCAGCCTCGTGACCACTATCGATACTTCGTCTGGCGTCAGCTCTTTTACGGTGCTGGTTGCAGACTTAAGTTTTAGGTCAGGGTCTTCTTGCACAAGATTCTCTGCATGTTTGTCCTCTTTGAGCAGATCAGCATTCGAATAGTCAATGACAGGGTCTGATGCTATGTTCGGATCCGTATGTGATCCGCTATCCTCGCCACAGGCTTCACAACGTCTGTTATACTGGAAAGCTTCTCCCACGGCCTTCAGTTCTCCGACGAGCAGCCCAAACTGGCGGTCGATAACGAGCAGATCAAACTCCCCCCTGTGAGTGGATTTCCCGACTTCTCTCAAATCCTTGGGAAGCTTGAAGCACTTGGCCACATCATCGCATAGCTTGCTGAGGTAGTTCTCGAACCCCATCTGCGTGAGGGTGACTCTGGCGGCAGCAGGCTCGTTTTCAAAGAGAGCTCGGAGGCAGTGCAGCAACCTTTCAGTTTCTTCGTCATCTATTGCGTCACTCCCTGACATCACCTTTTCGTGGCGGTATCTCCTTTCAGGGGGAGGCACATTGACTAAGACTTCCGACTCTGCAACTGTCATCTTTCGGCGGCTGACTCGGTTCATGTGCACGTGCGGAACGAAGTAATGTCTTCTGTCCACATCTGGATACCAGTCTGTGATGATAATCTCATAGTCTTCCTCCTGTTCCTTCAGCAGTTGTATTTCCTGCGGAAGGCGATAAACAACGGTAGTTTGAAATTCCTTCTCCTTAAATTATTTATAGGGAACGATTTAAAATTAAAGTGCATCTGACGTCGGCATCAAAACTTCTACAATGCCTCATTCACGCAAAGAGATGACTATTTGGTCATAATTTAATACATAGTTTGGGAGAAACATATATCAAAATTGAATATAAACTTCATGCCCGATCATTCGAGTGGTCGACGTCGTCTGCTGTAGCAGTAACTAATCTCGAAGCACATACGCTCAACATATTAACGCAGCGCATGTTCCTAAGGCGTTGTTGTGCATTAACCAAGTGGCCGGGAGTATTGTGTATCTGTGTATTGAGTGACCTGTAATGACTGTATCAAGGGGCTCTTTTGTTAGACTCGCGCAAGGTGAAGTTATCGAGGAACCGAATGTCTTTTAAAGTTTTACATGCCTATTTGAGAGCTTTCAACTCAGTAATGTGGATACGCAAATTCTTTCATAATTGTGATCATCATACTTGTCATGAATTGGCTAGTATTAACTCTGCTTGTTGACTATTTAGCCATGTGTAGTCTTTGTACCAGTAGAGAGTTAGTATAGTACACAGCAGACCACACACCGCGAGCCCGACCCACGCTAGCGCAGTGAGTCAGCACTTGAGCTTTGAATCTGAACATTTTACCCAATGATAGCTTAGGCAAAGCGGTTCGCGCCAGTTTGACTGTGTCAGAGCCTAACACAGTTTGAATCAGTCGTGTGTGAGACGAGGAAGAAGTAACATCTCCTTAGCTAGCAGAGAACTATCTTCACTCATAGACCAGGAAGCAGGACTTAGAATCTCAGAATTCTATTTAGTCAACACGGGCCTGAACTTGTCAGACAGGTAAATGAACACCCTTCTGTTTCATCGTGATATATTTATATTATTGTTGAAATTATGTTTGTGGAATTTGCTATGCATAAATGTGAATTGTTAATCCGAATTTGCGTGACCACGTGGAAGAGCCTACCACGAGGCGAAACACGACCGGTTGCGCCGCCATGTTGCATACCATACGGAACCACTGTTGTTTAACTTATATGTATGTTTGCAGACCAGTGGCTGTACCACTGAATGTTTATAATATTATTAATTCTGTATGTGTATAGTTAGCCACGATTGATATTTATGTATGTATAGGAATTTAGAGTGAGATTCCAGTGGAACCCGGAAGTAGCAGAATGTTCGTCGCTTATGTATAGAGATGTGGAGCTATCACTGAGGGCTACTTTGGCTTTCAGTGAGACGCTCTGCACAAACCGATTATTCAGGGTTGTGCAGAATTTCGTCTCTTATATTACAGACGAGCAGGCGAGCTATCCCGAGCTATCCCGAGCTATCCTGTGCACCCCACTCCACAGAAACGACTAGTTGGTCGAGGAGACTCTACCGCACAAGACGGAAGGAGCTACCCGAAGAAACACCCTGTCAAACCCCACAGCGTGGCAAGGGAACCCAACTACACAACGACACAGGTGGACCAGAAGCTACCTCACAGAAGGACTTCGAACACCCCACACATGAGTTAAGTGCATAAGGCGAAGGTGCACTTAAACTGATCATAACAGGACCACAGTAGTCCAACTCTTCAGAAACTGTAAAACGGACCACAGTAGTCCAAATCTACATGAAATATTATAGCAAGTGCCCGAGGAAGATATAACAGCTGCCTAGACTATCAGCGATCGAACTATTAGCATTGAAAGAGACTTTTTAAGTTAGATTAGTACTTAGAGAATCTTGTATAGAGTAGAAGAAATAAATGTGTGATTTTAACTGTTATCAAGTGGCTGGACTACATATGATTCATAGCCGTGTGAAAGCTAGTGTGACAGTATCTTTTACCATTTTTCTATCTATCTCTGTACCCCAACCTTAACACAGAACGAGCTAAACAAATAAATTTATTAAAGTAATTCATAGGGTGACTTACTAGCAGTTCCCACCGAATAAACGTGAGGGTCCATAATTCCATTGTGCAGAGCCCATAAACCCCACGTGACAATACTATCTAGAATAAAAGTCAGAAAAAAGACCTCAAAATATTATAATAATCATTGCACACATTGCAATAGCCTTTGCACAAAATTATGTAGTCGTTGTACACACTACAACCACCTTTGCACAGACGTTGCACAATTACAACAGTCGCTATAGAAATAACGTATACTTAACCGATAATGTTAAGCCCTACACACAAAAAGAAAAAAAAGAAAGGAAAAGTCAAACGGTTATGAAAAAGATATAAAATGTGATATTGAGCTTACCCGATCCGTTGGTTTAGGCTGTCCCAGTGTCTTTTGTATCCCAGCGGGTAAGGGTTTCTTTTTCTTCGGCATAGTTATTCGACGCTTCTTACGGGTTAATGAATGTTTAACGCTGTAATAGCCTGTTCATGCAGTAACTATACAAGCTTGGATGAAAGAAGATCATACATACAGTTGCTTAATTATTCATGCGTACTTTGTGGCACGGTCCCCTTAACACTTTCTGGAGGCACCATCTTAACTTTAGTGGCACTACACTTTAACTGCCGTGTTGTCTGAGGGAAGGCGGACCGAATGTCAAACCTTGAGAGTAGGTCTCTACATACAGTCACTTTTGTGACGCAGTAATTGTAGATTATAGTCACACTATAGTCACATTTTGGAAGGAAAATAAATATGAGATCAATCCGAAGGAGATGAAAGCAGGTGAATGTTCTGAACGAGGCTCGACCCGACACGCGCACAGATTCACTGTCCTTTACGATCGGGCTGTGTCCAGTACTTTTTCCCCTTCTTCCTTCGTTGACATTGATCAAGCTTTAGTCAGTAACACTGTGCGATTACAATGCTTTACCATTGTACGAGCTGTATAGGTTCCTATCAAACCTCCCAGAAAACCGACCTGTTCATGCATAGTAGTACTTCTGGGCAACCAAATTTCACGTGTAATAGTCATTATTTTAAACCTAAAGGTTAGTAATTGTTTATTGGAATCCAGCGGACTGCAAAAGAGCCGAATCAAGACCACAACTTGGTTCAAATAGGGCACATCCCTGATCCTTATTAAAGAACTGCTGAAACAACCCTAATGGTAACACTGAAGGCACTCCACCAGCCGGTCACTTCACAATAAATGCATCCAGAAGCAGAAGAAGGAACACATTTCCTAACGAAGCTCACGAGTTCTCGTTTCTACTTTCCTAGTCCAATCCATTGGGAATATACGATCCAGGACTTCAGTCTAGTTATTCTACTTCCTGATCACGTGCATTGAATTATAAATGCCGTGTGCCTCAACATACATTTATTAATGTATTTATTTATTTTCCATCGAAATGATAAGACACCTCTATTGAACTTGATCACATGCCTGAATATTTCTCAAGCGTGTTCCAACGCGCGGCCTTTTCTTCCTCCCTTTGACATTGTATATACAGCACGGTTTAGTAGTCAAGCCTGAGTAAACTCTTTTCAAACACACATATAAGCCTACTGAGGAGGCAAACACAAAACACAGTACCTCTCCAGGAACATATTAATAGGCCTATAATGCATGCGATACACTCCCCACCACAAAAAAACAGCGTTTTCTCAGAGATAAGGACGGTTCGTGTGTTAATGTAAAAGTTAATAAATAACCACTTCCAATTAACACCCTTAATTGTTGCCGGCCTGCCTGGGCACTATAATAATACAGGCATAACTGGATGGTTAATGTCCTTGCTTGAAGGGCAGAAGGAGAGGAGAGGGGAAAGAAACAATTTAGGCGTCTGTTTATACGCGGCTTGGGTGCCTGTGTCTATAGCGGGTACGCATACGGGGTTCTTTGCTATAGTGTGCTGACCTGGGTACGACATCGAACAATACCCTTGAGGTCGTACGTAAACAAGCGAACCTAGTCTGGCTGACCTAGACAACATAGGAGTTGGTGCATAACCCACCTAAGGCCTTACGCGGCAATAATAGAATTTAGTAGCTAGCTAGTTAGTTAGTTTAGCAATTGGCAAACGCCTCAAGAGTGATCAGATTAAAATCGACCGGTAGAAATCTCTCCGAGAATACAGAATTCAGAGTTTATTAAGCCAAATGGCAACAGCACACTAAGGACATTGTACCCCGTTGCTGGTAAACAGTCACACTCATATCCACACCACAGGTATATATAATTATAAAATCCTTCACGCACAAAACACTTTATAAGACTTCAAGTCAGTACAAAAGGCAGTCGTCGCCTTATTGTTTTCATCGTGGAGCATTAAACCGTCCTACTTGAACGGCCATGAATTAGGCTATTATGAAAGATTTGACGAATGAAATATACAACTAGGCGATAAGAAAACGGTTGCAAAATATATCTGAAACATTTAACTGACAAATGACAGTCTTGTACATGTTCAAAGAAACTCACACTTAATCTGTCAATCTCAGTCTCTTTATCTCATATCGAAACATTGTCAGGAGACAGCCCGTTAAACCTTTTCGATAATTCCACATTACGATTACATAGAAGTTTGCTTTGCTGCTGCGTTGGAAGAAAACGAAAACGATTTTGAATCGACCAGAAAAGTAAAGCTTTAAAAAGGTTAAGTTAATCTTAATCTAGATTTGAAGGCGTTCCTTAAAAAAGCCTGTAAACGACTATAATTACGATAGCAGCATGTCAATTAAGTTTTTAA
>CM072523.1:33803363-33810863 GCA_036898135.1 Oncomelania hupensis | reverse complement strand
TGAGGTGCTACAAAAGATGTCTGGGCATTTCTTATACCCAGCTCATCACCAACAACGAAGTCCCACAGTCAGACCATCACACAAACCAATGGACAACATGATGACATGCTCACAGTGGTGAAGAAGCGGAAGCGCCGATGGTATGGCCACGTCACTAGAGCACCAGGCCTTGCAAAAACTATCCTGCAAGGCACTGTGCTATGAGGCAGAAGAATTGGGAGACAGAAAAAGATGTGGGGGAGGGGACAACATTCGAGAATTGACTGATTTGACACTGAACGAAGCCATGTGGGTTGCTGAGAACAAAGAAAGATGGAGTACGCTGGTTAAACGATCATCTTTGGTGCCCCAACGACTTTTGAGTTACGGGATAGTATAGGGTAGGAACTAGAGACCTGCTATCATTCAAAACTGTATAAAGATGAGAAACAGATAGGTCTATCCTATCCTATCCTATCCCGTAACTCGCAGGTCGTTGGGGCACCACAGATAATCGTTTAACCAGCGTACGCCATCTTTCTCTGTGCTCAGCAACACTCATGGCTTCGCTCAGTGTCAAGCCAGTCCATTCTCGAATGTTGTCCCCCCTCCTCTTTTTCTGTCTCCCTCTACTTCTGCCTCCTACCACCGTGCCTTGCAGAATGGCCTTTACAAGGCCTGATGCTCTGGTGATGTGGCCATACCATCGGAGTTTTCGTTTCTTCTCCACTGTGAGCACGTCATCTTGTTGTTCATGAACTTCGTCGTTGATGATGTGCTGGGTTTGGGAAATGCCCAGAAGTCTTCTATAGCACCTCATATCAGAGCTTTGTATTCTTCCTTATAGGTCTGCTGTGAGGGTCCATGTTTCGCAAGCATATAAAAAGAGGACAAGGGAGCGCAGCAGCCTTACCTTGGAATGTAGACTGATGGTCATGTCTTTCCATTGTCTGATACAATGGCTCCTAAATATTTGAAGCTATGCACTTTCTTCTTGAGTGATTGGCCTTGACCTTTGATGTCCGTGTTGATGTCATTGGTGTTTTAGTCAACATTTTGGTCCTCTCTGCACTTATTTCCATTCCAAGGGCTGTGGAGGTGGTGTCAAGCCTCTGTACAAGCTGTTCAAATTCTTGTTCATCTCCAGAAAATCCATCAATGTTATCCGTAAAACGGGGGTTGGAGATTGTTCTACCCCCTATGCTGACTGTGTCTTCGTGATCTGCAAGGGCATTTGACATGACGCGCTCTAGGAAGACGTTGTAGAGTATTGCAGAGAGTATGCATGCTTGACGCACGCCGATTATTGTTCTCAACCAGTTCCCGATGGCGCTGTTGTGGAGGACTGCACTGGTAGCCTTGTCATACAGGCTTTTGATGACTTCAATAATTTTAGGGCTGATGTTGTATACTCTCATGGTTGCCCACTGAGCTGCATGCCAATCTCGGTTTAACACTTTCTTGAAGTCTACGAACACATGATATAATGTTGTTGGTGCTGTAGTTATTTCTCGCAGATTATTCTGAGGTTGAAAATCTGTTCAGTGGTACTTCGCCCTGCCTTGAATCGTGGTTGTTTCTCAGCTATTATTTGTTCAGCTTTCGTTCATGGTTTTAACCTGTTGAGTATTATTTTAAGGAGGACCTTGCTGGGATTGCTGACAGACAGGTACATCAACCAAAAGAAATGCTATTGGACAAAAAGAAAACGAAACAACACAGTGCAAATTTTCGAGCTAAACTCTTCATCAGGTGGTCAATACACAAAACAAAACAATCATGTGTGTGTAAGTGAGGATGTGTGTGGGGGGTGGGTGTGTGTGTGCGTGTGCGTGTGTGTGTGATTAATGAACGGTTTATTACAACATTGTTAAAGTTAACGGGTTTGGATGGTAATAAAGTTATCGAAATGTGACTGCAGTTCATTGGACTATCATGGCAGTTTACTTCGGTCGATTCCTATCAACCAGTGCCATGATCGGCTCGAAAAGGTGTGAAAGCCGAGAGGATTAAGGGTGCGGGTGGAGTAATCCACGAACTGTGCTGAGTTCATTACATCATTGCTAAAATTAGCGGTTTGGATTGTAATAGTAATCGAAATGTGTGTGCATGTATGTGTATGCGTGTGTGTCTGTGGGAATGGGTTGGTGGAGGTTCTTTTAAATTCGATGTCTTCAATCTCTATATACAGTGTATTGCGACAACAAGTGCATGCCAGGGAACGCACATGACCTACCCATCAACCTTGCCCTGTGCCATTGAAAACAGCTACTGCGACAAATTTAGTCTATAATTATGAACACGCACAGCTATACACTCAAAACAAAACAAAAAGAAAAACTATTGGGTCAAGGCTTACCTCTGCACAGGGTAACTGAGTCTTCTGATGCATATGTGCTCAGACACTCTATATGGTATAATCTCTGTCTCTCTCTCTCTCTCTCTCTCTCTCTCTCTCTCTCCCTCCCTCTCTTAGTCATGGAAGTAGGCCTATTATAACTGTATTGAAGAATCCATGCTCCTAGCAACTGTCACTGGCTCTAAAAACAGTCCCGGATTTTAAAGTGCGTCTGAAGTCTATAATAAAATTGCGATAAAATTCAAACAAATTTTTTAAAAAGTCTTCAAATATTTACGAGCAATTGTATCACACAATAGGTTCCGAAAGGAAGCCTTCTCCAGGATAGCACTAACAACTGCTGCCCTGACCAGATTTAAGCCCATTTGGAAAGACGGGACCATCAGTCTATACTCCAAGGTAAGTTTGCTGCGCTCCCTTGTCATCTCCATCTTCCTATACTCTTGCGAACCATGGACCCTCACAGCAGACCTAGTCTATAACGAAAAATACAGAGCAAGGAGACGAGGTGCTACAGAAGACTTTTGGGCATGTCCTATACCCAGCACATTACCAACAAAGTCCGACAGACCATCACACAAGCCATTGGACAACGCGATGACTTGCTTACAGTGGTGAAGAAACGGAAACTCCGACAGTTTGGCCACGTCACCAGATCATCAGGCCTTGCAAAGACCATCCTGCAAGGCCCGGCGCAAGGAGGCAGAAGAAGAGAAAGACATAAAAAGAAGTGGGAGTACAACATTCTAGAAAGGTTTGGCTTGACACTGAGTGAAGTCATGAGGACTGCTGATGACAGAGAAAGATGGAGTATGCTGGTTAAACGATTATCTGTGGTGCCCCAACAATTTTTGAGTTACGGAATAGGATAGAATAGGAAGTCACGCTAAGAGATTATTATTTACCTAAATTTATTCATGTTAAATAGTTTTGTGCGTGCTAGTATTTGCGAAAAATGTATTCGAAAGTCGTGTCCGAAGGATAAAACAAAATATGCAGTAAAATAGTGGTTTGTCTGCTCTTGAATATATGTTAGGCACAAGCGCCCAACAGAATAACGCAATGACGAGTGACAAACCCTGCTCCAAGGCGTGTGAACTTAACCAAGGGCAGCGGGAGCACTCTGTGTGTATATGTGGGTGTGTTTGTGTGGGTGTGTTTGTGTGGGTGTGTGTGTGTGTGTGTGTGTGTGTGTGTTTGTGTGTGATAATTGAGTGACGCGTAATGTCTAGCCTGTATCCAGCAGCCTTTTGGCAGACTCGCAAGATGACATTATCGAGAACTTTCCTCCCCCTCCCCACTATTCCTTATTACCCCATCTGCCCATGCCATTATAAGCTGACTACACGCTTATTTTAAACTTTCACCTCACATAATGTGAATGAATAAACCCCTTTACGATCATACTATCTAGTGTTAAAGTTTGACAACTACGACCTAACTTTAAGAACCGGCATATCAAACATATAGATTGTATCACGTTCTCGTTTTCAGGACACATAAGGTATTCGTAGTCCCCTTTTCCCACGAACTCTTCACACACACACACACACACACACACACACACACACACACACACACACACACACACACATGCACACATACACAAACATAATATATACATATATACATACACACCCATACATAAATACACATGCACGCATACACATACAAAATACATACATACAGACATACACACAACATGTCCCTTCTTAACCCGCTACCCCCTTTCCTCAAACAAAATTTATATAAATCAGAAACAAAATACACAAAAAACACCAAGAAAAATATAAAATCAATAATGGTACAAGATGCAGTCAATATAAAAATTTCAAAAAAAAAATTCGATTTTCTTCCGTCTTCTAATAGTGATCTCCCTGCCTTTACACCACCTGTTTGAGTGATGTATGTGTATTTGGTGTGTGTGTGAGGGTAAATGAGACAGGTGAGCGTGTATGTTGGTATAGATCGCCGCGTTTTGAGCCTTGGGGAAAGGCGCGTACATAGCATCCTGTATTATTATTATTATTATTAAATCATAGACTTTCGGGCTACACCCTTCTTCAGTGATTAAAAATAAATAAAACATGAGGTCAAAACAAAATTTAAACAGTGTGCATTTGGTATTATTATTATTATTATTATTATTATTATTATTATTATTATTATTATTATTATTATTATTATTATTATTATTATTTATCCGTCTAATCTAAACATAGCTCTCTACGTCGCGTACATGAATACAGAACAACTTTAACTATAAAATATAACAAGGAAAACTCATGAACTATTAACAATTAACTTATACAATTACAAAAACTAATCTCAATGTCTGTCTGCCTCTCTCTCTCTGTCTCTCTATGTCTCTCTCTGTCTCTCTTTCTCTCCCCAACTCGAACCTACACGCCCTCTCCGCTCTCCCCTCCCTTTTTCCCAGCCCCTTCTCAACCCCCAACATCTTCACCCGCACCCCCATAAAAGAGATTTGAAAACTTGCCTCACGTCCACACTAAAAGTATTTTTGTTCGGCTTTCCTTCCATAACCATGACCTTCCTGATTAGCGGAGGTCTTATCTCTTTGTAGTTTTTGACGGAGCCGTCATGATGAGGAAGTGCAAACGAGCTTCGTTTGCAAGAATGCAAAACAAAAAATTAAAATTAAAAAATCTGGGACCCACTTCCATCGCAACTGGGGCTCCTGTGGATGTATGTAGGACGGCCTCACATCGAGTACTAATAATACTGTGACGGTGGGTCTATTGTTACTGGGCTTTGCACAATGGAATGCTATTACCCACTCGTCTTTGTCTGCGGGGATCGGCTAGTTTAATCACCCTATGACTAATCTTAAAACATTTATATATTTAGCTCGGTCTGTGTGCCGATAGGGTTATAGAGATAGGGACAACATTGTAAAAGATTCACTGGCACACTAGCTCTCACACGGCTATGAAACATAGGTAGTCCAGCCACTTAACAGTAAATATCACATATTTATTTCCTCTACTCTATACATAATTCTCTAAACACTCTATTAACTTAAATGTCCAAATTCACTTCGAATAGTTCGTTCTTTGATGGGTCTATGCTGCTACTGTTCTTGATATTTGCTAATGTCTCATCATTGGGCTATTTGTTCTGGTTGGCCTAATGTGCGTTTCAGGAGAGTGGACTACCGCACAGTCCTTCTAGATCAGTGTTAGTGCATTTCTTCTTGCACTTAGCTGATTCGTTGAGGTGTGGTGATGGTATCTCCTACTTGGTTGTTGACTATTGGGCTATCGGAGCTCAGTGATCGATGTTCCCCTGCAGGCCGAATGTCAGGGTTGACTCTTAGTGGCCTATCCCTGCCTCGGACAAACTAGCCTGCTCGTCTGCAAAAAAGAAGACGAGTTTCTGAGCCCTCCTATCAGGGGGTGGGGGGGAGGGGGTGGTGGCTATACGTCAGCAGGATGAAGTCACTACCTTATCTAGCCTACACATGCTTAGACCAAACCTTTACTTCTGTCGTCTGCTAGACATCAACTGTACGTTATACAGGCCAAAGCAGGCTGAACTATTTAAGGCGTGAAGCCGTAGTGCAGGGTCTAAATAGCCTATTGTGACAAATACTAAAAAGATATATAAGCCCCTAGGTCACCATATTTGTGGCAGCGTCATTGCAGACACGTTTTAATCAATGTATTAACATAATTATGTTAAATTTTGATGGCACTATAATAATATTATTAAAAAAGACTCAATTCAATGTACTTTTAAATTGCTTAATATTTTTGAAAACATTTTTTTTAATGCAGGTTGACACCGCACACAATTTTCCTTGTGAATGTTTATGAGGACACTAAAGGATTTTGTATTTTGTAGCCCCCTCTTCTCATGTTTATCCCCTCCCTGCCCCGTAATAAAATTATCCATTTAGTTGGCAGGACCTGACGTGAGGTAGAATAAAGTCTCCAACACAAGGCATATAGGAGACTATGAGGACCGGATATCAAATAGCATCACCTATGGTGATCAATAAACCCAGTGTCATCTAATGGGGCTAAGTCAACATAACTTAGCCTACTCCTAGTGAACTCTTCCTCTAAAGCCCTGAAACAAGTGCTCTCGAACTTAGTGCCTCATGGGGGTGTGTTTTACAGAGCAGCCAATCAGGATCACCGTTGATAAGAAGTGACGTTATTGGCCATGACCCTCGAGGCCTCTAATGTTATATCTGACGTCACGTGATGCAAAGCTCGGTTCGCTTGTTCAAGGTCCGAGATAACCCCATCGTTAACGAGTACACAATTATAGTGAATGATCAAGGACAAAGCCCCAGTACTACTACGCAATGGAGAGTGTCACGGCCGTTTAATTGTTTCTGTGAATAGTTCTTGTACGGTAGAGTATGTTGCCAGAGTGATTGTGCCTTTACTCCAAATGGATACCAATATTACTTAAATTTAGATACACGCCGTGAGTTCGCCTCCGGGTGGGAAATACTTTTTATGCGCTGTATAAGTTGTCATTCATTCCAAACCTTGCAAGGGTCTATAGTTAGTGACCTGTATGTTATCACTGAGAGCGAAGACCTTGACCTAGCCTTGGTGTTCAGCTTGCAAGCATTATTACAGTAGGACATGCGTTATTGAAACTATTCCCGAGGGTTACAGACCTCTGACCCCTTCGTACTGATAAGAATTAAAATTTTCCTCATGATCCGGATTTCTTGTTGTGCGTGCGTGCGTGCGTGACCCCTTCGTACTGATAAGAATTAAAATTTTCCTCATGATCCGGATTTCTTGTTGTGCGTGCGTGCGTGCGTATGTGTGAATTGGTGAGGTCTGTTGGATCAGCTTGGGAATGTTGGACGCTTTCTGCCGGGTGGTCACTAGGGCTTCCTATGAATGTACTATTTAGCACTATAGGCATTTTATATGTATGTTTTTTTGTTGATGATTTATAATGATGTTTGTATTCTATTTTGTTTTTGTAATCGGGGAGTTCGCGTAGTTGAGGTCAACCCTCAGCCGTCCCTCGCGTGGGATGTCTTTATTGTAAAGTGACTGGCCGGTGGAGGGCATTCAATTTTCCCACTGGGGTTGTTTCAACAGATCTTTTATGCGGATCGGGGGTTGTCCGGTCCTGATTTGGCTCGGAAGAGTCCGCTGGACCTA
>CM072523.1:33793363-33800863 GCA_036898135.1 Oncomelania hupensis | reverse complement strand
CTGTGTAACGAAAGTTAGACAATTTATGGGAAGCAACTCTTGTCGGAACGAGTTACTCCCCTTTTCCCGTTGTCGCGCCAGACTGATTAGACCTTCATTCTGTCTGTTAAAACATTGCTAAGTATTGCAGAAATTATGCAGTGTTTGGACCACCAGATGTTGGCGGTATTAAGTACGTATTATTTATAAATATAAACAAACAAATTTATAAAATTTCAAAAAAAAAATATGTATAAAATTAATTTGTCATGCAGTTTGTTTCATGAAGAACAAATTTATAATTTTCAATCTTTTAATTGTAATTAATTCACTAATAATAATATATTCACCGAATTAACTAGAATTACATATATTAAAAAATGAAACATAATTTGAGAGAATAAACAAAAGTAATGTCAATAAAATTAAATGTATAGAATGAAAGCAATGTATACAGTAAAATAAAGACAAGCAACTAAATTCAAGAGTATGAAAGTTTTTTTTTTAATAAAATATAATTAAGTGTAAGAAATGCATTAAAATTAAAATAATTAACTAGAATAATACTTGGTAGAAATGAAATTATTAAGATTTACATTAATTGCAATTGAAATAAAATATATAAAAATAAATGGATTTTTGATTTGTTTATTTGTCAAGGTTATTTAATTCAGTAAATAATGCATTCACTGAATTAATTAGAATTACATATATTGAAAAATTAATCATAACTTGAGAGAATAAACAAAAGTAATGTCAATAAAATTAAATTTATAGAATGAAAGCAATATATTTCATTCTTAATATATTTTATTGACATTTTGTTTATTCTCTCAAACTATGTTTGTATGTAATTCTAATTAATTCATTGAATATATTATTATTTACCGAATTAATTACTATCTTTGATCCGGTGTTAAATGCATGAATGTATTTCCAACACTTTTATTGTTCACTTAATTTATGCAGTACTTTGCAAATTCTCGCACAAACACAGAGAGAGAGAGACAGAGACAGAGACAAAGACAGACACACAGACAGACAGAGACACAGAGAGAGACAGAGAGAAAGAGAGACAGATGAAAGAATACTATGATGAAAAGATTGTCAGTGGACAGAATGACACAAAAGAAGGGAACAATATAAACTGCGTAAAACCTCCATTCTGTTGACAAGCAATTTCAGTTTGTCCGCAAACATTCAAAATACACACAGAAATATGACCGTGATAATACTGATACTTACATTGGAAACAATAACTAATAACACTAATAATATCATGACATTTTCCACACAAATCACAACTAAATGACTTCAGGCACTATTAACATGTTTATTTGCAAGTGTATACAAATCAAGTGTACATTACTTAGCGTACTATTGACATGTTCATACATATTAAAATCAAACCTAATTACTTACTTCTGACATTATATACATGTATGTCGTACATGTTTATACATACTAACATCACATATAAATTACTCCACTATGTACATGTTTAAATCCACATTATTATAACATCTAAACTACATCTTACCCTATTTATATATTTACATTGCCTCTCAGCATCCTAAACACCAATCAAATTAACATTCTATACATTACTTCAAACGCTATTTATATAATTATACATAAATAAACATCACATACAAATATATCAGACACTGCACTATTTTACATGTGTATACATTGTCTCTCAGCATAAAAAAAGTAAGTGATAAAATTAACATCACTTGTTTGGAACTTTGTCCTTTTATTATATATCTTAAAAAAAGAAAGGGGTGGGGGGGGGGGAAGTCCTACTGCACCCTTTTCCAGAACAAAAGTGCGACCTATACTTACTTTCTTCACTATAGTTTCTACCGTCATCTTCACCGTATGCGCTGCAATACATGTAAGATAACTCTTTCTCAGCACGAGTTATCGCACTTCCCGGATGTCCAAGTAATTATCCCTGAGTGAACCCTCTTGGTATATAAGCTCTTTGCTTCCAGCTAACTAAACACATTGTCCGAACTACATTCTCCTTAGAAAAATGATCAAACGGGGTATAACATGATAAATAAACCTACTCCGCTACTCACATTAGTATTTTGAGAACATTTAAGATCTAACAAGATGAAGGCAATAAAGATAACTTCTATGATAGCTACACGGGTTTCCGATGCTTTTTCCGTTCCCAAAATATATCCACGAATTGTTATAACATTTAATTTGGAGAGTTCGAGGCATGGGTAGGTGAGGGTGGCGAGAGATCCATTGTAAAGAATTTGTTAATTTATATTAAATTATTTTGGTACATAGAACGTATTTCCCAACATTTTCCAGTTATAGTTTTATTGTGACTCGTAGGTAAATGCGCGTGCAATTGCGCGTGTGCATTTGCGCTTGCGCTTGCGCAGTTTGGCGTGTAAGTTTCCGACCAATCAGCTACTAGATGGGAGTGCAATTGCGTGTACATACATTTTCGCGTGCAATTGCGCGCGCATTTGGCGCTTTCCGCGTTCCATAGTGTCCCAGTGTGAAGTTGTGCATGACCTGAACGTGACACTTTGCAAGCTTTTCCTTTATATAGGTCATGAGCGGTCTTTAACCGAGGCCTAGCGTGTGTGTGTGTGTGTGTGTGTGTGTGTGTGTGGGTGTGTGTGTGTGTGTGTGGGTGGGTGCGTGTGTGTCCTAAATAAATAAATAAATATAACCACAGGGTTCAAGAACGTTGAAATTAGCCCAGGGCCGGCCACAATTAAGCAGCGTTATCTGCTTGTGAAAGAGTACGACGAGTGCGTTTCTTCCTATCAGAAGAGTACAAAGAAAGGCACTTTATAATTATTTAAAATTCACTACAGTAACAGGTCGGGTCCTTGCACACGTGCAAGTCTAGTCCATATGCATTCCATCGCACGCACTTTGAAGATAATTTGAAAAGTACAGTAGAACCAGGAACAATTAGAAAGCGCTGAACTATTGCCACACAGTGCTATTTATAATCACGTCAGCAGTCGTATCCTGGAACTGTGTCAAAATTTTACAAACTTCCCCACCCCCACCCTCCTCCTTACCCTCCCTAAACAAAAAGCCCAGTGTTAGAAAAAGAGAGTGTAACTGTGGTAAGGGAAACTACTCTTTCTCAAGTACATCTAAAGAGTCTTATATTTAATGTTGTTCTCTCCCTTGAACACTGCATAGTTCTTTACTCATCAACGAATCACCGATTGCCTGACTCTCAAATAAACTTTTCTGTGCAGTTATTATGCCGCTGAACAGTCACTATTGACCTAAACGTAAACTAGCTACCTAAACAAAATATCTGAATACGTGATCGAGTAAACACTCAACAGTTTTTGTTGTTGCAAATAACTACTTTGGCTGAAGAACATTTCGTTTACAAGCTATGAAAAGAGAAAGGGTGTTTAAATGGTAAATGTCGACCATTGGTTTCCAGCCTATTTAATAAGGTTTTAAACAAAAGAAATTGTAGTGAAGCGTATTTTGTTTGTTTGTTTGTTTGTTTGTTGTTGTCGTAATGAGCAGTAAGCACTTACTTGTTTTTATTATAGTGGTTGCTTGGATCTTGGTTAAGTATGACGTCTGCATTATCTGTTTACATATTTCCTGTCTTTGTTCTCTTCCTTTTTTGTGTTTTTTTAATTTTTAATCCTATCCTATCCTATCCCGTAACTCGAATGTCGTTGGGGCACCACAGGTGATCGTTTAACCAACGTATTTTACAGCTTTTACAGCTGTTTTATCCAATCGGTGCTGACCTTTGGTTTTCTTTGCTGGTTTGGAGGTCTCAGTGTGAGGAGTAAGAATGTGTTGGATAGAATTGTGAAGGTGTGTGGGAAAGTGGTGGGTGGAAAGCAGGAGAGTTTGTGTGTGTTGTACGAAAGTCAAGTAAGAAAGAAAGCGAGCATGATTGTAAGAGACTCCACTCACATCCTAGCCCAGCACTACCAGCTCCTTCCTTCTGGTCGCCGTTTCAGAGTGCCAAAGGTTTCTACAGTTAGAGCTAGGAACAGTTTTGTACCCAAATCAGTACAAATTCTTAATAAGCGTTGACTGAATGAGTTGGGTGCGAGTGGTTTATGGAAGTACTAGAGATGAATTTTATAATATGCAGCAATTTTTCAACTATTCAGTATGTAAGTTAACTAATGCATAAGTTTTAAAATCTGTGATTGTCCGTGTTAGAATGATACGCAGAGTATGATGATTGTATATTTTTAAAGATGCTTTATAACGTTTATAATTTTGGTGTAATATAATCTAATGTCTAACCCATGTGTGTGTTGGTGTGTGTGTGTGGGTGTGTGTGTAGATGTTTTATTTATTTATGTTGAAGTGCAATAAGGACATGTAGTGTGATATGTATTTTAAGTTTTACAATGTGTCGGAAATGTTCTTGTTAATATGTACATAAGCGTGAGTACACGTACATGTTTACATGTTTATAGTACTGTTACATTTTATTACCTTTTGCTGACAGCAAATCCATGTTAGAATTTCTCCTTGGAGATAATAAAGTTTTCTGAATCTGAATCTGAATCTGAATCTATTCCATCTTTCTCTGTTCTCAGCAAACCTCATGGCTTCGCTGAGTGTCAAGCCAGTCTATTTTCAAATGTTGTCCTCCCACCTTTTTTCTGTCTTCCTCTTCTTCTGTCTCATTGCACCGTGCCTTTCAGGATGGTCTTTGCAAGGCCTGATGCTCTGGTGACGTGGCCATACCATCGGAGTTTCAGTTTCCTCACCACTGGGAGAATATCATCGTGTGGCTTGTGTGATGGTCTGTCGGACTTCGTTGTTGGTGATGTGCTGGGTGTAGGAAATGCCCAGAAGTCTTCTGTAGCACCCGATCTCCATGCTTTGTATTCTTCGTTGTAGATTTAATTTATACTAATACGGTAATCAAATATTCATGTTTAAGCCCAGCGCAGCGCTCTGACCTTGCATGGTGCGTGTGAATAATTTGCTATTTGCCATTCTTTCATTCATTCATATTATTCATTGTCCAATGTAGATCCATTTGTACGGGTAAAGTCCCTTATCATAGGCTAAATCAACTAAGCATTCAATTTACTGACTTACTCGCTATCTGAGGAACTATCTATGTTAGTTAACTGAGCAACTGACAAACTTTTCAATCAGATTAGCAGATACACTACCGGGCATCTGATCACTCATATAATGGACTCAGTGACTGACTGACCAACTAACTGTCCACAATGGCAAAACTGACTGTTACGACATCACGTGTAGGAAGGATGGGGAAAAGGAGATGGAAGGGCGGGAAAGGGGAGGGGAGGGAAGGTGACTTTGCTTGTTTTATGTAACATCAGATTCAGAATCTTTATTGTCCTCATAAAATTACAAGGAAGTTGCAAGCATCGCAATTTTCTAGAGATGCAACAGCCAGAATCAAGTTTTTTTCAAATCAACTAACAAGCCCCCATAACATATTCTTGTCTTGAAATCAGAGTTGTTGTTGTTGTTTCGTTTTGTTTTTAAATTTATTCTAGCAAAGCTTGACAAATAATGCAGACAATAAAACCAAATAAAGAACACAAATTTTGACAATAGTTCAAGTAGAGAGAGAGAGAGAGATAGAGAGAGAGAGAGAGAGAGAGAGAGAGAGAGAGAGAGAGAGAGAGGTGGAGAGAGAGAGAGGTGGAGAGCGAGAGAGAGAGGGAGGGAGAGAGAGGAAGAGAGAGAGAACCAAGATGGCAAGTCATTCAAATGTATCTCCAGACACACTCTCACACAGCCAAAAAATAAGCATTTTCAAAACGTTAATTTTCTTGGCACTGTTGAGATTCGGCTTTACCCTAAGGAAAGCAAAAGGAAAACGCCGCTACATGGAATTCTTCTATAAACTCGAGGAGCACAGTGTTTCTCCAAATCGGTGTTTGCGGAAGCAACTTGCGGAAAACCCCAACAGTTAACTAAGTTAAACAAACAACTAAACAATGTAAACCAACATCAAATTATAACTACCAAACATTGAAAAAGAGAATTCTTCTTCAAACATGTTTAAGATCTATCCAAGAAATACAAGATGTTTCAACATGCTTTATTGTCCCAATGTTTACAAAAGAAAAATTGACATGTGGCAAGAAAGCATGAACATCAAACATGACAAAGACAATATCACAATCAATGAATAAAATATCAGATATTACATTAACATTAATTCATCGCATCTACATTTCAGCTCCGCTACTACAGGAAAGTAAATAAAAACAATCAAACATAAAACACTTTAACTACACCATGGAGGAGGAACAACGAAGCTTTCCTCCTCCATGGTGTAATTAAAGTGTTTTGTGTTTGATGAACGAACGAAAAACGATGCTTAACGTCCTATTGCATGAGCGTTAAGGACAATAAAATTGGGGTAAAAAGCCCTCATCATACATATTTACCAGACCATTTGGTCTGGACAGCAGCAAGAAATAGTCTATACCGGATTGGTGACGCAAATATCGCGCGATCATATTTAATCCCAACATTCATTCTTATCATTCATAAACATCATCATTGTGAGTGAATAAGTTGATTTACATCTGTCCTCAATGGGCTCTATGCACAAAGGCGTGGCGGTCACGTGCTGCGGGAATAACACGGCGTGCTCGAGTTTGAAAATGGTGAAGTACTGTGCTGCGTTTGGATGCTATAACTTCGACGTAAACCTTTATGCAAAAAAAAGAACATTTCCTTTCATCGATTTCCACTGAAAGATGAAATATTGCCATGACCGCTTTGTTATTCCCGCGCCACGTGACCATGCCGCCGACTTGTGCATAGAGCCCATTGCATACACCGCCTATTTATTAAGTATTCCGAGGCAACCGCGGCAGGTGGTGCGGCACACCCTGAAATCATTGCGTATTTAGGGGTAAGGGCCGCATAAGGATCCTTCCGTGCGTTGACACTTACAAATAGGGGTATGTCAGGTAACGAGAATCGAATTAACGTCATGAAAACCAGTCGAAAAGAAGTCATCACTAAAGACATATAATGTAAGAGGTTTGAAAACTTACAAACTATAGAGCGGTATACTTCTGACTCCAGCTGTATGACGGCGCCTACTAGCGCCAAAACCGAGAGTTACCATTATCACGAGATAATTGAAATTAACACGTGCTCTGTGTAATTTACAGAGATACCGGTAATCTACAGTGTTAATTAATAATTATGAGTATTTGCCACGCTTTCCTAGCGCTAAAACCTGATAATTACAAATATCATGAGATAATTACAAATATCATATGAAAATTAAAATTATCAAAGAATAATTACAATTATCATTGAAAAATTGCAAATATCTTCGCGTGATCTTATTTAATTTTCAATTTCGGCTCTAGCTAATTAGTCTGGAAATGGGTTAAAACCAAAAATAGTAATTTTCATTTGATAATTATAATTTTTACGTGTTATTTGTAAATATGTCGTTGATATTTGTAATTATCACATGATATTTGTAATTATCACATGATATTTGTGATTATCAGTTTTGGG
>CM072523.1:33730863-33788363 GCA_036898135.1 Oncomelania hupensis | reverse complement strand
AACAACTACTGCACTAGGATTATTCTTAGCTCCCTCATTGGCTAATTTATCACATATTTCATTCCAATACATTCTGCTGTGTGATGGGCCCCACAAAAGTCTAAACATATTCCTCTTAAAATAATACAATGAATTAAATGTTTAATCTCATATAAAAATCACTTCTAAAGAACCGTTTTGAATAAATACAAATGAGGATGGATTTAAAAAAACTCCAATGGAGCATTGATTATATAGTTCAATAACATCATAATTGCATATAACTCAGCTGTAAATATAGAATGTCTTGTTCCTAAATAATACGATTTTTTAAGTATTGAAACTCGGTCTAACAAATCCTGATCCAGTGTTCGATGTCTCTACCACAGACCCATCTGTAAATATTTTTGCATAATTTGAGTAATGACTGTCTAAATGTTCTTTTACTTCAGCAATTAATACGTTTGTGTTTTCATCCTTTTTTTGTTTTACTGAAATCAATATCATAATTTGCTAAGTTATTTTCCTATGGTGGCATTTGCAGTATTGAAGGCATTACTGGAATTGTATTAATATTAATACTTTATTTATCCGTTAAATCCTGTGTGTATATTTTGATAGGTTGCAAATATTTTGAAATGTTTGGATCGCTTTTGATAATCACTTTCAGCATCATAAAACATTTCGCTATGCACGGAATTTGGGACAGATAAACTTGTTGAATTAAATATATCTATCGACTGGTTGATTTATTTATTGACTAAATAAAATAAATTCAAATTAAATAAATTTACATGAAATCAAATTAAAAGCGTAACGACAGAAGAAGCTAAATATAACTTACAGTCGACAATGATGGATGAAGTACATGTTTCTGATTCTGCTAGCTCACCAACAATGTGGCCAGTGTCTTCACATGTCGCATGGTCCATGGTCAACATGGTTTTCATATGGTGCAAAGATTTATCCAACTTTGTTACATTTGTGATACTCCTCCAAGCTGGAACTTGAATCCCATTGTGCAGTAACCGAACTTTGTCAGGATAATGAGGAGAGTGTGTCCAGAAGAAAGATACTGTCACTTGGCTCCCTTTTGCCACATCAACGTCAGACGAAGAACTGCGAGTGCTGTTGCAGTCACGACTTTTTTGATGCCTACCGTCCACAGCGACACTAAGATCTACAAACTTGGCCATGGTCTTTAACCACAAATAAATATTCATGTAGTTCACGTCTTTTTGGGTTGTCTTTTGTTTTATTTGAATGCTACACCATTCCGTCGGAAGTGCATGAAAAACTAATTTCGTGGAGCTCTGGCTGCAAGGGCACAGTGAACGTGGAGAATCCTGTGTCAAACGGCAGTCAGTATTGTCAACTTCAACATTGCACGATGTTGAGATGGGTGCCACCTCCATAGAAAGGCTACAGGAGCTGGACCAGCACACATATGCGTCAGGTATTACCTGGCCCCTGTCATAGTAAAGGTCTGCTGGACCCCAGCCGCCCTTGCTAATTACCTCGACGTTTTGCGAACTTTTGAAAACGAGTGTGGAATTGTCGTCATCGCCTGTGCAAAGGAAAATTCAAAAGAGGAAGTTCATTTTTTATTACTGTTTTATCATAGCAGGGAAAGACTACTGATTTTTTTTCTCTGTGTGTGTGTTTGCGCGTATGTGTGCGTGCGTGTGTGTGTGATTGTGTGTGTGATTTTGTGTGTGCATGTGTATGTGCGTGTATTTCCAGATGTATCTGGACAAACTTTGAAATAGTCGGGGAAATCAGAACTAGCCATATTTCAGAAATCAATGAAAGGGGTTTGACCCAACTTCATAGGAACATTAATTAGGTTAGTGTCGTGCCTCCCGTGCTATTATAGTTGCTCTACCGTTAAGGTCAAGACCAATTGAGTTACTTTCTTGCCAATAACATTTTGCTCAATGATCTCAAAGACGGTTGAGTTTTGGTATGCATGTACTTAAAATCATGGGCCATCCTATAGTAGCCGTCAAATGTGCATTGTGATAATGTCGGAAACCATCTTTTCCATTATTTATTTATTTTTTATTTATTTATTTCTGTCTGTTTTTTTTTTAATTGACGCTGAAACAATACAAGCATATCACCTGTTGATATTATCAACCTTATACGATTTCGTATTTAAAAGTTTATATACAAGGAACAAAACAGGCTTATTATACTTGTAATAGAAAAATGTTCATATATAATTTCTACTTACAAAAGCTCTCTTGGTGTTTTCTCTGAATCACTTTCAAGAAATTTCAGATAGAATGAACTACAGACTTGCAACACGTATTACTGAAGTATCACTCCATCGAGCTTTTGTTTTTGTAACCGCCCACTCTCTCACTACGTGTTCTTTTACTTTTATGTTATTTATCTACCAGGGGGAATACAATCACCACACTTACAGCCATCTTCTTGCAGGCCAATAGACCAGATTGGAAGAACTGCAACAGATGATGAAGTCTCAGAGCACAGACCACATTGAACCAGGACCAGCAACGAGAACAGCACATGAGTGAAGGCGGACTCCATCATTAACAACGTTGAACTTCCACAGAGCAGTATCGTGCATAAATGTTGCGAGGCTCCAGTAATCAAAAGAAGTCAAGATCTAGTTCACTATATTCAAACCTCACCACCGGAACTACACTGGTCAGAACTCATAAAACTGTCAGTTTGTCCATGTTCGGTGACATTGAGGCAATAGTTATTAATCTTAAAAGAACACAATATTATGAAGGGCGTGGGTTGGTTGCTAGAACAGAGACCGGGGGCGGAATGAGGGCATGTTGAAATCACGCTCATCACAACTTACATTTCCAGTCTGACTGTACTAGTTTCTAGCTGTCTTAAGTTTCGAGAGATGTATAAGAAGTGGTCGCTTGCAAAGAGTTTTCAGTTTGTACACAACGAACAGGATCTAAGGAACTAAATGCTTCAGAGCCAGCGCGTTGCCAGTAGATGCACAACAGGATGAACACTGAGAACAGCGCATTTGTAAATGTTTATATTCTACATTTTGTTTTTAATACTACTATTACTACTACTACTACTACTACTACTACTACTACTACTACTACTACTACTACTACTACTACTACTAATAATAATAATAATAATAATAATAATAATAATAATAATAATGGATGCTATGGCTATGCGCGCCTTATTCCTAATTTAAATCAGACTAAAAAAAGGCGACGATTTTGTAAACAACACATACTGTCACATGTTACAGACGCTCCTGGGCCTACATACACAACAAACATACATTCGTCACTCAATTCAAACAAGTCGTGTAAAAAGCTAGTCGCTATTAGGAGACGAAAAGGATAGGATATGGAAAGGAAATCGACTTTTTATTTTGAAATTTGAAACAAGCCTGCGTCCAATAGCATTATTGAAAGAAGGGAGGAAACCGGAGTACCCGGAGGAACAGACACTCCTACATACACAACAAACACACATTGGTCACTCAAACAAGTGGTGTAAAAGGCAAGTCGCCATTAGAAGACGGATAGAATAGGATAGAGAAAGGAAATCGAATTTTTATTTGGAAATTTTAAACAAGACTGCGTCCAATACCATTATTGAAAGAAGGGAGGAAAACCGGAGTAACCGGAGAAAGTCTGGTATGTAAGTCACATAAGTTCGTCCTCTTCATCCCACCCAGCTCTTCCACCCCTCCCTTTCTCTCCTCTCTCTCACCATGCTGCCTAATGTCTCAGATGCGAAAAGACGTCGAAAAAACATGAATAAATTGCAAGTGGATGTGGATCATGATGAGGAAGTTCAAGCTGAATTGTGGACACATTGAGCACTGAGAAGCACGTAAGCTTACTGATTTTAAATTATACGTCTCCGTTTACTCTGGAATCTCTTGCGGGATCCCCGAATTCTTCAACCCTTCCATTATCACAAAATCAATAAGGTCCTCTTGTATTTATGGGTTAAGAAAATCAGGCTTTGCTTCTTTAGTGCCGTTGGTTGTTGTTGCTGTTGTTGTAGCTTGTTGCTGTTGTTGTTGTTGTTGTTTTTGGTTATTTTTGTTGGTTTTCAATATGATAAATATTTGTTGGAAGTGGCGAGTGGTTTTTAAGTAGGTGTTTGTTGGCGGATATGTTCATTTGCTAACAGAGGTGTGCTGTACAGCTCTTGAGCACGTTACTATTGCAGCTTCCTTTGTGTCATTGTTAATATTAGTTTTGAAACAAATGAACAATGTTCTTCGGCACAAAGACAAGATGGCAAGCAAAATGTATAGTCCAGACACTCGTACACACAGCTAAAAACCAGCATTTTCAAACACAAAAAAAGTAATTTACATGGGCTTTGTCCGTCTTGGCTTTGTCATAAAGAAAAAATAAGCCTATTCAAACATTTGCAAAAAAAACAAGCTGAAATTGATCAAATTATTTGTAGCGAAATTTGAGAATCAGTGCACAACCTGTGTAAATGATGGACCTTAATGAAAATGACCTTTGAGAATATGCAAATCTGAATCATATAAAAAGCTGTGCAATAGCTAAAGTAGAAGATTTAAAATACTCAACTTCGGTAATGTCGTTTTTGTGATAATCCACAAGAAGTGTTTTGGAAGGAAAAAAATTCGAAATACTGACAGAGGATTTGACCGACGGACGGACTGACGGACGGTCAAGGAATAATTGACAATGGGTTGAAATACTTTGTATACCAAAACTCATCAAATACGGTTCACCCCATGTTTGAGAAACAGAGCAAAAAAAATGTTTAGCATAGGATTTGACCACAGTGACAGTTAAGGTAGTGCAAATGCCATAGCACGCCAAGCAGACTACCAACCCTGGTAATTTCCCTATGCAGTATGAACAAAACGTGATCAGGGGTTCTTGAGAAATAACGAGCAAAGGTTGAACCGACAGACGAACAGATCAAACCAAAATTGGGTTCGTTTTGATTCTCGGCTATTTCCAAGTGTTTCAAATGTTATTTGAAATTTATAAATCCGTAAGTACCATAGTTGGAACCTTTGGATACGTTGTTGATAATCATTTGTGGAAATATTATATAGCGTTTCTGTTGAATGTGATTTTTATCAACAAAATTTAAAATTTATAACATCACTCATAAACCACTCGATGATGTTAAGGACTCAAAATAATGTACCCTATGAATCAACAATCACTTTTCAACTGTTGTATTACGAAACTATTCAAATGAAAAGAAATAACAATGGGTTCTTTTGTTTGGCGTCAGCTCGTTTTCTTACTGCAAAGGCATCTTCAATTGCAGTGTGACCGGAAACTTGTCTACACTAATGCATTCCTGCATAAGCACGTCCGTACATTAGTAAGCTATTAGTACGCGGTTGGTGTTCTCTCTCTATTTTTTTTCCCTTTTATTTTCTGTTGCCTCCAGTGAAGAACCCACAGCGAAGTACTACAAAGTACCCCCCTAATATGTTGGTAATTGTCGAGTATGATAGATGGACATTACATGAAGAAGAACAACCCCTTATTTTTTTTTCTTTCACCGAGAATCCAAATAAACCAACATAGAATAAGATTTCTTGCAAGGGACCCACTGCGACAACAGCGCTCCCTCCATTGATCCGTTTTACATTCACCGTAAATGTTGCCCCCACTGTGTACATTAACTTGCAGCAAACAGCAACAACAAACTACCCTTTGGAACGTAGCCTACTAGTATAGTGATTTTCACAATCTATACATTCCGAAGTTTTGTGCCTATTATAATAGCTACCGCTCTCGACCTTTCTAGGGTCAAAACTATCACCTAGTAGATTTGCTGAGCGTATTGGTGTACCGTTAAACAAGGGAGGTCACTCCCTGTCAGAACTGAAATGGAACAGTCCAACCTTTGAGCAACTAAAGCCCACTTTGAAATTGTTTTGTGTAATAATAACTATGCGAATTTTAGGCTAAACTCGTTTTCGCCAAACGTAAACAAAATCTTCGGATTGGGACCCTTTAAGCTACCTAAACAGCATCCATTTGATGAGTTGGAAACCCAGTATAACTAGCAGTTTACAGCAGAATTTATACTAATTAGATATCTGTTCAACTCATTATAGACAGAACCATTAGGCGTGCGCATAATAACAGTACAGACATTTACGGGTTTTTTAAACATCGTTATGCATTTTTTCTCCACCCGTATTGTATAATCGACTGCCCATGAGCATCAAACAGCCTAAAAAATATATCCTCAGAAAAATTGTCATAGAAACAAAGTTTATTCATAATGGTGATTTCTTCGCTTTGCTTGCAAGGAATATCTGTACATGGACTAGGTACTGTTGTAAGACGTACACAACAGGCATAATCTTTTCATCCAAACCAAACCAAGATATCCGAGAGAGTGAGAGAGAGAGAGAGAGAGAGAGAGAGAATGAGAGAGAGAGAGAGAGAGAGAGAACAGGACAGAACTGAACACTGACTTAGTTTAATTGCCCAGCCTAATTGTCCAGCCTTTAACCTGTACCCTCGTTGGGGTGCCGGGGTTTTCTGTAATAGTATCCCCACTTCGTGAAAATTTAGTGCTTTAAATTACCACTGTTCCTGTCATTCTCATTTATTCTGTTTCGTTCCTAACCTGTTCTATCAATCTGCTATCTTCTATATTTTTCGCTGGACCAGTCACCTACCTTTTTTCTTGAAAACTCTCCCAAAACTCCTCGTCCGTATTTGGTGTCTGTTGGGTCAGCTTGGGAATATTGGACGCTTTCTGCCAAATGATCACTTGGGCTTTCTATGGTATTATTATTTAGCCAATTAGACATTTTATATGTATGTTTTTTTGTTAATATTTTATAATAATGTTTATATTCTATTTTGTTTTTGTAAAAGAGGGTTCGATAAATTAGAGTACAGCCTCAGCGTCCCCTGCATGGGGTGCATGTTTGTTTGTTTGTTTAATTTAACGTCTTTTCACCTAAGTGATTTTTTGACTTGACGGGAGCAGGAGAAAATATTAAATAAGAAATGGTCATAATGAAGAGAGAAAGGAATTAAACCAAAAAATATTTTTAAACTGTGCACTTAAACAATAAAAATGGTAAAATCATTATAACTTATACAAATGACCTCCAATATAACTACAAAACAATCCTTGTAAAATAATCTTAATTAGGCCTATATATCATATTTTGTTAGTTAGCCATTGTTTATAAAATCCAGCGGGCTACAAAGAGCTGAATCAGGACCATAATATCTCATATATACTATTCAGTGTTCTGAATTTATGCATGTATAATATTCAATGATCTGAATGTATGCTTCACATAAAAAATCCACCAGACCTATTAACAATATGTAGGGGCCTACAGACTCTATCTTTTACAAAAAAACATTCAACAGGACTGTATATTAATGATTTTGCAGATGTAGTTCAATAAATAGTATTTTATCAGAAATATTTCAAATATGTTGTGGAATATATTGCGCGATTGCACTGCAAGTGAGATCATTAATAGAAATTACTTGTTTGAAAATGCAAGCAACTTCCTTACAGTATTTTGTCCTCCACCAGTTCAAAGCAAGACGAAATGCTAAACTGATTACAGTCCGCGAGGAGTGTAACATTCCATTATATTTTTTTAATGAAAGGAAATTTATTTTGTTACATTTTTCTCAATTAAACCATACACTTCATTTTTTGAGAATGGTATACCGAGCTGAATAATAGTAGACCTACTTTCATTTCTCGGCCCTTTTTTGGCAATCCTATCAGCCCAGCCAGTCATTATGATATAATTTGCTATGAGATGGTATCCGGATCCAGCCAAATTTAACATCTGTTCCATTTATGATTAAACTATGAATAAGATATTTAATTTCATATATAATATAACATCTTTCTGTATTATAATTTGAATCCGACGTTTGCTAAACTGATTTAAAGTCAACACAAAATAATATATTTAAAAAGTCAGTGTGTAAACTAATGATTTTATTCAATGCCATAAGTATAGCAATAAGTTCTGCAGTAAATATTAAATGCCCTTTCCCTAAAAAAAATAAGCCTCGTTAATTTTTAAAGCAGGAACAACATAACCTGTTCCTGTTTCACTTGGTACGATGATACTGATACCTTTATGGGATGCCTTTATTGTAAAGTGACCGGCTGGTGGGGTGCCTTCAGTGTTACCATTAGGGTTGTTTCAGCAGATCTTTTATACGAATCGGAGGTGATTCCTCTTTCAACCAAGTTGTGGTCCTGATTCGGCTCTTTGCAGTCCGCTGAACCCTCTAAACAATGACTAACTAACTAACTTCTAACCTGTTCTAAACGATAATTAATTACCAGATATCAATGTGACATCTAACAATAAGAATACAAATAAAATACAATAAAACATATAGGAACTACAATGCATTCACGGGACACGCGATAGCTCAGTTGGCAGAGTGGAGCTCGTGTTACAAAGGTTGCGGGTTCTATTCCCGGTGGCCCGCGGACATCAATATTGGCTGTGAGCACTGGCCATCTTACTGTTGCTATCAGGCTGATGGTTGTTTCCATGTATTTTCCCTTCTTCCCCATCCTATGTCGCCTAGGATTGTGCTCAGTTGTCTGAGTATCAGACTGTGTGCTCAAGGCAGCAAATGGTTACCTCGGACGGCTTGAGTTGAATCCTGTATCGGCCAGCGCCTTGAGCAGCTCTTGAGCTGAAAAAGCGCTACATAAGAAAATAATAATAATAATAATAATAATAATAATAATAATAATAATAATAATAATAATAATAATAATAATAATAATTCATCCCGATCTTTATCAGATCAAATATGACTACACAATGATTACACAACGAGCGAGCGAGAGAGAGAGAGAGAGAGAGAGAGAGAGAGAGAGAGAGAGAGAGATGAACGCTTCGACTGCTAGCGGACCACTGCTGCTGCGGGTGACCCAACAACTATTGAGATGAGGGAGGAGCCCAGAGGTACTGGAGTCCTATAGTGAGTTATACCTCCGTGTGTAGAACAGAGAAAGAGAGAGAAAAAATTGTTTATGCAAACACAACGCTCCTGCCGCCTGACTTCACGATACCCACGTGCACCATTGTGATTCTGGAACTGTGAGAAATACTGCTGTTTAGTAGTTGTGGTGGTTGTCTATCGACGCAAATTTCCAGCGTGTACTTGTATACATTATCGTTTTGCATTCGGTTTCAATGTTTATGTGTATACAACATTACATAATCGTCCAGTTGCCTAATTTGACAGATGTGAATAGACGTTAAGTTAAAGCAACCAACAATAAATTTAATAATCGTCCTATGATTTTATTTTTTCTCCTTCTTTTCAGTGTATGTCACTAGCTTGACATATAGAATTTTGTTTTAAATGTATGGAAATAGTTTGTATATGCAAATTTATTGCACAGAATCACACCATTTCTAAACCACTGCAGTCATATACAGCTGTAGCTTTTTTTTCTGACTACAACGCCTCTTGGGCATATAGTCTTCTGCTGGATGTGATATGATGCAATTAGGTTTTATGAAACAAAAGTTCCAAAAGCTAGATAATAGGCCTATGTCTATTGATTAAAACAATTGTGCGAAGCGCGCGAGCACATACTACATTAGTCTACAGTCTCGCCTTTGGAGAAAGGAATGTAACTAGTTAAAACATCTAGGACACCATCATTTACAATAGTTTTGGAAGAGTCGGTTTAAGAAGGCTATCTATCTACCTCCTAATTGGTTTTTCTTTCTCTCTCTCTCTCTCTCGTTGCCAAAAGTTAATTTGTTTGATTTTTTACATATTTTAATGGTCATTGCGCTGTTTCTACGTGCGGTTGTTTCGTACAGGAACCTGTAAGGCTAATTGAGTTGTTGTTTATATAGATGTGCGATATGCTAAGGCCTATGTAATTAAAAAAGAAAGAAAGCAATGAATACATACATGCATACATACGTACATACGTACATACATACATACATATACACATACATACATACATACATACATACATACATACATGTTTTTATTTATTTATTTATTTATTTATCTTCAATCTTATATAGCGCTTATCCAGCTCAAGATCCGCTCAAAGTGCTAATCGATACAGGATCTACTCAAGCCGCTCGGCGCATTGTCTGATGCCTAGCAACTCTATTGTGTAAAAAAATTAATATATTAATTAATTAATTAATTAATTAATTAATTAATTAACAAAAAAAATAACAATAAAATCTCTGTCTAGCAAAATAACTGTCTATAGTTAAAGAACTTTGTCCTGTCAAAGAACTCCGTCTTGTAAAAGAACTCTTATCTAGTAAAAGGAGTGTTGGTCATTAAATGTGCTGTGTTTAGCGGAGGCGTACCGCTGCTGTGCGTATACGAAGACGCTGGCCATGGATACCAATGCTCATAGAGCTGCGACAGGTCATGTATACCAGCAGTATTTATGGGCCATTTTCTTGACTGTTTTCTGTGCGACCTTCTTCAACATTCAGACTCTAAGTGAAGGGCGAGAAGTGGACTATGCGGAGACCAGTAAGTTCTATAAGTTGTCTAGGTTGTTGGTGGTGGTGATGTTGATGGTGGTGGTGTTGCTCTCTGATGTTGTTGTTATGGTTGTTGTTGTTGTTTGTTTTGCTCCGTGTTGTTGTCGTCAGTCTTTGTTATTTGTTGTTCTTGTTTTAGGTCTTGTTCTCCTTGCTGCTGCTGCTGCTGTTGTTGTTGTTGTTAATCTTCTTCTTCTTCTTCTTCTTCTTCTTCTTCTTCTTCTTCTTCTTCTTCTTCTTCTTCTTCTTCTCTCTCTCCTTCCCTATCTTCTATCTATATATATATATAAAATAACGCGCTAACATTTGTTTTGTGTTATCCATTCGTTGTGTTGTACTATTTTCGTGTAATAGCAAAATATTACTGATAAAAACAAAAGT
Source organism: Oncomelania hupensis (assembly GCA_036898135.1). Classification (NCBI taxonomy): domain Eukaryota; kingdom Metazoa; phylum Mollusca; class Gastropoda; order Littorinimorpha; family Pomatiopsidae; genus Oncomelania; species Oncomelania hupensis. Next base: position 33,777,460 of record CM072523.1, on the reverse strand, counting down.
ATTTCTATTATGATGCAATCGTATGGCATGCCCTTCCTTTGGAGTGTAAATAATACGGAACTATTCAAACCCATTAGGAAAAACTTCTTGAAATATTTGACACAACTGTTGTAATAAGTACTGTAATAGAAATAGTACTATTAATAGTAGGCTTAATAGTAAGTCATATTTGATCTGACAAAGATTAGCGCGGATATTGTAATATTAGGCCTACTTCTTATTATTTTGATTGTTGGTTTTTTTTTATCCCTTCGTTATCTGTTAATTAAATATCGTTTAGGAAGACGGCAATTTAACTAATTCAATATTCTCTCTCTCTCTCTCTCTCTCTCTCTCTCTCTCTCTCTCTCTCTCTCTCTCTCTCTCTCTCTCTCTCTCTCTCTCTCTCTCTCTCTCTCTGACTCTCTCTCCCTCTCTCACACTCTTTTTTTTTCTCCGCCTCTCCTTCCCGTTTTGATAAAATTGAACATAAATAACGTCATGGCCAAATCAAACGAACATTCTGTTATAAAGGACAGCGCCCTTGATGAGACACTCACACGATCACAACACCAATAATTATACAAAGTAGTATCAACTGAATCGCATCGCACAACGGTGTTGGTGTGCCTGTGAATGGTTGCTATTGTAGTATATTCACCTGTTGCACTATTTATTTTACTGGTTAGAACATATCATTCTTTAAAACATATTCTACATTGTACTACGTTTGTGCAGTCGAGAGGCGAATGTCTATGTACATTTCAAAAAAAGGATTAAAGTATCAGTCTCAGTCAGTCAGTTTCAGTCATTCAGTCTCAATCGGTCTGTCTCAGATTGTTCCTAGAATAATTAGGTTCATGCACTGAAGTCGCATTTTAATTTTTCTCTGACAGAAAATTACAGGAGACATGAGGTTATTTCCTCATAGGGACCTGTTGTATGCATGCCAACTATGAACACGCCCTTATGACTAGGTTATTGAGTACTTCAGGATATCCAAACAGGACATAGTAATTAGTATTTAATAATGCCTGTCATCAACTCTCTCCCTCTTTCCTTCTCCCCCCCCCCTCTCTCTCTCTCTCTCTCTCTCTCTCTCTCTCTTTGTCTGTTTCTCTCTCTTTCTCTCTCCCTTCCTTCTTCATCTCTCTATCCCTCTCTACCCCTCTCTTCCCCTCTCTCTCTCTCTTTCGTTTTCTTTCTTTCTGTATATTTCTCCTGTTCCCTTCTGTTCTCGTCTCTCTTAATGATAAGAAGCATAACAAATACAACACAAAAGAAGCAGCTAGCCATCAGTAACATTTTCAGTTTCATAATTATTATAATTACTTAGCTAACTATCTTCGATGCAAATGTCCTAAATCTGACAGCCCTGTAACGGTAATGCATGAACGAATGGGTGAATTAATGAATAAATAAATAATTACACAAATACATATATACATGCATAAATACATACATGCATACATACATACATACTCAAGGCATAAATAAATAACATATTAGATAAATTAGCATACATACATGCAAATACACCTACATTTATAAAGTTAATTAATTAATAAGTAAACTAAATGAATAAATAAATAATTTTTAATAAATAAACACAATTATTCATTTATAATTCATTCATTCAATAAATATATTTTAATAAACCTATCTTCAATTTTAAAAAAAACGACTTTCATTATCTGTCGTAACTGTATAGATTAAGAATCTTATCAGTGCTACACTGCGTGTCCGCTACATAATTAATTACACTGAATTTGATATACTTTTACTTTAGTACTAAATAGCCGCGTAGAGCTCCACACAATGAAATATCATTACACTGTATGTAGTATTCCTAAGCCTCTTATGCTGCAGGGCGTTGATCTTACATTTGTTGAATCGGTTCTGTGTTGTAACTACCACACGAAATAACATGGACCCAAAAGTATTAGATCCTTGTCATTCTGATGAAACCTCTTGCACTTTAATGAAATAAAACAACTGAAAGAAAACTGCCTATTACAATTAGTAGTAGTAGTAGTAGTAGTAGTAGTAGTAGTAGTAGTAGTAGTAGTAGTAGAAGTAGTAGTAGTAGTAGTAGTAGTAGTAGTAGTAGTAGTAGTAGTAGTAGTAGTAGTAGTAGTAGTAGTAGTAGTAGTAGTAGTAGTAGCAGTAGTAACAATAAGAAGAAGAAGAACAACAACAACAACAACAACCACGATCTTCTCCTTCTTCTTCTTCTTCTTCTTCTTCTTATTATTATTATTATTATTATTATTATTATTGGGGGTGATGATAGCAGTAGTAGTAGTAGTGTTAGTAAGAGAAATCTTCTATTTTTATTTTCAAAATAAAGATTGACTGTACCCAATACCATTATTGAAAGGGAAGGGAGGAAACCGAAGTACCCGGAAAAAACTCTCGGTGACCTGAAAAAGTATTGCACGAATGTCAAATAAGTTTGTCCCCTGCTGGGTTTGGAACTCGCGACCTTCGGCCTAGGATAACAGCGCACTACCAAAACTGCACCCAACTATAATCAAGCTTCTAGCCCAATTTACTGGGACAGCAGCGGCCGGCTGTTCTGTTGGTCATAGAGTCGGTAATATTTCTGCCCTGCCCCCCCCCCTTCCCCCACCGGGTTGGTTTAGTCCTATTTAGACTTGAATGTTTGATTGACTTTAAAGCGACCCACTTTGACCCTTAACAGATCTTTTTAACATTCACATTGAGTGTTGCCCCATTGAAAAACATAAACTCGCCCCCTACCCCCTCCCAAAATCTTTCAATAGGAATAGTTATATTTAAAACTTCGTAGTTTTGAGCCTATTAATAGCAACTTACAGGCACCTGTCTTGAGCTAAAAATAACATCTACGCGCAAAGCCGGTAAGAGTCAGAACACTTGCTCGGTGGTGTTTTTTTTTCTCCGTTTATGTTGATACAATGGACGCTACTGTACCGGCCCTACCCCAGGAACTAAAAAAACGCACTCTTGAAGCCGCGTAGTTTCTTCAGATGTATGAAAGGACATCACGCGACTGTGGTATTGATGTACAGAGGACATCACTCCATCCTTGTCAGAACAGAAATGGAAAATTTAAACTTTAGATTTAAATTAACCCATATAAGCCTAGCGTCCCATTTTTGGGACGCTACAAATTCAACCACTTCAAATCTAAACATGAAGTCTACTGTCATCATTGCATGCCACAATAGATAAAAGGACACTACCGCATTCCATCCAACCTGAAATGAGGATCATTTCTCTTGATTACCACGTACAGCAGCCATTTGTAATCACATGGTGACTGCTTTTGAGGTTCAGCATGGCATCAAGTGTAAGGTGAATGAATAATTTTTCCTGTTATCAACTTTTTGATTAGGTCACTGAAGATAAAATGGTCCTCTACATGTAATCTGAAAATGTGTCTCTCAGTTTTTTTATAGAAGTTCGAAATATTTATAGTAGAAGCTGCTGAAGTGGCGTCCCAAAAATGGGACGCTAGGACTGAGAGGGTAGGGGTTTTTTCACATGAAGAATTGTTTGTTATTGATATTTTTTCAGGACTTACTCTGCCCATCTTGTGATCAGCATCTTAGAGGAAGACAGGACTTTAGAGACAGCCAATATTTACATCGATCCTCCCCCACTTGATGAATTGACGGATGAAGATAGTGCCGATGAGGACGATGGAGGAACGGTTGACAATCTAAATGGCCGCCAACTCTCTGCTGCAGCAGAAGTCACGGTTTTGAGACAGAGGATTCGGACGAACTATGCTGCAGAGTCCAATACACAGGAGAATTTAAGTTCTGATCTACAGGTGGTCTAAACTGAATCAAGTGTGAAATTCAGTCATCGCCTTTACGCACCCCCTCTCCCCTCCCCTCACTTAGCACAGATGATAAGAAGCAACACAGTGTTCAAAGTAGCTTTGTCATACTGATTTCAAATAACGGGATTTTGACCACTCTTTTTCCCAGGCGTTATTACCATTCAGTTTGCCATTCTGTTATTTCATGTTCCTTTCCCCGCTGGAAATGCCCATGCTGTTGCTGAAGACCTGGAACCTGGGACTTCTCAGCCTTCAGCACCAACTCCATCTGCTTCAGATTGCAGGACTGGGATGAGAAAAACCCCACCACAGCTGCCTCAACATCCAGCAAGACCAGCAGAACGGCTACTGGATCAAAAGCAAAGCAGAAGACTTTTCGTGAATGGAGAAGAGTGGACCTCAGTGGCAGGATGAAGGATCGTTTCAAGTGGAATAGTCAAATCCTATGATGCTGCTCTCTTACTATGTGATCCACATGAACTGTTTGAACTCTTTTTTGATGACGACATTGTTGAAATGCTTGTTCAGTTCAGTATCACTTATGCGAGGTCAAAAGGAAATCATTCATTCTCGGTCAATTCTGGGGAGATGAGGACATTTTTGGCCATCCTTCTGCTTTCAGGGTACTACACTGTGCCTCGGCGCAGAATGTACTGGTCTCAGGATGATGATGTCAGGAATGTAGCTGTTGTGTCAGCAATGACCCGGACCGATTTGATGACATAATGCGCTACCTGCATCTCTCCGACAATGCTCGCCTGGATGCAGAAGACAAAATGGGAAAAGTTCGCCCTCTGACGTCCATGCTGAATGAGAGGAACGCCCTTTATGATCAAGCACTACAACAGCACTATGGGCTGAGTTGATCGAATGGATCAAACTGTCGACAAGTACAGAACCAGCATCAGGTCAAAGAAGTGGTGATGGGCCATGTTCGCATACTGCCTCGACCTCTGCGTGCAACAGGCCTGGCACCTGTACAGGGCGACGCCTACAGGCAAGAAGCACCATTGGACCTCCTGGGCATCCGTCGGGCCATATCCGTACTTATTTGGTCAAAACTCCCAAGACAAAGGGAGCTGGACGACCCTGTGGCAGGACTCCCACCCTAGACAAGCGGGTTTCCCCTGCTGTGAGGTTTGATGGAAAGGACCACATGGTTCAGCCGTGGCCGATCCAGCTGCCCTGTGCCTCATGGGAAGAAGACGATGAGACGGTGCTCCAAGTGCCACCTGGGGTGTCCATGACGGGTGTTTTGTGGCCTTTCACAGCCAGTAACATTCGCCTGTAGCTCTGCTATGGCTTGAAGTGCTGAGGTTATTTATATCGCTACCAGCAACTTGGCTTCACTGGCTGCCTTTTTTCCCCAGTCAAAATGCATGTCCAGGATTCGTAACTTTGCTGAATATGACCAATATGTGTTGGTATACATGTCAAGGATTTAGAAGTCACTTACTGTAACCATTATTCTATTTTTCCCCTTTCTTTCTTTCACCACTTCTTATTTTCACGTTCACGAGTTTATTTCAGTTTCTGGAATGTTTGGCTACTCAATGTTTTTGTGCAATTTATGGAACTTCACTGACTGTGACCATTATGTTGCTAGTCATTGTGCTGCTAAGGTTTGAAACTTAAAATTAATTATTTTATCAATCAATGTTCATGTCCAGATTCTTGTTTTGTTGTTTCAAACACTTTGTTGCCAAGTAAAGTTACAAAGAGAACGCTTCTTGTCATGTTATCTTCATGAAAGTGAATGCAAAAACCCCTACCCTCTCAGTCCTAGCGTCCCATTATTGGGACGGTACTATTTCATGTCCTAAATATAAAAATCGGGCAGCTATCAAACAATCTCTGCTGGATATGCTCAAAATGCACTACAAACAACATTGTTACACTAATTTCTCACCAAAAAAAAATTCAGGCATATATGGGTTAAATTTAATTAAACTTTAATTGATAGCAATACTTATGGCTTTAAATTGAATAATAAATATACCATTAAATTTCTATAGTGTAGTTATATGTGTAGACTCAAAATCAGTTTTAGAGGCATTAAATTCTAATAACAGTCCAGAAAAAAAAGAAATATTTTTTGAAATTAAGTACTTGATTCACGGTATTATAATTAATGGTACACATGTTAACTTTTGTTGGGTTCCTTCTCATTGTGGTTTTCTCTTTAATGACTGGGCTGATCGAGCTGCAAAACATGGTGCCGAAAATAATAATGTAGTAAAGTTAAATATATCATTGTCAGTTAAAGAGATGCAAGTTCTAACTTAAAAGAAAGTTTAAAAGAAATGTCATTTTAATCTCCTATTTGAGCAACATAATGGAATCCCCAGGTCTGTAGTGACGATGGCCTATAGAATATATCTAAATTCTATAAGAACTAAATATTGTAAAAATATCAAAAGTGTATGTAACGAAATGTTTTCTTTGAAACATGTTTTATTTCAATGCAATCAATTGCGTGCTAGTCTACCTAACAATATGACAGCTTTGGACAATATTAGTTTTGATGTATGCATTAGTCTAGCAAAAACGTGTATTGGTTCTTCAATTGGTCAGTATCTATGATAACTTGATGTTTAAATGCAATTCCTTTTTTTTCTTTGTATTTTTTGTGTCTTTTCATTTTGGTGAAAAAGACATTAAAATCAAACAAACAAACTTTAGCTGTTGGCATGAGCACTTTATTATTACTTTTTAGGGTTAAACCAATTTTGCCAAAAGATAACAATGCCTTCGAATTGATGTCCTTTAATACAGATATTGACCTACTAATACTGAAAATTAATACAAAAACTCGATCTCATTGTTCAAAGTTCAACGACATCGTATACATAGAGGTCTTATTCTAATGGAGTTCAATGATGTTTGTCGATGAGAAACAACAATCAAAGTATTGTTTGAGTGTGCTAGTCAGCGGAAGCCTTACATAATAGTTCCCATCCACCATTCATCCATGGATCAGTCTTGCAGCCGTTGGGAAGACACTGAGGGAAAAAATGTAACTGTAGATTATAGTCACACGACACCGAAGCGTATAGGCGACTATTGGTCACATTATTCTGACACCAGCGAACCAGTTGAAGGTAAGGGTAAAATAATATGGTCACACATTGGCCAATCCGGGATTCGAACCAGGTACCATTTGGTTACTAGTAAGACGCTCTACCAACTGAGCTACCCGGCCCCACACACTGAGGGATTCTGACGCAGTGAGTTTTGGCCACTGCGGTCTGGCTAGCTGGGGCTGTTGTCAGGAGGCGTGGCATGTATGAATTGATTGATTGATTTATTGTTGCTTTAGGTCCAGCGGACTCCTCCGAGCCAAATCAGGACCGAACAACCCCCGATCCGCATAAAAGATCTGCTGAAACAACCCTAGTGGGAAAATTGAACGCCCTCCACCGGCCAGTCACTTTACAATAAAGACATCCCACGCGGGGGACGGCTGAGGGTTTACCTCAACTACGCGAACCCCCGGTTACAAAAACAAAGTAGAATACAACCATCATTACAAATCATCAACGAAACATATACATATAAAATGCCTATAGTGCTAAATACTAACATCATAGGAAGCCCTAGTGACCACCCAGCAGAAAGCGTCCAACACTCCCAAGCTGATCAAACAGACCTCATACACAAACAAGGAGTCTTGTCCAGGAAGAGTTTTCAAGAAAAAAAGGTAGGTCATTGATCTAGCGAAGAAGAAGATAGTATAGCAGAGTGATAGGACAGAGCAGGAATGGGAAAGAGTATATGAGGAAGATAGCAACAGTGGGAATGTAAAGCTATTTATACTGAAACCCCCGGCACTCCAACGGGGGTACTGTTGCCGCAGTGAATCTGTCATGCCTACAAAGGCAAGACAGGTTTTCAACTGGGGCTTTCACTTTTCCCTTTATAGGTTAGAACAATCTACAGTGGCAAGATTGCTCATGACCCCAACGGGTATGTATGAATTTGCAAGTACTATTTTTTTCCATTTTTCCTCTTTGTTTGTTTGTGCACCGGAAATGCTGTTAAAATTGTTAGAACTGGAAACTGTCCTTGATCGTGTGCATGTGTTTGTTCCCAGTAAAGATTTCTTAACTATTAAAACTAAAGTCTGAAAGGAGAACAACCGCTGTTTAAGTTTCACTTCCTAATTATGTATGCGTGCCACGCAAATGAAGCAACAATGTAGATACTGTTACAATGCGTGAAGGTGTTTAGTACTGATTTCAAAAATTGCTGAACCATATGGAGTTTTTGTCTTCAGTTCTTGTGCCTTGAACAAAATCTCTCAGTTGAAGTCGGAGGGAAGTCAAAAAAGAGCTTTAAACAAAGGAAGAGGTATGGATGGGTGGTGGTGGTGGTGGTGGTGGTGGTGAAGGGAAGGACCGTGGGGACAAGAGGGTGGGGTGGGAATTAAATGAAGGGAGACAACCAATGCGATGTAGAAAGATCAGTAGGAAGCAAAGGGAGTTAATGAGACAAGGGACTTAACTCTTGTTGAACCCTTCACAGTGATACGAGTGGCGTGGAAGCTGGTGAGTGTGTGTGTGTGGGTCTAGGTGCGTGTGTGTGTGCGTGTGTTTGTCTGTTTGGGTGTGTGTGTGGGGGGGGGGGGTGAGCGTGTGTGTGTGTATGTGTGTACGAGCAATACTTTTGTATCTATGCTCGTGTATGCTGAGCCCACGTCACCGTTGATCAAGGAATGGAGCGGACACATGAAACTGCGTGTTTCGACCCGTAACGCTTTCCACAAAGCCTAAGCTGCCAGTCTGGCACAAAATTGGCTAATTTAATAATTGGGCTGCAGTAAAACCAGCACGTGGAGAATTTGACTAATTAGCGAAAAGAGGATGAATTAAAATCCCATCCCAAATGCTTCCTCTCTTCCTATCTTACCCGTTCGTGCGCCACGTTTTGCCAAATGTGGTTGCTTTCTAAAGCAACACGATTTGATGGTTTCTTCAGTAAAATGGCGCGTGAAAATGAAAATATATTCTCCAGTAGGTTTAAACTTTGAGTGTACTATGCTATAATTGTTCTTTTACAACAAGTTCAAGAACTTTTTTTTAATGTCTTGAAGACATTTGCACCTTACGAGTGGTACGAAATGTTCTTACAATCACCACACTCTGGAGTCCGCTTCCAAACCATTTACAGCTAAAATCCTGTTTAAAGTTTCTAAAATATGCTGACACCCGAGTCCAACGTTTCGCAGGGTTTGCATTGATCTAAAATCGCACTCTGAGATTGATGACGTTGCACATCCGTCCCTAAAATTAGATTCTCCAAGAGCCGCTATTCTGATAGCCTGCCATTTTACGAGGGAGTGACTTCCCCCTATATCTGTGTCTCGCTTCAGTGGCCGTCACGCTAGATTAGGCGTTAATCATTTTTCTGCCACTGATTGGCGCTAGCAAGGTTTTTTGATCCGTTGGCCGGAAGCGGTTTAGGGCCGACAAGCCAAGTTTGTATAATTGGCGATTGTTGAGTAGCCTGTAATATACTGGACGCCTTCGTATAGAGTGCACCTTCTGATGGAGTTTGTTGGTGGAACCGCCATTGCCGAGGTAGCGATCGCATTATGTGTTGAAAAGGGTTGTTTAAAGAACTCAATTCCCATTTGAACTGCATTGTTGTTGGAATCGGGATATTCGATAATTTTGGCTCTATTGGTCTTGCATATATCCGTCACGGGCATTGAAGATAGAAATATCAGAGAGGCTATTTTGAGGATTCTTTTTGCAACTGCAGGCCTTTGAAATTGCTGCATGCGGCTTGCCCTGAACCATGCGCCATTTTCCCTCTGTTTGTTCTCTCTCTCTCTCTCTCTCTCTCTCTCTCTCTCTCTCTCTCTCTCTCTCTCTCTCTCTCTCTCTCTCTCTCTCTCCCTCCCAACCCAACATGCTTCTACCGCACTGTCCCATAGATTAGGCCTACAGCAGCGGAGATGTGGAGAAAGCCCATATTATCCTCCTAACCTGTTATTTCAGGGACTGTCTGCTGCATCATCTACCATCCCCCAGTGACAGGTTCATATGCGGTAATGACTGTGATTTTCGGCGATTTCGTTTCATGGTTGCCATTATATAGCCATATACGTGGCAGTGTTTTTTCCCGTGAAATGACCATGATTTTTGGCGATTTCCTTATATTGCTGTTAGTGCTACACTATTAAGGTGGGATTTATCTTGAAACACTACATGCATTGATTCGATGTTTCGATGATTCCATTGAAGAATCGGAAGGGGGTATTGTTTCAGAGTCTCATGTATACTACGTCGGCGCTAAGATCGAGGCTGCTATATAACTCGGTCAGAACAGTGGAGTTCAGTATACCCCCACCCCTCACCATCATGGTCGTCGTCATCATCATCATCATCATCATCATCATCATCATCATCATCATCATCATCATCACCATCATCGTCTTCATCTTCTACATCTTCATCATTATTATCGACATCATTATCATTATCGTCGTCGTCTCGTGGTCGACATCGCTGTCGATGTCGTACCCCCTAGATACGATCCCTATCATCTTCCTCCTCTATCATCCTCATCGTCATCACAATTATTTAGCCCAATTTAGAATTTGGATTTGGTAAAACTGTTTGTTACTTTAAGGCGAAGCCGAAATTCGGAATGGCCTTCTTAGTGATAGCGCGGCAACCATAGAGCAAGCATCACCCATGGCCCAGGACGAGGGGTTATAGGACATAGTTCTTGCAATTAAATGAAATATTTTCTGCCAAACACTCGTCTTGGATACGAAATTCAGGAACTTTGAAGTCCTTGCGAGGGAGATTTCTAATGTTAGCAGACTAGACCTCGGCAGGGATAGCTCAGTGGTCAGAGCGCACGACTTGTGAGAGTGCGTCTTGGGCGACGTGGGTTCAAATCCTGACTTCAGCAAACTATTGTGTGTTTGCTGGATATTACAGGTCAGCGCCTTGAGAAGCTCTCTGAGCTTGTAAGTGCGCTATATAAGAGACATCTCTTTCTATCTTTCTTTACACTCTCCTCCGAATGAGTATTCAGAATCAACAAACATCAATCACCCTCTTTCTTGTTAACGACACCTGTCTGTTTAGCGAGATAATGCATGTAATGATGCAAGAAGAAGAAGAAGAAGAAGAAGAAGAAGAAGAAGAAGAAGAAGAAAAAGAAGAAGAAGAAGAAGAAGAAGAAGAAGAAGAAGAAGAAGAAGAAGAAGAAGAAGAAGAAGAAGAAGTAGCAGCAAGGGGAGCAACATGGGAAGGAAGAGAATGAGGTGGAGGAGGTTGAAAAGGCGGGTAATTTTCACGTCGCCATATGATTGTGTGTGACAAGGTGCTTGATGAACTGGCAATGTGGCGATCGAGCACGTGATTGACTATGGCGTGCAAATCTGCGCAGCACGAGATCCATAACTAACGTAGATCAGGGTTCAAGCAGCGAGGTGAAGTGAAGATGGTTTGTGATGGAGTTCGCTGCTGGTAGTGGTGGTGGTGGTGGTGGCGGCGATAGTGGTGATAGTACTGATGTTGGTTATGATAGTTCTTGCAATCATGGTGATTTTAGGGTTGGTGGTGACAATGCTGGAAGTGTTGGCTGTGGTGAAAGTTTTGACGGTTATGGCGGTTTTAGAGTTGGTGGGGATGTTGGAGTGCTTTATGATTGTAGTGGACTTTGATGGTAATGGTAGTTAAAGTGGCTGTGGTGATTATCATTGATGGTAGTGATGGTAAAGGGATTTGTGGGTAACAGGGAGAGAGGATGGAAAATATGGTTTGTACATAAATGGGTCATCATCATCATCATCATCATCATCATCATCATCATCATCATCTTCTTCTTCTTCTTCTTCTTCTTCTTCTTCTTCTTCTTCTTCTTCTTCTTCTTCTTCTTCTTCTTCTTCTTCTTTTTCTTCTTCTTCTTCTTCAGTTTTTCTTCTTCTTCTTCTTCTTCTTCTTCTTCTTCTTCTTCTTCTTCTTCTTCTTCTTCTTCTTTCTCTTCCTGAATATAGTTCACGACTATCTTAAAGCGTCCTGAGTTTGCCAAGCTTGTTTAATTTTGTTTTTAAACTACTTCTCTTCCTCCTCCTCCATCATCATCATCATCATCATCATCATCATCATCATCATCATCATCATCATCATCATCATCATCATCATCATCATCATCATCATCATCTTCCTCTTCTTCTTTTTTTTCTTCTTCGTTGTTTTAATAAATTATTTTTGGGGAGGTGACCATAGTTCACAGCTGTGCTCTTAAGCAGAGTCCAGTACTTTGTGAAGCTGTAGTTTACCTTACTTGAGTGTCTGTGGACTAGTTCTTAGAGTGGTTTAGCTTTAAAAGTAAAGAAGGCTTCAGCTGGCGTGGCATGCGATGACAGGTAAACGTGTTAAGGCTTGACTGGTGAATTAGCAACTTCTCCATCTTCCCTTGTCTCCTTCTCCTCCTCCTCTTCCTCCTCCTTCTCCTCCTTCTACTACTACTACTACTACAACTACTACTTTAACATTTTTTGTTCAAAGCACTCTTTTTGCCTTATCTTAAGAATAATTTAAACCAAAACAACATCATTTGTACATTGTAGATATTTATCTACTGTTAAGCATGCTAGACCATTGGTATTTGTACTTCCGCCACGGGCAAGATCATTGCGCTTCACCATTTTCTAAATTCGTTTTGCGCTGACATATTTATATTTTGACTGAGCCGATTTGTGTGTATGTGTGTGTGTGGGGGGGGGGGTGTGTGTGTGTATGTTGCTTGCATATAGTTCAAATAGTGCGCCTATCCTTTTATGTTTTTCTTTTTGTTCGTTATAATAAAGCCCAGTCACAACACCGGCAAGAATATGACTCTGTTTGAAAATGCTTAGTTTTCATCTATGTGTGTCTGGGAAAATATTTGAATGGCTTGCCATCTTTTGTCACAAGGCGAAAGAGTGTGATATAGTGACGTCAGGACACCTGCCTTCCTATCTACCTGACCCTCATCTGGATCGCTGACTTAATATATCCGGTGGATTTCGCAAAAGGACATGACCGGTGTAACAGGCCGGAATATACCCCTGGCTTCTTTATAGCGTGGGTATAATGTAGCCTAGGCGGGTTTAACCCCTTGGGTATAGATCAGCCTAGGCCAGGTCATACCCCTCGCGCCCGGAATATACCCCCACCTAAAGAGATTTCACTCATGGGTTTGTTGTACATGACCGTTTGCGTGACCAACTCTCAGGTAACAGCCTTTTGCTTGCGTGTAAAAAAAACAACAACCTGAGTGAACTCAGCTAACAGCCTTTATCTTGCGTGTAAAAAAAACAACAACAACCTAAAAAAACTAAAAAAAACACCTAACCCTAACCCTAACCTTAACCCTATCTATCTATCTATCTATCTATCTATCTATCTATCTATCTATCTATCTATCTATCTATCTATCTATCTATCTATCTATCTATCTATCTATCTATCTATCTATCTATCTATCTATCTATCTATCTATCTATCTATCTATCTATCTATCTATCTATCTATCTATCTATCTATCTATCTATCTATCTATCTATCTATCTATCTATCTATCTATCTATCTATCTATCTATCTATCTATCTATCTATCTATCTATCTATCTATCTATCTATCTATCTATCTATCTATCTATCTATCTATCTATCTATCTATCTATCTATCTATCTATCTATCTATCTATCTATCTATCTATCTATCTATCTATCTATCTATCTATCTATCTATCTATCTATCTATCTATCTATCTATCTATCTGAGTGCATCAGAACAATTACAACACATAAATTAAAGAGTAACGTTAAGGATAAGGTCTTCCGTAGTGGGGAGGGGGGGGGGGGGTTATAATGGGCAGGAGAGGGTTAAACGAGCCTAGGCCAGATAATACCCAGGGGTATAGTCTGGGCTAGGCCAGTTTATACGGGGGCATAGTCTGGGCTAGGCCAGTTTATACCCTGGGTATACTTGAGGCGGAGTATAATCTGGCCTGCTACACCGGGCTTGACACATGTAAGGTCTAAGTGCAGGGCAAAGAATGCTGAAGACCACTCTAATGTTCCACCTCTACTTGCTGTTGTAACTGGCCATAGTCCTGCCATTTTTGTTCTTTCTTCTTCTCCACTCGCCCTTCTACCTGAAGCAGTTACACGTGGTTCTACTTTTCCTTATAGGCGTTTTTGCATTTACAAGGAGATTTTTAAAAAAATCTTTCTTCTTTCGTTTAGAGCAGTAATCAAGTGGTTTAGCCAAAAAGAGTAGCCTCCCATTAGTTCCATTTCGAAGGGCTAGGGCAGTTTGCACACGCGACTGGAAGTGAAGTTCCGATTTCCTGCCGATGGCAATAGATTGTTCTCAGTGTATGTGCTGCTACTGCTTCTGCTGCAGTTGCTCTTGCTACTACTGCTACTACTACTGCCGTTAGTACTATTATTACTACTACGATGCATACGAAATTTACTGCTATTGCGACATGCTACTACTACTATTACTACTACTACTACTACTACTACTACTACTACTACTTCCACCACCACCACTACTACTACTACTACTACTATTAATATTATTACTACTATATGCCTTAATTCAGTATCGACTTGAGGAGTGACTAGGAGGAAACGGACACCTTAGCTTTCACTTCCTCTGCGATAAATATTTGCTATCCTTAATTATAGTGAAGTTCTTTCTGCTTGGAGAGTGAGAGAGAGAGAGAGAGATAGCAAGAGAGAGAGAGAGAGAGAGCGAGATAAAGAGAATGTGTGTATGTGAGTGTGTGTGTGCTTGTGTGTGTGTAGGCGCGCGTGCGTGTTTCTCTAGCTAAAAACAAAGAAGCACCGGCGCATGCCATACGACGTTGCCTTTGTTCCTAACGGTCACACGTAAATCAGTTTTCAGGTTACAAACCGTGACAGACCTACTGTAAAGCGAGTACTAAACCCCATACTTAGCGCTCCCAGACTTTCCTGTGGCTCACACGTCACTAATCGCGCTATAATAGTCACCAACACACGAACACACATTAAAGCACGTGTGGCTATGCTCATATTGTTCGAAAGTAAACGCTCTCCGACAGATAGGCATGCACACATAAGCTTTAACACACACACACACACACACACACACATTCACACACACACACACACACACACATACCACGCACACACACATACCAACAATAGCGTTTATAGCAAGACTAATGATGGATATACAAGAGAAATACCGATTAAAAAAGGAGTTCTACAAGGAAATAACTTAAGCCCAACATTATTTAATATTTTTATAAATGACATAACACAATATGTTTCTGGATTTGATTCCCCAATGTTGAATGCTACAACGCAAAAAGAACTATCATGCCTGCTATACGCAGATGACATAGTATTACTAGCAACCACAAAAGCAGGGTTACAAAACAAATTAAATCAATTACATACCTACTGTTTAGATTGGGGCCTAAAGGTTAATACTGACAAGACCAAAGTTATCGTATTTTCTAAAATAGAACCAAAAGTACCGATACTTTTTACTTGTGGTCAAAACATCATACCTATTGTAGAACAGTACAAATATTTAGGAATTATTTTCCATAAAAGTTCAGGTCTTCACATTGCTGAAAAGAATCTTACACAACAAAGCCTCACATGCTTTAAGACGAACTATTCGTGGGCAAAACATAGAGTTAGGAACAATGCTTCACTTATTTGACATGCTAGTAAAGCCGGTTCTGACCTATGCTGCAGAGGTCTGGTTTCCCTTCAATAGAACTAAATTGCAAAATCAGCCCCATGATGACTTATTTAATATTTTTGCTGATTCTTTTTCGTCACAAAATGTTTCCGAAAGTCTTCACATTAAATTCTGTAGAAATATTTTAGGAGTTCATAAGAAATCAATTAAGCTAGCAGTGCTTGCCGAATTGGGTCGTTATCCAATTTCTATCAGTATGATATGTCAAACAATCTCTTTCTGGATACACTTGACCACGTCTTCAGAGTCAACTTTACTTCATGATACGTATCATGAAATGGTGTTGAATGATCCGAAAAATACATAATAATAATTAATAATAATTTATTTCATTTAATATTCTACGCCTTTCCCTCAGGAGAAGCTCAAAGCGCAGTTACAGCCAGCCATAAATACATATTCAAGGAACATAAAAGAATAAAAGCATCAAAACACAAAACCAAACACCACAGTATTAAAATATAGTCAAACACACCCACTCACTCTATGTCTCCCACGCATACACACACCCACACACACATACATACACACAACCACACACACAATAAAATAAAAAAGCACAATAAAATTGTCTATCTCTATCACCACAGTATTTAAAACATAGTCAAACACACCCACTCACTCTATGTCTCCCACGCATACACACATACACACACATACATACACATACATACACACAACCACACACACAATAAAATACAAAAGCACAATAAAATTGTCTATCTCTATCACCACAGTATTAAAACATATGCTAACACACCCACTCACTCTATGTCACCCACGCACACACACATACACACACTCCCACACACAGACATGCACACAATAAAATACAAAGCACAATTTTTAATAAAAAAAAAATTAAAAAAAAATAAAAAAAATAAAAAATTGTCCATCTCTATCACCACAGTATTAAAACATAGTCAAACACACCCACTCACTCTATGTCTCCCACGCACACACACACACACACACACACACACACACAATAAAATACAAACCACAATAAAATTGTCTATCTCTATCAGTATACGTGCATTTCACACAGAAACAGAAACGAGCAATTTACTTAAAAACGCCATGGAGCAACTACTATGATCACCACAAAAAGACACCACAACACAACACCTGCACAGACACTCAAGCAGCCAAACACACCTGGGCCACAACGACGACGAAGATGAGGAAAACAGCGACGATGACGACGACGATGACGACGACACTGAGAAAGAAGATGACAACGACGGTGACGATGATATGATGAGGTTGATGACGACGATGATGATGATGACGACCATGATGATGACCATGATGACGACGATGATGAAGGTACGATGACCACAAAAAGAGGTTAAGGACGGCTGGTGGGCAGGAATTTATTTCAAGAGGTGTTCATGGAAAAGATGTGTTTTAAGTCTAGATTTGAATGCAGATAGAGTAGGGGTGTCACGGAGAGGCTGAGGCAAGGAATTCCAAAGTGTAGGAGCAGCAAAGGAGAAAGAACGACGACCATACGTCTCCAGCTTGATGCGTGGCACAGAAAGGTGACCAGCGTCAGCGGAACGGAGAGATCTGGATGGACGATATGGCGTTAAGAGCTCAGACAGATAAGAAGGTGCTAGACCGTGCAGACTGCGGTAACAAAGCATCGCAACTTTGTATTCGACACGCGCGCGCACTGGCAACCAATGGAGTTCCTGAAGAAGCGGTTTCGCGCTGTCGAATTTGCGCTTCTTGAGCACGATACGGGCTGCGTTGTTCTGTGCTTTTTGAAGTTTGTCCAGTAGAGTGTTGGGAAGACCTACAAACAGAGAGTTGCAGTAGTCCATTCTTGACAGTACAAAAGCAGACATCAACTTCTTTGTAGCGCCCACTGTCAAAAAGGGTCTTATATGACTAATCCTGCGGAGTTCTAGGAAAATGGCCTTGCAGAGATTGTTAATGTGGAGTTCCATTGAAAGTGCCCTATCAAGGTGGACTCCCAGATTTCTGACAGTCTGAGAGAATTCAATCTGCGTGCCTGAGAGTGTGATGGTAGCTGAGTCAGAGAGAGATTTTAGTTTATGATCAGTAGCTATGGGAATAATTTCAGTTTTGTCATCGTTTAATTTGAGTTTGTTTACGTTCATCCAGGTCTTGACAGATTCAATGGTTTGTTGGGTGGTGTTCAGTATTATAGGAAGTTGAGAGGGGGGGACCAGACTTTTGGAGTTGTGTGTCATCCGCAAACATCTGATAATGCATTTCAAATTGGCGGATGATAGAGCCCAGGGGTTGAATGTATGCGGTAAAAAGTATGGGACCCAGGACCGAACCCTGAGGGACTCCGAAGGCTAGTGTGGTTGGCTCTGAAAATGAGCTCCCGATCACCACAGACTGCGTCCGATCAGCCAAGTATGACCTGAACCAGTGGAGGACCGTTCCGGAAAGACCGAAGGTCACATGCAGTCGTTGAAGCAGAATGGCGTGGTCAAGCGTATCAAACGCAGCCGATAGATCTAGCATAGACAGTACGGAAACATGACCACGGTCACAGGCGGACAACAAGTCATTCACAACTCGCACCAGAGCCGTTTCTGTGGAGTGGTTCTGGCGGTAAGCGGACTGAAACGGCTCGAGGAGATCGGATTTTTCAAAATGGTCTAGCAATTGGCGGAGAGCAACCTTTTCAAGGATTTTCGAGAGAAAGGGAAGATTTGAAACTGGGCGATAGTTCTTGAGGATATTAACGTCAAGATTTGCTTTTTTTATCAGTGGAGAGACAACAGCATGTTTGAAGGATGAAGGAACAACACCACATGACAATGACTGATTAATGATTTCAGTGATGATTGGAGTTAACTCATCCAAACATTCATGCAACAGGTTTGCTGGGATGGGGTCAAGGCAACATGACTTTCTAGGTGTCTGAAAAATAATTCTTCTGATCTGGTCACACGTTACAGGGACAAAGTTTAGCATTGGCGTTCCCATGAAGGGTGTAAAGTCAGGATTACCACTAATTCTATCTAGCTCTGACCTGATTTTGCATATTTTGTCAGTGAAAAAGTCACAGAAAGAGTCTGGCAGCTGTTTTGGTGGAATACAATTTGGCAGGACCTTCTCACCCTTCTTACCAGTCAAATGACCAACGACTGAAAAAAGGTCCCTACTAGAGGAACATTCCTCTATTTTGTGAGTCGTGTACTTAGACTTTGCCTCTTCAATTAGTCTCTTGGTTTTCTCCCTATGGTATACAAATATGTCTCTATGAACTGTGAGGCCTGACTTCCTCCACCTGCGCTCGGCGCCACGTCGCTGTTTCTTCGCTTCCTTAATCTCCAGCGTCAGCCACGGAGCGGAAGGACGGTCCGTGATGCACCGCGTCACGAGAGGAGCATGCCTGTCCATGACATCCGTAAGGCCACGGTTGTAGTCAGCCACAGGATCTTCTTTTCCGAACTGCAACGCAGCCACATCTTCTTTGAAGGCCTTTAGGTCAACCCGCCTTATGTTGCGAGAAGTAACAGTTCTTTTTCTATGGTCAGGTTTCTTGAGGTCGAGGCTGAAGGTCATAGGGAAGTGGTCAGATATGAGTTTGTCCATCACAGACAAGTCCAAGATCTTTCCAACGAAGTCATCTCTGACAATGAGCCAGTCCAGGATGTGATTTCGCCTGTGGGTGGGTCCGTCAACCAGCTGGACCATGTTGTGCACATTCAGGACAGATTTCAACGCCCTGACATAACAGTCCGAGTTTGACTCGAAGTGGAAGTTGAAGTCGCCCAGGAATAATACGTTCGTATT
The DNA here is from genome assembly GCA_036898135.1 of Oncomelania hupensis. Classification (NCBI taxonomy): domain Eukaryota; kingdom Metazoa; phylum Mollusca; class Gastropoda; order Littorinimorpha; family Pomatiopsidae; genus Oncomelania; species Oncomelania hupensis. Next base: position 33,758,085 of record CM072523.1, on the reverse strand, counting down.
GCAGGAAGCATACTGGTCCACCAGTTGGGGAAACTCTGCGACGAACTCATGGTCCTTGCGTTTGTTCTTCTTGCTTGGTGGGGGTCTGTAGAGGCACAGGAATGTAATGCCCTGATCAGCGTAAGTCAGTTGAGCCTTGCACAGCTCGAACGACTTGAAGTCGTCACTGCTCTGGGACACTGTGATGCAGTCACGCAGAGACTCCCTGTATAAAACGGCTAGCCCACCAGCGTGCACCAGTCTAGGGCAGGAATACAGCACATAACCAGGAGGGGTCATCTCCTGCATTTTTACTTCATCGCCTGCCGGCTTAAACCAAGTCTCTGTCACAAAAACCAAGTCGGCGTTACTTTCCTGAATAAAGTCACATAGTGCAATAGTCTTGTTTCTGCACGACCAGGCATTGAAGTACAGGACCTTGAAGTGCTTGGACAGCTCATGCTCAAAAAGCTGACAATCCACCTGAGTCAGATTAGCCTTATTTACGCCTACCTGGCGCGGAGTGGTCGTGTCATAGAAGGCTGGCACCTCGTCAGCTGAGACGGACGATAGAGTTGACACGCGAGGAGCGGCTTGTGAAAACGGTGACGTCGTACCAGCAGCACCGTGTAAGGTGGGCTCTGAAAACAACCGTCGGACCTTACTGCCAGCACAAGTCTTCGCTTGTCTGTAGGTCAGCGGGTCACGGTATGCAGGTCTCTTGGTCAGTGGGTCAGCAACAAAGTCATAACGTGCTTGGTGACCACAACTCATGTACTGGTAGTAGGCACGAGTGAATGAGTGATGCTCAATAAGGCACTGGGTCACTGGGTCACGAGGAACACACACGCTGTTGCTCTGAGACAGCATTCGACGACGAAACAAGGTAAAAAATATGCGGTGAGCGAAAGTCAATACCATAATTGAGAAGTTAATGAAACTTGAAGATGGCGGCTAATAATTGTGAAGATGGTGATTTCTCTATAATCCAGTTACAAAATACTGACCGTTCCAAAATGGAAAAATGAAAATTACAACACCATCTCCTGTCAAATCTCAATGAAAACAACAACACTCTGAGCAGCAGAACAACGCGATCACACTGACACCAGAATGACCGTCAAAAGTTCAACCAATCCATCCCAAACAGACACAAACACTGGGAGCCCATAACACTCGCTCCCGACCGACGTCGCCATCTTTTTTGATCCCCACATGGATACTCTGTGTACAAAATATTTTACACAGTTTAGGTTTGGGTCACGTTTGGTCAAACCAAGGTACCCTAAGTTTAACACGATTGAAATTTACGCTAAAGGAGAAGCTTCAGGAGAAATATGTTTTATTTTGGAACAAAAAAAGATTCGATCAGAATTCCAAATTAGCGTTTTACAATCAAATGAATATAGGAACTAGATATGAATTTCAAACGTATCTTTTAAGTAAAAATCTTAATTACCGACAATCCATGTGCAAGTTAAAAATAAGCGCACGCGAACTTGAAATCGAAAAGGGCAGATATAAAAATATCCCTCAAGAGCACCGTGTGTGTAAATGTTGCAACGTGATTGAAGACGAGCTTCACTTTCTGGACAAGTGTGTATTGTATAATAATGAGAGACAAAAGTTTATTGGTGAAGTTCTCAACTCTAATGATAGGGAATTATTCATAAACAACCTTGCAATATTGAAACCGAGCATGATTTTTCAAAAGGGAATATGTTCAAACTATCATCCTATATTTTTCGCTGCTTCAAAATAAGACTTTCTGCACTATAAATGTCAAGACCTTTCTCTTGACACAATGACAAGAATTGCATGCGTCAATGTACCATATATTGTGTCTTGTAAACCTTGTTTTGGTTTTATGACAATAAATATTCGTATTCGTATTCGTATTCACACACACGATAACTTTATTACCACCCAAACCGGTAACTTTCCTATCCTATCCAATCCCATAACTCGAAAGTCGTTGGGGAACCACAGATGATCGTTTAATCAGCGTACGCCATCTTTCTCTGTCCTCAGCAACTCTCATTGCATCGCTCAGTGTCAAGCCAGTCCATTCTCGAATATTGTCCTCCCACCTCTTTTTCGGTCTCCCTCTTTTTATGTATCCTTGCACTGTGCCTTGCAGGATGGTCTTTACAAGGCCTGATGATCTGATGACGTGGCCATACCATCGGAGGTTTTCGTTGCTTCACCAATGTGAGAATGTCATCGTGTTGTCCAATAATTAACTTGTGTGGTGGTCTGTCGGACTTCGTCTTTGGTGATGTACTAGGTATTGGAAATGCCCAGAAGTCTTCTAAAGCACCTCATCTCCATGCTTTGTATTCTTTGATGTAGATCTGCTGTGAGCGTCATGTTTCGCAGGCGTAAAGGAAGATGGAGATGACAAGGGAGCACAGCAGCTTTATCTTAAAATGTAGACTGATGGTCCTGTCTTTCCAAATGGGCTTCAAACTTGTCAGGGCAGCAGTTGTTTGTGCGATCCTGGAGAGGACTTCCTGTTGGGACCCATTGTCTACTACAAATATTACAATGGATCGTAAATTTTTGAAGCTATGCTCTGTGTTGGGGGATTGGCCCTAAACTTTGATGTCCGTGTTGATGCCATTTGTGTTGTTGGTCATCATTTTGGTCTTCTCTGTACTTATTTCCATTCCATAGGCTCTGGAGGTGATGTCAAGCCTCTGTACCAGCTGTTCAAGTTCATGTTACTCTCCAGCCAATCCATCAATGTCATCCGCAAAACGGAGGTTGGAGATTGCTCTAACTGTAACGAACGCAGCACAGTTCGTCGATTACGCCACCCGCATTTTGAATCTTCTCCGCTCCCACACCTTCTAGAGCCTATCATCACACACACACACACGCACACACACACACACACACAGAGAGAGAGAGAGAGAGAGAGAGAGAGAGAGAGAGACAAACACACACACAGAAACACACACACACGCACACCCATACATACACACACATATGCATAACCATTTTTCGAAAAACACGCCCGGGTATATAAATGAGTCAAGCTGAATATTGCTGTTCCTAGGGCTGTTGATGATGATGGTGGTGGTGGAGGTGGTGATGGTGATGATGATGATGATGATGATGATGATGATGATGATGATGATGATCTCTCATATGCATCCCTCTCTCTCGCTCACACACACACACACACATCCTCGCACGCTCTCCCGCCCAGGAGCACGCTCACACACGCACTCTTTATGTGTATCTGAGTTCGTGTGCTTGTGTGTTTGTACGTGTATGCAGAGTGTGATCGATCTGCGCTGCAGTAATCTTGTACAAGAGTAAAACTTCCGGTAACCTGAGCGTAGACAGCGAAAATTGCATCAATAATTTGTCGGATTGTAACCTCTCTTTATCCTCGACATTACGGAAGAAGCTAAACGGCGTTGCCATTAGAGATTGTCGTTCGCAGCGTTATAACAGAACATGAATTTACACCGCCATTTTCTGTGACAACCTTGACGGCATTTTGCCGAATGCCAATAATGTTGTTGGGCTCTCTTTGGGTTACACAATAATTATCAATTTCTGTGCCTGACGATCCAAGTTAGTCGAATATAAATATATTTGTATATCGCAAATATAATTATCGCACAACTCCATGCCATGAACACATGTAAACTAAACTAAGATAAACTATAAATAGTGAAGAGATAAAAGCAAACAAACACCTGTGTTAAGAGAGCAACGAATTCTCGATTTAAGTAACATCTTTTTTTTTTCAAGTAACCGACTGATACAAACAGACCAATTGCTTGTATCTTGAGAGAGAGAGAGAGAGAGAGAGAGAGAGAGAGAGAGAGAGAGAGAGAGAGAGAGAGAGAGAATAATAATAATAACAACAACAATAACAACAATAACAATAATAATAATAATAATAATAATAATAATAATAATAATAATAATAATAATAATAATAATAATAATAATAATAATAATAATAATAATAATAATAATTCATACCGATCTTTATCAGATCAAATATGACTACACAATGATTACACAACGAGCGAGCGAGAAAGAGAGAGAGAGAGAGAGAGAGAGAGAGAGAGAGAGAGAGAGAGAGAGAGAGAGAGAGAGAGAGAGAGAGAGAGGTAACTGTCTTTTTAAACTCAAAAGTGATTGAGGTTTGTTTTAAAAACTTGTCATGATCAATTTTCAATTTACAACTTTTCTACTACAGGCGCTATGCACCATACATCTGACGTCTGCAAGAAAAAGAAAAATATCGAGATAAAGAGATACATAGAGTAAAGACCATAAAAAAATTAATTAAAAAGACAACGAATAAAACGCCCACCAGTTTATAATAAGATGATGTTCCAATTCCGGTAACCTTTCGGTCGTTGGTGAGAGAGGCGCATGTATGACCTCTCTTCTCTTAGGCCAGCTCTATGAGGACGGTGCCTATCTCCACTGTCTCGCTGTATTACCGTCCCCGGTGTTTAAACAGGCCCAGGTACCCATTCACCAGTGAGTGGACTAGGGTGTGTCGTGCGCTTGTTTCATTATTTGTTTGTGTGCCGTTTAGTAGTTTGCCTTCAAAGTGCGTTCACCCATCCAAGTACCAACCCCGCCCGACGTTGTTTAACATGAATTAACATGAAATATTGCTTCTACACTACTGCGCCATCCAAGTTAGTGACCAAAACCGGAAAGTAAAAACACAAAACAACAACAACAACAACAACAACAACAACACGAAGCAAGAAATAACAAGATAAAGCCCAAGGTATGGCTAAGATAAGGAACGGACTAATTCCAGAAAGCGTTTACCAGACTGACAAAACCAAACAAGGCCTAAAGAGCCCACAGCAGGTACAGGTGCTTTCTAGCTGCCTTTCTCATTTGCCCGCACCGCTGGACATCGAGTTCTGGCCTCCGCATAAACGGATTGCTTTCTAATTATTGTCTGTTGGTCCTATAATTATGATGTTGGCATTTTATGTTGGTACAGATAGCCGCGAGTTGAGCGTAACCTAGGAAAAGCGCACATAAACGTAAATTAGCATAGTTTCGTCGAAAGCACTCGCGCTCCAATCTTACGCACACGAACTTAAATACAGGCAAGACGCGTTCGCACAACCATGCATCGTATTCTTCTTCGCAGTTATGGTTTTCTTCATCAACATCGTCATCTTTTTCTTCTCTTTAGTTCCTGAGCGAAGCGGGGAAACTATTGTTTTGGGCTTTATCCGTCCGCCGTCCGTGCGTTCAAAGGTGGCTATGGCGCAATTTGTTTTCTGAAATTATTGGACGGATTTCTTTGAAACTTGGTACGTAGTTAGAACATAATTATCCTTACCTTGTGACACAAATTTATCCATATAGGGTGAAGTTATCATGGTGACATCATCTTTTATTTTCTTCTTCTAATCCCATTTTCTACCAAACTGCTCGCGGGATATGGTTCACATTTGGTATGCACTTAGACTTTATCTCTATGCCTTCAAGGTAAACCAAATGTATGCAAATCGAGGGACGTCATCTGTTCATTTCTTCTTCTTCGTCTTCTACTCCTCCTATTGACTGATGTTTTTACCTTTTCTTCCTTTCAGTAAGATAAACTGTGGTTTCATTTCTTAATAATAAATCATCATAATTGTCATCATCATCATAATTGTCATCATCATCATTCTCATCCTGATCATCATCATCATCATCATCATCATCATCATCATCATCATCATCATCATCATCATCATCATCATCATCTTCATCAACAAAAACAACAACAAGATAGCAAGCCATCCAAGTGTATAATTTTCCACTCGCACATAAATGGCTGTATTGTGACACACAAATATGCCCAAAATTAACATTTTCCAAAGTGTTAAATTTCTTGGGGGTGCTGTGACTCGACTTTACTCTGAAGTAGCACAATAAAAACTTGGCCACTATCTCAACTATCTGCAGGCAAAAACATTATCGAAATCGGTTCAGGCAACTTACAGATAACGTGTTAAACAAAAACACATAACACAGCAAAAATAACGTAATAAAACCGCGAAAAACATCAATGAAGACCATGATAAATTACATAATAAATTCCATTTTCAAAACTCGTAGAATTTTTTTTGGTCAATAAAAAACAAATTTTACAAAATCTGGCACTGGAAACAGGATAACAAGTTGTCAAAGAAAAAACAAATGGCCACATTTCTCGACTTGGACCACACGACTCCCTACCGACAAATAGCCACATTTCTCGACTTGGATCATACGACTCCCTACCGACAAATAGCCACTTTTCTCGACTTGGACCATACAACTCCCTACCGACAAATAGACACATTTCTCGACTTGGACCATACGACTCCCTATACCGACAAATAGCCACATTTCTCGACTTGGACCATACGACTCCCTATCGAGGCGGTGTCCCCACCTTCGACACAATGTTACGGGCAGTCGCAAAACCCACCGACTACCGGATGTGCCGACGTCCCAGCAACACTGATCCGGAGGTCAGGATGGTGGTACGAGTGTCCGGTTTAGGGAGTAGTGATGTATCTCAAGGCGAGAGATCTGGGGTGAGTTCTCCTGGCGCAACCTGCCTCTGGCTCACCCTTCTCTTTTTTAAGATGTGTGTGGTGGTGGGGATGGGGGTGATACAGTGTGTGTGTGTATTCTTATTAAAATCCCAAAAACGTCAGAAACTAATACGGCCATAAGTATTACCACTACACCACGGTAAACTATTTTGAAGACGAAACATTGAAAAAACCTTCATGCTATGACCACAGTTTTCCAGAGCCTTCTTTTAATGAAGATATGTTCGGCGATTTTGTCAGTCATTTTTGGAATTTGCGCAGTATAGCCAATCAGCCAATGCGCCAAACTCACAGTTTCTATATGACAAGCATAACCAAGGACAAACACACACACACATACATATACACACAAAAACTCCCATTGGAGATAAATGAGCATTCAAGCAGCGGTAAGAAATCGGAATTGCGTTTCTCATGCGCTTTTACAATTAAGCCAGTGTCATGTCTTGATTTTTGTAAGTGAAACCTTCTGCCTTGACAAGCGTTAACGAAGGAAAGATATGGGTGTAGACGTTGTTTTTAGACTTCCTTGCCGCTGAAGCCGTGCAAAGGCAGTGTTGAGTAACGAAGCGTTGAGCCGTTGAGCTGTAATGAGCTGTGCAGATATGAGTGCTCATTTTCTATTTTTCCGATGACTTTCTTGCCTTTTCCAAATCTGTTTTTTTCTTTTTTAAATGCAACGCTCCTGCACCCTCGGCCTGAACTGCTGCGTACGGTTTGCATAGCCCCAGATTCAGGACATAAAAGAATTATTATAATGTATTATCTTTTCTGATTGGAGGGAAGGGGAGGAAGGATTTACTCTTGTTTTAACACATTGTGCTGCCATTTTAGATTTTAGTGTTATATAGCATCTTCCTCTCCAACCATTTCCTCTTCCTTCCACCCCCCCCCCCCCCCCTCCCCTTCTAATCCCTTTCGCAAACCTATTCCCATGTCCTCTCCTATTTCTTAAGTGTTTTTTTTTCTTTCTCTCATGCTTTCTAAAGCTTTGTTTTTCTTCCATCCGTCCTTTGTTTCTTTCTTTCGTGGATGACTTTTCCGGGTCACGGGCATGAAGGTCATAGTAGCCGACAAGTCTTATTCAATGAGTTGGCCACCTCCCTGTGACCTGTTGCGTCGACGCACGTCCTGCTTAATTCTTTCTACATGCAGGCATATAATTACTTGTATTAGACTACATCCGTATACATTAGAAGGCATACCCTATACCCTCTCTAACTCCGCACTACGTAGCGCTGCACGTGTAGGTTTTATTATATGTTGGCATTTCCAGACTTTTCGGGATTATCTGGAAATACATTGAAATAGTCGGGAATCAGAACGAGTTAAACGTCGGTCGATCGGTCTGTCGGTCGGTCGATCTGACGGTCTATGCTCTGCCCTCATGTAGCTGGCCCTGGGAAGAGAAGGCCTTTTATATCCCTCTCTGTCTCTGTCTCTGTCTGTCTGTTTTTCTGTCTGTCTGTCTCTCTCTCTGTCTTTCTCTCTCTCTCTCTCTCTATCTCTATCTCTCTCTCTCTCTCTCTCTCTCTCTCTCTAGATATGTATATATCCGTATAATCTCTCTCTCTCTCTCTCTCTCTCTCTCTCTCTCTCTCTCACTATATATATATTATATATTATATATATATATATATATATATTTATATTATTTATAGATATATATATAGATATATATATAGATATTTTTTTTAAATATATATATACACATTAGTCACATTTCTCGACTTGACCATACGACTACCGAAGCGCTTTATGAATTATAGTCATGAATTATAGTATAGGTAAAACGCTTGTACATATCACACTGTCATTGTAATGCCCTGAAGAAGGTTATTAAAAACGAAAATTTGGCAAATCAATTGAGTGGATAAATGTTGTCGTTTTAAAAGTGTTTTATATGTTATTCTATTCTTCTTTAAATTAGAAGACAGACATACGACTTTGTGGTCTCTTCTCAGCTGGGTTGATTATATATATATATATAATAATAATATATATATATATTATATATTTATATATATATATATATATATATATATATATATATATAATATATATATATATATATATATAATATATATATATATATATATATATATATATATATATAATATATATATATATAATATATATATATATTTTAAATCCTTCTTTTCACTAAGACTAGGCTACGGGTAAATGTTTGCTTTATCAGTCGTGTCTTATATCTACAGCTGTATAGTGTCTTGATGGCAGCAAACAGGTTGCACGTGCAGAGCAATAGTAATAAACTGCCTTGCACTACAGGTAAGCTTGCCAGTGTTGTTATTACGGACTGACCCGATTATATACATTATTAAATAGTGGCTCGTTTAAGGTATCATTGTGTACGATACATGAACGCACCTGTAAACTATTGTGACATATAGACAGTATATGCTTTTGGTGGTTGTCGCAGAATCTAAACTTAAGAAAATCTACGAGTTTGGCCCGCCAATTCGGAATTGCAGTCATTTTCTCCTTGTAAGGACTTGGCTGAAAAAACTGAAGTTGAAGATCTGTGACGAGGCTGTCATAATTACGTGGGTTCCTCTCCAGTGTTTGTCAGCTTATTAAAGGGGCCCATTTTGACCAAACTCCATCGACAGATTCGTTTAACATTCACAGTGAGTGTTGCCTCACCAGGAAAAATAAGATTAAGGCACACAAGTATAAAACTAAAAGCTTTCAAAAGTACGCGCTGTATATAAATCTATACATTTATTTGTGTATGCGCCTATTAATAGCATCAAGGTTGAGTCTAAATATAGCACTGTTGCGAAAGTGTGCATAGAAGGAGCAATTTTTGTTGTTGTTGTTGTTGTTGTTGTTGTTGTTGTTGTTGTTGAGGGGTGTCGGATAGTGCAGTGGTTGGAGCACTCGCTACTGTGTCGAAAGTGAAGCACCGTCCGGTGCGGTTAGCACTTGGATGGGTGACCGCTAAGGTGTGAAGCGACAAACAACAACGCCCCCAGTTGACTCAACTGTGATTGAGTACCTACTCTCTTGAGGGTGGGGAAGGTAAAGCAGCGAGGGAGAGAGTTGGGCATCACCCTCATTACGCTGGCCCAAGATAAGTGTGATCTCCAACATCACGCTCCCCTACGGCCACAAGGCTATGGGACTACCTTTACCTTTACCTTTTTGTTGTTGTTGTTGACAAAGCAAGGAATTGACGCCTAGGATGCCAACGATTGTCCAGTATATCATCTTTTAAAGTGATAACAAAGCAATTTTCAAAGTAAAGTCATTAAAATAATAAACAAACGTCATTGATATCCTATCCTTTAAATATTTGTTTTGTTTTCCAATGATCAAAGAGGAGTTTTCAGTTACACTGGTGTATTTTCATGTCCATGGTGTCACTCAGCGCCTCAGCTTGCAGCAAGCGTACGCCATTATCCTGGCTTCCGCAAACTGTTTTGTGCACGTTATTGGACCTCGTTGTGAGTCCTCTAGGAGTTTATATGCCCTTAGAGGACGAACATTAACATATATCGGGGCTCAAGACTGGATGGACCATCTCTCCGTAGGCTCAAGACTGGGTGGACCATCTCTCCATGGGCTCATAACTGGGTGGACCGTTTCATAATAGGCTCAGGGGTGGGAAGACCATCTCTCCATAGGCTCAAAACTGCGTGGACCATCTCCCCATGGGCTAAGTACTGGGTGCACCATCTCTCCATGGGCTCAGGACTGGGTGGACCATCTCTCCAAGGGCTTAGTACTGGGGTTATCTGTGTGGCCAGTGCAAGTACCTTCAACAAGCTGATCAACTGGCGATGAATACTCTAGCTATAGTAAGATAAAAGCTGAGTCCAAGAAACGTTCTGCACACATCCTGCACATGTTTGTTTGTTTTCTTACGTCCACGCATTACTTGCAAATACGGCAGAACAGGAAACAGCTGATACGTTTATAAGTCTCACGAGTCTGTTCAATACATCCGGGTAAACAGCATCACGCCCGTGACTTTTATTTTTGTCTTCACTCGATGAGAGTAACAGACAAGAGGATGCAACTGGAGATAGGTGAACGGTTTTTCATGCACCTCTTATGGGGCTAGTCTCTTCAGTACTCACGTAGCAGATGTCCACAAACCTAAGCGATACAGCAGGGTTTACTAAGAGTAAGATTACATCTGGTGAAACTAAATGTCCTGACTGTGTTCGTGTTTCTTTATATGAGCCGCGCTCGTGAATGTCTTAGTTTGTTTGTTTGGTTGTTGTTTGTTTTTTTTGGTGGGGGAGGAGGGGGTAGTATTTATTAGTACACTTCTGAAGATGCTTTAATGTACATTGTTCATGATCTGAATTTAAGGAATAGTCGCATTCGTGTGTACTCTACATAACCCCCAAAGAAACAAAAGGAATACATTGTTGACTCATGATTCAAGAACCAAATGTTCTGAAATAGAGATTTTTTCCTATAAATAAAAACAATGGTAAAATATAGTTCTTTATTGCATTCAAAACTGCTACTGATGTTAATAATAATATATACAGGAAAAAATTATTTGGTTACATATAATAGAAGAATGATAATGTGGATTAAAAACAAAACAAAAACTGGAAAAACGACAAAATATAAATTTCCCAGTTAAGCTCTTCATCAGATAAACAAAACACAACACAACAAAACAATACTTCCCAACAGAATTCCACAAATGAATTACAAAGGAGGCAAGAAGTAGAAGAAGCTGTTTGTTGTTTGTTTGTTTGTAGATTATAGTCACACGACACTTTCGCATATAGGTGACTACTGGACCGATTTATACTGACACCAGCGGGCCAGTTGTTGGTAAAGGGGAAAATAATATGATCACACGTTGACCAATCCGGGATTCGAACCAGCGACCTTTCGGTTACTAGCAAGACGCTCTTACCAACTGAGCTACCCGGCCCCTCTGAAGAAGAAGCAATACTAAGCGTCTTTTATGCCCTGGGATATTCAGTCCCTTTATTTTCAACAAGGGCAGCTGATATTGTGACGAGCTTGGAACACAGCGAAATGGCCATCCGTATCTATGGCGCAAATCCACAAATGCAAACAATGAAATTGTCAGCAGGGAAGGGGAGATAGATCTTTCCTATCACTCCCACATTCCGTGGAGGACAGCATCTAACAAGGATTGTATCCAGGTAAAAGGTAAAGGTAAAGGTAGTCCCATAGGCTTGTGGCCGTAGGGGAGCTTGATGTTGGAGATGACACTTATCTTGGGCCAGCGTAATGAGGGTGATGCCCATCTCTCTCCCTCGCTGCTTGACCTTCCCCACCCTTAAGAGAGTACAGTTGAGTCAACTGGGGGGCGTTGTTATTTCACGTTTTGCGGTCCCCCATCCAAGTGCTAACCGCACTGGACGGTGCTTAACTTGCGACACAGTAGCGAGTGCTCCAAGCACTGCGCTATCCGACACCCCAGGATGAGCCAGGATGATATCAGTAAACCCCAATCCCTTCTTTTTTAGGCCGGACACCTCCTATACTACTTGTGTTCTAGACGGCAAAAAAGAAGAAGAAGAAGAAGAAGAAGGAGGAGGAGGAGGAAGAGGAGGAGGAGAAGAAGAAGAAGGAGGAGGAGGAGAAAAGGAAGAAGAAGATAAAGGAGGGGGAATAGGAGGAGGAGGAGAAAAGGAAGAAGAATTTAAGAAGGAGGAGGAGGAGAAAAGGAAGGAGGAGGAGGATGAAGAAGAGGAGGAGGAGGAGAAAAGGAAGAAGAAGGAGGATGAAGAGGAGGAGGAGGAGAAAGGAAGAAGAAGAAAGAGGAGGAGGAGGAGGAAGAGAAGGAGAAAAGGAAGAAGAAGAGGGAGGAGGAAAAGGAAAAGGAGGAGGAGGAGGAGGAGAAAAAGAAGAAGGAGGAGGAGAAAAAGAAGAAGAAGGAGGAGGAAGAGAAAAGGAAGAAGAAGATAAAGGAGGGGGAATAGGAGGAGGAGGATAAAAGGAAGAAGAATTTAAGAAGGAGGAGGAGGAGAAAAGGAAGAAGGAGGAGGAGGGGGAGGTAGGAGGAGAAGAAGAAGAAGAAGGAGGAGGAGGAGAAAAGGAAGAAGAAGATAAAGGAGGAGGAATAGGAGGAGGAGGATAAAAGGAAGAAGAATTTAAGAAGGAGGAGGAGGAGAAAAAGAAGAAGGAGGAGGAGGAGGGGGAGGTAGGAGGAGAAGAAGAAGAAGAAGAAGAAGGAGGAGGAGGAGGAGAAAAGGAAGAAGAAGATAAAGGAGGGGGAATACGAGGAGGAGAAAAGGAAAAAGAATTTAAGAAGGAGGAGGAGGAGAAAAGGAAGAAGGGGGAGGAGGATGAAGAAGAGGAGGAGGAGAAAAGGAAGAAGAAGGCGAATGAAGAGGAAGAGGAGAAAAGGAAGAAGAAGGAGGAGGAGGAGGAAGTAAAAGAGAAAAGGAAGAAGAAGAGGGAGGAGGAAGAGGAAAAGGAGGAGGAGGAGGAGAAAAAGAAGACGGAGGAGGAGGAGAAAAAGAAGAAGGAGGAGGAAGAGGAGGAGGAGAAGGAGAAAAGGAAGAAGAAGAAGGAGGAGGAGGAGAAAAAGAAGAAGAAGAAGGAGGAGGAGGAGAAAAAGAAGAAGAAGGAGGAGGAAGAGGAGGAGGAGAAAAGGAAGAAGAAGGAGGAGAAGAAGAAGGAGGAGGAAGAGGAGGAGAAGGAGAAAAGGAAGAAGAAGGAGGAGGAAGAGGAGAAAAAGAAGAAGACGAACAAGACGAAGAAGAAGAAGAAGAAGAAGAAGAAGAAGAAGAAGAAGAAGAAGAAGAAGAAGAAGAAGAAGAAGAAGAAGAAGAAGAAGAAGAAGAAGAAGACAAGGTAATTGCTGATAATGTTGACTAGAGATGTAACGGTTTTCAGTGCTGCAACAAACAAAAGGTGGACGGTGTGTGGGCGGTAGGTGTATGTAGAGGGAAGTGGGGGGGGGGGGGGGAGAGAGATAATGTGAAACCTCCCAGATGCCTATGCATGCCGACACCGGTAAGAAAGAATAATTCTCCTGAAATTTTCATGTGGATGTGAAGAGGAATCCATCGGCACACAACGCGAGCAACATTTGCTGGAGCTGTCAAAACGCACAAGTTCCCAGCATTGATGTCACCGACGTCAGCATAAATCTCAAAGTTAACAGCATCAGCATTAACGTCAATCAGTGTCACCAACATCAACATCAACGTTAACATCGACATCGACGTGAACAAATCAAACATCAACGTCAATCAATGTCAGCAAAATCAATATCAACATCAAAGTGAGCATCACCATCAACATCAACGTGAACCTCAACATCGAGGTGAACATCAGCAACAATCAATGTCATCAACATCGACATCAACGTGAACTTCAACATCGACGTGAACATCAACATCCAATAAAAGTCAACAACGTCAACATCATCGTCAACTTGAAGATCAACTTCGACGTGAACATTAACATCAACTTACACATCAACCTTAAAAAGAAAAAAAAGTTAAATGATCTTTAAAATGACGTGAAATGCATTTTTTGGGAGGCGCGCTGGCCGAGTGGTTAGAGCGTTGGCTTGCGGATCTGAAGGTCCCGAGTTCGAACAAAGGCCGGGGCATTGTGTTGTGTCCTTGGGAAATACACTTTACTCCCGTTTCCTACTCCTTCGGATGAGAGTATAAACCGAGGTCTAGTCTGTGTCGCATGCATTCCATCATAACGGACTTTAAAGATCCTGACGCTCATGTCCTAGACGGGTGAGTGCCGGTGACAAGAACACACCCAGCATATTGGGTAAAGCGCTTCACTTGGGGCTGCTGTACTTTCGAAAATGAAATGCCCGAATTTCACCTTGGTGATAATAAAGTTGTTAAAATTTTTATAAAAAAATTAAACACCTCATCATCAACGTGAATATCAACATCAACATCAGGATCAACGTGAACATCCACCTCAACTTCATCATCAATGTCGACGTCAACATCAACATCGACGTGAACATCTACAGCTTTGATTATGAGTCAGACCTTTGAGAAGTGTATCCACATTTTGAGAGAACAGCCCGAGGCCCGTTCCACGCCCTATGGACTAGACACTGGGGCGCCCACAACAAGCGTTATTTACAACAATAAGGACTGAGTGGCGGGGAGGCATGCTAGCTCGTACTCGCAGTCACCCGGGTGCACAATGCATGACTCGCTCCAGCGAGGTTTTGCTCTAATGCATGGTGCCAGTATAATCGCGTTGTAGGGAAAGAACAGTTACGATAGGTCCAATGGAACAATACAACTTTGATGGCTGTACTGCTAGTCATATATCAATAAACACTATAAAATATAGAAAATTTAAAAAAAACATAAAAAAGCCCCCATCCAGTAAAGAAAAGTTGCGTTAAAAAAACGTACATGCAGATCAATGTTCAATAAATCTGAAAGAAATGGTACAACACCAACGAAATAAATTAATACATTTAAAAAAATTATAATGTATATGATTGAGCGTCTTGAGTTTAATTCCAGCTGAAGACAAATTCTTTCTACATGTAATATTCTAGAATTGTAATGTTCGTTTTCTAAGTTACCTCGAACTCCGTACCTCTTTCATTCCCCCTCTGCTACATCTAACGCAGACTTGCAGCAGATGTGCGACTCATTCGGGTTTGAGTCAATCCTGACTTACACCTGCAGCAGTTTGAACAGTTGTATGAACTTTAAAACACTATACATGTACATGTAAATGTATTACAGAGAGGAGGTAGGGGCCGGGGAGTGGGGAACATCTGTAGGTTTACTTTACGTTTAAAAAAAAAACGGAACTCCATCTGAACGTTTTATTGTCTTCGGATACTCCTAACGGTATTTAATACTCAAGACTTGTCAGCCTTTTGTGTATAAGCCTGACATCTCATTTGTAAATGTGGAGCTGATTGTGTTTGGATTTGGCAGGCCTAGATCTGTCTGTCAGACAGAGCACTTCGCTTGTGAATCAGCTGCTGTAGCCGTCCTAAGGAACGCTAGGCCCAGCAAAAGTCGCGTGAAAATGCTTCGAGGAATAAGGTGCGCTTGGATGTGCGCGTGTAAATGAATGGGCAAGATAATATAGTTTAGCCAGGGAGGTCCACTCCGCTTAAGACTTTACCTTTTGTTTTTAGGCTAGATAGATAGATAATCAATGCTTATAGGGTCCAGCGGAATACAAAGAACCGAATCAGGACCACGTTCTCAGGCTGCTTTTGATTGTTTGATTGATTGTTGCTTTAGGTCCAGCGGACTCTTTCCGAGCCAAATCAGGACCGGACAACCCCCGATCCGCATAAAAGATCTGCTGAAACAACCCTAGTGGGAAAATTGAATGCCCTCCACCGGCCAGTCACTTTACAATAAAGACATCCCACGCAGGGGACGGCTGAGGCTTTACCCCAACTACTCGAACCCCCGGTTACAAAAACAAAATAGAATACAAACATCATTATAAATCATCAACAAAACGCATACATATAAAATGCCTATATTGCTAAATAATAACATCATAGGAAGCCCTAGTGACCACCCGGCAGAAAGCGTCCAACACTCCCAAGCTGATCCAACAGACCTCATACACAAACAAGGAGTCTTGTCCAGGAAGAGTTTTCAAGAAAAAAGGTAGGTCATTGATCTAGCGAAGAAGAAGATAGTATAGCAGAGTGATAGGACAGATCAGGAATGGGAAAGAGCAAATGAGGAAGACAGCGACAGTGGGAATTTAAAGCACTAAATTTCCAGAAAGTGGGGATACTATTTATACTGAAACCCCCGGCACTGGCTGCTACAAATTAATCAAACTATGTATGAGCAAACCGTTCTTGGATAGGATGGTATAGGAACTCCCAAAACTTTTATTTAAATGAGTGTGTGAGTGCATTCACATGCACGGATATGAGTTGACTTTGGCAAGCCTGCAACTCTGTCACACCGCTCGAGCTTCTTCTGGCAGTGTTTGCCCGTTTCAGCGTTCCACAGAGTGGCCAGACGGTTGCTGTTGATGTTTCTACCGGGTTGATGTAAATGCTCCGATAAACTTGTGTTTGATGTGAAATAAATGTTGCAAGCTTTGAACGACGTTACCGGATTTTAAAGCTTTGCCTTATCAGAGCTGAGATCCTCTGCTATTGCTCCCTGGTTCTGAGGTCTGTACGCTTAAGTACTTACCGACATGAATCGTTTTTAACTTTAACCCGACACCCCTTTTGGAGCCTACAACTTCACAACAGAAAAAGAACATATTCTCATAAAAATTTACTGCATTTTTTTTTCTTTTCTTTTAACCGGTCAACAATAAAATGCAGATTAAAAATAACACAAATTTACTGAGGTTTGTAATCTTGATTTCTTCCTGGGTTGATCTGTCTAATACAAAGCTATCATTTCCAAAATTCCACATATAGACCTATGATGTTGATAAAGTATTTGTGCAGGTTACAATTTACATCATTTTGATTAAAGCTACACAATTTTTATGATACCGGCGCGAGTAGTGTACTGACTGCTTTAGTGAGAAGTTAAATGAACATTAAAAACGTAATTTTTTAAAATTATATATTTTTAATCCGTGCCATAATTTGGTTTTATGTCGGCATGTTCTTCAAGTTTAATATGCCATAGCGGTTGTACTGTATAGCGAAACGTAAATCTGCGAGCGGAATTCTTCGTGAAACGAACCTAGTAGTATTTCTACCTTAATTATTTACCAAGAAGAGACAGTTAACTTTGTCTGTCGGGTTTGTGAATTTTTTCATTACTCTGCACGTTAAAAGCAGCTTAATGACATTTAATCAGCACTAGAAGTAGTAGGCTACTAGTAGTGAAAAGTTCCTTGTAAGTGTATCGAACATAAAACTGCAGTGTACGCCAAACGAACTTCGCAGGATCTATGCAAAGTCCATAATGACAAGGTCCCGATGCTGGAACCGTCCCGGTGAGACCTAAGGAAAAGTAGCCCCTTGTAATTTACCCCCTGGGTTGTTCCCCCTGTTCTCCTTGCTTGCAGTGCTCCGAGTGGCGCATGTCTTCGACAATTTACTCCACAGACGTCTACACTCAAACGACCGGAACCAGTTCCTTCTTCTCTGGAGAACGAGGGTGTGGATGGGGGTTAAGAGAGAAGGAAAGAGAGAGAGAGAGAGAGAGAGAGAGAGAGAGAGAGAGAGAGAGAGAGAGAGAGAGAGAGAGAGAGAGAAAGAAAGAAAAAAAGAGGTAGAAGAGTTAAGGGAGTTGTAATATGTGTCTGCCGTCTTTGTCTGTCTTTCTGTCTCTGTCTCTCTTCTTCTTCTTCTTCTTCTTCTTCTTCTTCTTCTTCTTCTTCTTCTTCTTCTTCTTCTTCTTCTTCTTCTTCAAGAAGTGGAAGAAGAAGAAGAAGAAGAAGAAGTAGACTTTGTCTCTCTTCTTCTTCTTCTTCTTCTTCTTCTTCTTCTTCTTCTTCTTCTTCTTCTTCTTCTTCTTCTTCTTCTTCTTCTTCTTCTTCTTCTTCATCTTCTTCTTCTTCTTCTTCTTCTTCTTCTTCTTCTTCTTCTTCTTCTTCTTCTTCTTCTTCTTCTTCTTCTACTTCTTCTTCTTCTTGTTCTTGTTCTTCTTCGTCGTCGTCGAAGAAGAAGAAGAAGAAGAAGAAGAAGAAGAAGAAGAAGAAGAAGAAGAAGAAGAAGATTTCACTGTTAAAGCGCTTTATACGGATACCTGCTGCTTGAGGATTGGCTTGTTCGTGTATAAGTGATTTATGGCTTCAAAATATCTAATGCTTATGACCGCGTACTTCTGATGTAAAGTACAGAACAACGCCAGGAAAGACGTGAAGAAACAAATTGTGTGCTTGCAGAAAGGAGCGAAATAACAATACATCACTAAAAGAAGGAGACAAGTGGAAAAGCAATAAGGAATGAAGAAGAAGAAGAAGAAGAAGAAGAAGAAGAAGAAGAAGAAGAAGAAGAAGAAGAAGAAGATGATGATGATGATGATGATGATGATGATGATGATGATGATGATGATGATGATGATGATGATGATGATGATGATGATGATGGAGGAGGAGGAGGTGCAAGCCGCCCTAACAGGATGAAAGAAGAAGAAGAAGAAGAAGAAGGGTCGGTGGCGAAAAGATTAAAACAACAACAACAACAACTGCAACAACAACATCCTAAACAGTCTTGTTTAATTCATGCAGAACTAACAAGAACATTCCCGCTGTTGAAAGTTCATGTCAAGCTCCATAGAACGATCGAGCACCCCGACCGTTGGCGTTTTACCTCTCCAATAATAGGTAGAACTGTAGTGTAGTGGTTGAGGGCACAAGATTGAACTCTTTCGTTTAAGCAACGTCCAACCCGCTTAATAGTTGGGTGAGTGATTGTGCTTAAAAGATATGAGAGTTCAAACGGCACAAAGAATGAAACAAGCGCATTATTATTAATTCATCACTTTTTATATAGCGCTTTACCAACTCAAGAGCCGCTCAAAGCGATGACCGATACAGGATCTAACTCAAACCGGCCGAGACGCCCACCCGCAGCCTTTGGGCGCATGGTCTGACGCCCAGACAACTGAGCACAATCCTGGGCAGCCAGGGATGGGAGAGAAGGACCGAGTGTATGCTGGGTGTGTTCTTGTTACCAGCACTCACCCGTCTAGGACATGAGCATCAGGATCTTTAAAGTCCGTTATGATGGAATGTATGCGACACACAGACTAGACCTCGGTTTATACTCTCATCCGAAGGAGTAGGAAACGGGAGTAAAGTGTCTTTCCCAGGGACACAACACAATGGTCCGGCCTGGGCTCGAACCCGGGACCTTCAGATCCGCAAGCCAAAGCTCTACCAGTAGACCACCGTGCCTCTCATAAGCCTCGCATAATACACCCCAGTCCAGCCAGCTGTGAAAGACTGCTCTATTTAAGTTGAACCAGAGAGAAAAAAGGGAAGATCCCAAGCATCTTTCTCCCCAACGACCGAAAGATTAGAGGAACCACTTGACCCTTTGTTGTTGTTGTTGTTGTTGTTGTTGTTGTTGTTGTTGTTGTTGTTGTTGTTGTTGATCTCCAATGTAACCTCCTACTTCCAAGATTTTACCTTCCTCTCCACCCGTGTTTGGTTGAACTTCCAGCCCCACCAAACCCTTTGACCCTTTCTCTCGCTCATTTCCGTGCTGACCGTCGTGGTGGGAGATTTGAGTTGCATCCTTGGGGTGTTATTTTTGTATGAATGACTTCTTGTATGATTTTTTTGTTGGCCTTTTCCAATCTGAGTGTTGGTATGACTTTAACAGTGATTCGGTTTGCGACATTTTTGATCGTTTGCAGTCTTTGTATGCCCCCGTTCATTGTTTTTTTCTTACTATGTATCATTTGTAATCCCATATCCTTCAAACGGACCACCACCACCACCACCACACCCACCCTTTACCCCGCTCCGTTCGGCTAAAATGCCCTCTTGGCTATGAGCCTAGTGGTTTTCTCGGTGAAAATGTTCTTCTTCTGTGCAATAATAATAATAATAATAATAATAATAATAATAATAATAATAATAATAATAATAATAATAATAATAATAATAATAATAATAATAAAGTTGATGATGATGCTAATAATAATAATAATAATAATAATAATAATAATGATAATAATAATAATAATAATAATAATAATAATAATAATGATGATGATGATGATGATGATGATGATGATGATGATGATGATGATGATGATAATAATAATAATAATAATAATAATAATGTTGATGACGATGATGATGGTGATGAAGATAATAATAATAATAATAATAATAATAATAATAATAATAATAATAATAATAATAATAATAATAATAATAATAATAATAATAATAACAATAACAAAAAAGGATGTTTGCACGCACAATAAAAGGACAAAGTTCCAAAAAAAGCAGTAGAAGATCGAGAGAGCGATGTTGGTTGGTTAATTTGTTGATTAGCTGATTCAGTGTCTTGTTGCTTAATTTTCCTTGGAGGTTTTTGTGGTTTGGTAAAGTTTTATTTTATATAGCTAAGTGATTGCGGTACTGGCGGAGGTAAGGGCGGATGTTGTGGATGCACGCTTAGTTGATAAGTTAGCCTATATTCTCTCTTGTTCTCTTATTACTCAATTCTCCTTTAGTCTACTCACCAAAACCTCCTATTAAGTTGCACTGCACCGGCACCACCTGTTTACTCACTTCCTCCTCACCACACTTCTGTCAAACAGAGATTATGTGTATTGTGATGGTAAAATAACTCGTGACGTACTTACAAGGTTTGCAGTGCAGCGACATAGATATATACATAGATAGGCTGGAACGCTCTTTCCTTTTTGCCCTTACATTGTGTATACAATCATGTACTTTTGCTCGGTTGCTTGACGCCCCAAAAACGAAGCGTCCTTTTAGCTTGCTCCGTTGTAGTGGGTTTACTGCTAATTGCTCAAACCGATTTGAAAGAAATTCCTTACTTTATAATAACATAGCTTTAAGCTGTACGTGTGTTGTGTCTGTATGGACTCATTTCTGGCTGGAGCTGCGGCGAATCGAGTGCTGTTAGGATACGAATACAACTTTTGTATGGTTACAAGCAATAAAGCACTCACATTAAGATATATTCGTACGTACACTATAACGGGTGTCTTGATTTGCTGCCCATACGCGAGGAAAATCGTCTTACGCACAGCTAAGGAGAGAGTTGGCTATGGCGGTAGCTTAATTTGCTGTCCAGTAAAAAACGTGGAGGCTATACTTCCATCTACATACATCTCAATGAAACAGAAAGGTTTGGCGTCGAACTAGAAATTTCAACAGTTCAAATTCCAGTTAGACTTAGTTTTGCGCAATTTTTTCCCCCTATGATTAATAGCTGTGTCATTTTTTTTGGAGATAGAAGATGGAGGGCTATGGAGGAAGGGATTAAAAACTTACCTGTTTCAAGATGGCTGAATCACCGTCTTAGTGCGCATAGAGCATGAACGCTACATGGATTTTTTGGCGCCTTACAAGATCACATCATCATCATCATGATATGATAAAATGTGTGGTAGTGGCTGGCAAATTGTTGGCAGAGAAAGTGGTGCTGGAGAGACGGTGGTGAGTGTTTGGTGTGGGGATTGAGGGAGCTTTTATAGTTTGAGAATGTTGCATTTTGTTGCAGTGGAGGGAGAATCTAACTGAACAATGCCACGAGATGATGAAGAAGGCGAAGACGAAGCAGAAAAGAAGGAGAATGAACGAAGGAAATTTAAGAATTTAATAAACAAAGTTCAAAGCAAGTTAAATATTAAAAGAAGAAGAGAAATCAAAGGAAATGAGGAAACACGGGAAAGACAGAAAGTATAAAGTTGCTTGTTTTGGGGTTTCTGCTGCCGCTGCTTCTACTGCTACATGTACTAGCAAAATGCCGCACCCATACCAATGAAACCCCTTTTTAATGACAAAGAACGGCGGGGAACCCAGATGATTAACCACTTCAGCGCTGTGGACGCGCTGTGCCTGAATAACAAACGCTGGTGGGTTTTGCGGCAAGCGGGAGCACACGTACTCAGTTAAACCACAGGAAGGAGACCACACAGCAAAACGTAGGCCTAGCCAAGTCTCTGCTACGCAGTGTGGAACGAGAGAGAGAGAGAGAGAGAGAGAGAGAGAGAGAGAGAGAGGAGAGAGAGAGAGACGACATGTAGTTCGGATTTATAACTGTTATTGCTATAACTGCTGCTGCTGTTGAAGCTGCTGCTATTGATGATGATGATGATGATAATGAGGATGATGATGATGATGATTATGCTGCAGCTGCTGTGGATGATGATGCTGCTGCTGATGATGATGATGATTATGATGATGCGGCTGCTGCTGCTGCTGCTGCTGCTGCTGATGATGATGATGATGAAGATGATGATGATGATGATGATGATGATGATGATGATGATGATGATGATGATGATGATGATGATGATGATGATGATGATAGCAGTCGTACGTAGTTAAAGTAGCAGGAGTGGTGATTGAAGCGCATTTTTGCAAAACACGTAGGGAGTGAAATGTAAGTCCCGCTGTTACCAGAAGCGCTGTTTTGACTGAATTATTAGTAATGACTGGGTTTGAACAAGCTATTTTCAGATTGCGCATGACAGGGCACCGTCATTACAATTTTCTGAGGGCAGTTAAAGTCCCCCCCCCCCTAACCCTTCGGTCGTAAGTGAGAGTGGGGCTGAAGGAGGGAAGGAGCGGCAGATAAGGATTGGGGAGGTGTGCACCTTTCTCCTCCATCCTCTCCCCTCTCCCCATCTCCTTCTCTTATTTTCTCTCTCCCCATTCACATCTGATCCCAATACATCTCTCTCCCTCTCTCTCTCTCTCTCTCTCTCTCTCTCTCTCTCTCTCTCTCTCTCTCTCTCCTTACCCTTTCTTCCCTTTGATGGTTATCCCCGTCTGCCATATCGCCAATGGTTGTAGACGTTAAACTTCCATGTCCATTCATTCTGTCTTTAACGCAGTATCTAATTCCTCTATGAATAATATTTAAAGTTTTGCATCAAATATATATATATAAATATATATATATAAATATATATATATATATATATATATATATATATATATATATATATATATATATATATATATATATATATATATATATATATATATATATATATATATATATATATATATATATATATATATATATATATATATATATATATATACGTCAGTTTGTTAAATGTTTGATCATAATTGAGGTTTCTATACACATTTGTCAATGTTTGTTTAAAAATTCGAATTTAACGCACATTATTGTTTTCTTCTATTCTAGATGCAGCCCTGTGATCTAGGGTCATGGATGCGGTTTCTTAACATTTGCAGCACATAAACTTGAGTTCAGACGTTCTCGGGATGTGGCATGTGAAGATTCAAAAAGATGTCTGTTTTAGATGCGTCAATATTATTTATTTTGAGCACATGACATGCTCTCTCTCTCTTTCTCTCTCTCTCTCTCTCTCTCTCTCTCTCTCCCTCTCTCTTTCTCTATTTCTCTCTCTCTCCCTCTCTCTCTCTCTCTCTCTCTCTCCCTTTCTCTCTCTCTCCCTTTCTCTATTTCTCTCTCTCTCTCTCTCTCTCTCTCTCTCTCTCTCTCTCTCTCTCTCTTGACACGTTTTTTGTTAAATTATTATTATCTTTTTAAACAAATTAGAATTTACAAAATGGATGTGTAATGTATGCTTTTACTCTATTAAAATTAGATTCTTATCTTATCTTAACATACTTAAATTATCTATTTTAACTCATCATATCTTGTCATATCTTGTCATATCTTATCATATCTTATCTTTTCTTATCTTTTCTCATCTCATCACTCTTCCCCTCGCGTCGTACCTCCCTCAGTAATAGAACGACCATCCACATACGTGAGCCTACACCTTTTAACGACTAAAGAAACTGTTCATTGTTGATAGTTTAGTTTAGTTTTATAGATTAACGTCCCCGGACATATAAGCGTATAGGGGACGAATTGTTGATACTCCACTGACTGTGGCTATATATATTTTAGCCCTAAACTCCTCTCCCCCCCTCTTTTCCCCGTACTCCCCCACTGTCTTCCCCGCTCACATTTCACCCTATCGAGCCTTGATAGCCTTGCAATGAAATGATAGAAACAACGGCAAATGACGCCGTCAACTCTGTGGAAAGGTGTTGAAAGGAAACATAGCGCTCATCTATTTGCGGAAGCTAAGACGTGTCAACGATGATCGAAGAGATCGTCCACTGTTGATTGACCCCTCTCTGCAAAAGCGCTGATAAGTTTCAGGAATGACCTATACTATTGTATATGAGTCACCTTCAGCGGTGTAGCAGTGTCTTGTTAGCCACAGACTCTCCGTTAAAGTATCTCTGGCACTGGCTGACATAATGCACATTTGCAGGATGTCTCCCTCTCTCCCCCCTCCCCCTCCCCCCCCGCACCCGTCACCCTCATTTCTCTTCTTGTCATACTGACCCCATCTTCCGATCTCCAAGATTCCAGTAATCGTTTTGCCAAAATGTGAATGCAGTAAAGATCTTGGTGAACATTTATTTCATCATCGTTGTTATTGTAAGGCCTGATGATCATCAGGCCTTGCAAAGACTATTCTGCAAGGCACAGTGCAAGGAGGTATAAGAAGAGGGAGACCGAAAAAGAGGTGGGAGGACAACATTCGAGAATGGACTGGTTTGACACTGAGCGAAGCCATCAGGGCTGCTGAGGACAGAGAAAGATGGAGTATGCTGGTTAAACGATCATCTGTGGTGCCCCTACGACCTTCGGGTTACGGGACAGGATAGGATAGGATAGTTGTTATTGTGCGCTTTTCCTGCTCAAGAGCTGCTTAAGGTGCGCTGGCCGATACAGGACCTAACTCAAGCCGCCCGAGGAGCCCCAAGAACATAGACATAGGGGTTTAAGGACAGTAGGAGGGGGGGGGTGAGAGGAGGGAGGAGGGAGGAGGGAGGTAGGGGAAAATATAGACCTGAGAAACATAGACCTTTAAATAATAATACATTGTTGGAGGCATCACCGCACGATGTAATTTTTCTACTGCGAGATAATCAAATTTTCCTTTTTGTATTCGTATGAAAAAGACTTGAAGAAGACGTAGACCTGAAGGAACGTATTGGGGACACATACACCTGGGGGAAAACATTACTGTGACACCTTCCCCATTGATGGACACTGCCAGAATAAGGTGCTAGAGGCTAACTTCATCGTCCTCTTGTGTGTGAAGTTTGTTGACTATGGTGTGTTCATATGCATTGCTTTTGATATCTGTCTCATAAAGAAAAGGGCACAGGAGAATCATTTTCTAGCGACCTGCTTTGTGCAAGGGATTATCTTGTGATGCTATCGGGTTGTGGTTTTGGTTAGTGCAGATTCCTTCGTCATTGACTTGATTGTTCCCACGTCTTCAAAGGCATTCGTCATCATCTTGGTCGTTGTCATCGTCATCTTCATCGTCGTCGCTGTCCTGGTCACCATCATCATCATCATCGCCATCATCATCATCATCATCATCATCATCATCATCATCATCATCATCATCATCATCATCATCATCCTCATCATCATCATCATCCTCATCATCATCATCATCATCATCACCATCATCCTTTACAAACGTGGCACGTGCCTCGCTGCACGCACAACCACGATGAGCATTCGATACGCGTCAACAGCGCTGTAGAGGATGATCCTCAAAGCTCATTCTGACCGTACGCTTTCTGCATCCAATGGTTCATGATTATGATAATTTCGGTCCTTACATGGTTTTATTGCTCTATACAATGAAAGAAGTGTGGATTATTTTCAATGTGTATATTATGTGAAAGGTCAAATTACGTCAACATTTATACACATGAACACTACAATCATTTCTCTCAGCAAGGAAGATAGATCGCGTATTTCATACCCTCTTTCACCATGTTTTGTTTCAAAAGGAACCTTTCCCGTTATTTGTCGTCAACTCTACTTTCGAACGAAATCTGTTTCAGCCATCTTGACAAGTTATAAACGGTTCCATCTCGCTGGCTGTTTGCGTCCTCGCCGTCTTCTCCAGTTAACGTTGGAAAAAGTCAGCCGGTGAAACATTTGCACCAAATGTGCCTCTCGCGTGTCACAGCCAATAAGGAACTCGCTTTCTTATCACTACCTCCCTTTCAGCTAATCAAAGCGTCTGTTAGCTTTTCCGCAACGCCATTTTCAATCAATCGACTCCTTATTCAGGGTAACGACGTTTACCTTCAACAAGTGGAAAAGAGATACAAGCGAAGTTCATCTGGCTGGACTGTCCTCACGTCATGTCACTGATTTATAATTTACTTATTACAAGGCAAACTCATATTCCTTTGTTTATTATTTTTTCAAATTTTCAAGACGATTTTTAAAAATTAAAAAATGCAGAATTTTTAGTTTTCGTATCAATGCATCCAAGATACTCTCCTATTTTTCATCTTTCATGTGTTCGGTCAGTCATTGTGACTTCTACTTTCAACCAATCAACGTTCCGAAATTTCTTCCTATGTTCTTTCTATTTTATTTATGTATTCGTTTTAATATAGCGCTTTTCCAGCTCAAGAGCCCGATGAGCGAGCTGCTTCCCTGTTTTCAACAGGCGCGTCCAATCAGGTGCACGGTTACACTCTGTCTTCTAATTCCAGCCAATCAGAAATTCCTTAACGATGCTCCCCAAAGATTTTTTGTCTAATGTGATTATCTCAAACACAGCCAATTAGGCCCGCTGTCGTCTGTCAAAGGGTGACTGGAGCCGTGCATTGTTTGTATGGAGTTGAAAGCGAAAGGGTTAAGCTAGATGAAACTGTTTTTATTTTTTATTTTTTTTTATTTATTTATTTTTTTTTTTTTTTTGGGGGGGGGGGGGGCGCTATGTGTATATAATTTTATTTTCAACCTAGTTTATAAAAGTATAGTATTATATTATGCATTCTACTTAGTCCTAGTTATTATTTGAAAGTAATTATCACAAAAACTTGCGTAGCTCTGTCTGTCTGTCTGTCTTTGCCTCTTTCTCTATCTCTGTCTCTCTTCTTCTTCTTCTTTCTTCTTTTAACGCCCTATCTGTTGCATATAAATCGTTCTGACTGCATGCCTGTCTCTCTCCCC
>CM072523.1:33688363-33728363 GCA_036898135.1 Oncomelania hupensis | reverse complement strand
GTGTGGCCATTTTCACTGTCCATTTTAGCAGTATGATTGCTTTGGTGGTTCAGTGTAGATTCAGGTCCCTACCCCTCTTTCCATGGGATGGTTATCCCCGTCTGCCATATCGTCAGTGGTGGGTGTAAACGTTAAACCTCAATGTTCTCTTCTTCTTCTTCTTTCTTCTTCTTCTTCTTTCTTCTTCTTCTTCTTCTTCTTCTTCTTCTTCTTCTTCTTCTTCTTCTTCTTCTTCTTCTTCTTCTTCTTCTTCTTCTCCCCTCCCACCATTGCTAATCGCATAACCTTCTTCACTATGGCAGACGGAAAGGCTCATTCATTCCAAGCAAAGACACGATTCAAAACATCGTGTCTTTTTCCCAAATAAAGTAAAAAGATGGATACTTTCGCATCGAGCAGTTTCTACGAGCATTTTAACAGAGGCGGCGGAAAGAATCATTCCTATCCTATCCTATCCTATCCTATCCTATCCTATCCTATCCTATCCTATCCTATCCTATCCCGTAACAAGAAAGTTGTTGCGGCACCACAGATGATCGTTTAATCAGCGTACTCCATCTTTCTCTGTCCTCAGCTACCCTCATGGCTTCGCCAGTGTCAAGCCAGTCCATGCTCAAATGTTGTCCTCCAACCTTTTGTTCGGTCTCCCTATTCTTCTTCCTCCTTACACTGTGACTTGTAGGATGGTCTTTGCAAGGCCTGATGCTCTGGTGACGTGTCCATACCAGCGGAGTTTCCGTTTCTTCACCACTGTGACCATGTCATCGTGTTGTCCAATGGCTTATGTAATGGTCTGTCGGACTTCGTCGTTGGTGATGTGCTGGAAATGCCCAGAAGTCTTCTGAAGCACCTCATCTCCATGCTTTGTATTCTTCGCTGTAGGTCTCCTGGGAGAGTCCATGTTTCGCAAGCGTATAGAAAGATGGAGATGACAAGGGAGCGCAGCAGCCTTAAATTATCAAAAAGGCTCATTCACTCGATGCAAAGACACAGTGGGTAAAAATAACGATAATTTTATGTTGCTTTCCGAAAGGATCTTGTAGTTTCAACGAGTAGTTTGAACGCGCACTTCCGACTTCAGCCGACAACTATGACTGGATGTTGTACAAAAGTGGAATCGGAATTTTTACGGAGATCGAGAATGGCTGAGAAGGTAATGCTAATTATCGATAAGAGAAGGAGATTGCTGGAAGAGCCTGTATTATAAGGCCTAACTAAACGTAAAGGCCAACAAATCTAATTTAAGGTTTTGTGTTCCTGCATTTTCCCCTGTAAGGTATTGTGTTCATGCATTTTTCCGTTCCACGTTTTGCCACCACCACTTTGGGATTGCTTTGAAGTGTGAGTTCACACTGCTCAAACCTTATTTGGGCAAATACATCGTGTCTTTGTCTGCAACGAGGAATACAAAGCATGGAGATGAGGTGTTACAGAATGTCACGAACTGGCTAGTTTTAACTCTGCTTGTTGACTATTTAGCCATGTGTAGTCTTTGTAACAGTAGAGAAGTTAGACTATTACACAGCAGCAAGTAAATTACACAACAAACCACACACAGCGAGCGAGCCACCCACATCGCAGTGAGTCAGCACTTGAGCTTTGAATCGGACCGTTTTAACCAATCAGAGCAGGCTCAGTGGGTAGAGCAGTTTTGAATGTGTCAAAACCTAAGACAGTTTGAATCAGTCGTGTGTGAGACGAGGTAGAGGCAACATCTCCACAGCTAGAGAAATCTCTACACTCATAGACCAGGAAGCAGGACTTTGAAATCTTAGAATTCTCTCAAGTCATCACGGGCCTGAACTTGTCAAGCAGGTAAATGAACACCCTTCTGTTTCATCGTGATATATTTATATTATTGTTGAAATTATGTTTGAAGAATTTGCTATGCATAAATGTGAATTATTAATCCGAATTTGCCGTAACACGTGGAAGAGCCGAGCACGAGGCGAAACACGACCGGTTGCGCCGCCATGTTGTATCCCGTACGGAACCACTGTTGTTTAACTTATATGTATGTTTGCAGACCAGTGGCTGTACCACTGAATGTTTATATTATTATTAATTCGGTATGTGTATAGTTAGACACGATTGATATTTATGTATGTATAGGAATTTAGAGTGAGATTCCAGTGGAACCCGGAAGTAGCAGAATGTTCGTCGCTTATGTATAGAGATGTGGAGCTATCACTGAGGGCTACTTGGCTTTCAGTGAGACGCTCTGCACAAACCGATTATTCAGGGTTGTGCAGAATTTCGTCTCTTATATTACAGACGAGCAGGCGAGCTATCCCGAGCTATCCCGAGCTATCCCGAGCTATCCTGTGCACCCCACTCCACAGAAACGACTAGTTGGTCGAGGAGACTCTACCGCACAAGACGGAAGAGCTACCCGAAAAACACCCTGTCAGACCCCACAGCGTGGCAAGGGAACCCAACTACACAACGACAAAGGTGTACCAGAAGCTACCTCACAGAAGGACTTCGAACACCCCACACATGAGTTAAGTGCATAAGGCGAAGGTGCACTTAAACTGATCATAACAGGACCACAGTAGTCCAACTCTTCAGAAACTGTAAAACGGACCACAGTAGTCCAAATCTACATGAAATATTATCGCAAGTGCCCGAGGAAGATATAACAGCTGCCTAGACTATCAGCGATCGAACTATTAGCAGTGAAAGAGACTTTTTAAGTTAGATTAGTACTTAGAGAATCTTGTATAGAGTAGAAGAAATAAATGTGTGATTTTAACTGTTATCAAGTGGCTGGACTACATATGATTCATAGCCGTGTGAAAGCTAGTGTGACAGTATTCTTTTACCATTTTTCTATCTATTTCTGTACCCCAACCTTAACACAGAACGAGCTAAACAAATAAATTTATTAAAGTAATTCATAGGGTGACCTACTAGCAGTTCCCACCGAATAAACGTGAGGGTCCATAATTCCATTGTGCAGAGCCCATAAACCCCACGTGACACAGAAGACTTCTGGGCACTTCCTGTGCCCAGCACATCACCAATGACGAAGTCCGACAGACCATCGCACAAGCCATTGGACAACATGATAACATGCTCACAGTGGTGAAGAGACGGAGACTCATATGGTGTGCAGGTCACGTTACCAGAGCATCAGGCCTACTAAAGACCATCCTGCAATGCACTGGTGCTAGAAGCAGGGGGAGGGAAGGGAGAGTGAGGTGGCGCGACGGCATTCGAGAGTGGACTGGCTTGACACTGGGAGTTGCTGGGGACAGAAAGGGATGGATTACGCTGGTTAAACGATCATCTGTGGTGCCCCTTCGAGTTGGATAGATAGATAGATAGATAGATAGATAGATAGATAGATAGATAGATAGATAGATAGATAGATAGATAGATAGATAGATAGATAGATAGATAGATAGATAGATAGATAGATAGATAGATAGATAGATAGATAGATAGATAGATAGATAGATAGATAGATCGTGTCTTTGCATCGAGTAAATGACCCTTTCCGTCTGCCTCAGTTAAAATGCTCGTTGAAATTGCTCGATGGAAACGTATAGATACTTTTATCCTATTTGGGCCAAGGACACGACGTTTTGCATCGAGTGCATGAGCCGTCCTTCGAGCTCTCTACACGAAACTCATCTGTTCAAATGCCCTGCCTCTTGTTTTGACGCTGTGATGTTGATTGAAGGAACGGAAAACGATGCTTAACGTCCTATTGCATGAGCGTTAAGGACGATCACCACGTCGCCACCCTGACAACAATGACCATCATCATCATATCAAAAATAAGATCCAACGGATCTTCACTTAAGTTAATTAAAGTAATTTCAAAGAATGTTTATGTAGGTCAGTGCGTGGACTTCATCTTCGCTGCTAATATACTAAGTACTGCAAAGTTAGCATTACTTGTGATAAAAACGAACACCAAAACACCTAAACTAGAATATTTCGTGTAAATTGTTACACTTCATCAGCTACATAACACACAAACAAAACGAAAAGAACACGATGGGAAAAATGACGTAAAAGAACCGATGACACATATGATGACGCAAAACAAGTCACACATCTCTCTCTCTCTCTCTCTCTCTCTCTCTCTCTCTCTCTCTCTCTCTCTCTCTCTCTCTCTCTCTCTCTCTCTCTCACCACTTTATACACACATACATTACTATCATCAGGAGTGAAGTTAACACTACAAACATATTAAGGTTCACAGCTATCAGCAGAAGCAAGCCGCTAGCCAGAGTTAGTTAGTCATTGTTTATAGGGTCCAGCGGACTGTAAAGAGCCGAATCAGGACCACAGCGTTATCAAGAAGAGCACACTCACTTGTAAAACCAGCTATGCAGTCAGTCAGTCAAAAACATTTAGTCCGTCGGGAAAGTTCGTCTGTAACTGGTGTCGCCAGAATTTCTCTCTCCGCCTGCGTAACACCACATCATCATGATGAATTTGTTCGATTGCTGTGCATCTCATGTCCTTGATTGAATGTGCAGGTAGATTGAAATGTTTAGCAACCATTGTATCTTCTTTTATATATGCTGTTCTCTTGCTGTTGTCATTGTCGTGGTGGTCATTGAAGTGACTGATGTTATGTCTGTGTCCATAAAGTCTTTTTTCAGTGTCTGACCAGTTTCTCCTACATACTGCACTTGATTACATTTAGCACAGTCAATGAGGTACACCAAGTTAGTTGAAGTGCAGCTAAGTTCACTGCAAATGTTGTGTTTGCCTCCATTAACAACATTCGTAAATGTTTTGGTTGTGTTCAAATGGTTATGGCAGACGACACATCTTTTCGCATTACATTGATGACATCCATTAGGTACTTTCTGCGAGTGCTGTTGCTTCAACGGTTGGGACTTCTGCTGTGGCTGATGTAGCTGACACTGCTGCTGCTGCAACCCTAGTTGCTGTTGTTGCTGTGGCTGCTTTAGCTGTGACTGCTGCTGCTGCAACTGTTGTTGTTGCGACTGCTGCTGCTGCGACTGTTGATGCTTCGACTGCTGCTGTTGTAACTGCTCTTTGTCTCCCAAAGTTAGCATTACAGAAGATAAGCCAGATTCCCAAAATCCTGTAGTATATACAATAATAATAATAATAATAATAATAATAATAATAATAATAATAATAATAATAATAATAATAATAATAATAATAATAATAATAATAACGGATTTTTATATAGCGGGTACTCCAGCCTATGACCAGACTCACCACGCTTTACATAGTCATTACATATAAATACATGCACTCGATGAAACATCACTTTTGCTACAATACACCAAAAGACGGGACAGTGAAGGTACAGACTATTTACAACTATGTACATAAATTACAAAAAAGACAGAAAATAGAATAGCAAAAACCTATTCACAGCTATTTATATGCCCGGTTAGGCCCAGGAAGAAAAACAGTATAAATATTTACAGCCGTTTATACACTTACGGATCAGACATAGACAAAAGATGAGAGAATTGATATATAAGCCTATATACAAACCTCTTTGTCTCCCAACGTAGCGAGGCCGGCTCTTAGCATGTTCATAGATTCTGTTGTGTCATCATTCTATGATAGCACAGTATGATGACACAATAAAATCTATCTTAAGATAAGCTTACTCAGCAGCTCCAGTTACTCTGCATTTCTTTCAACATTCGACGCCAACTCGGAAGGTGCCTGATGCTAAGCATAAGATCGAGCATGTTAATGTCGGGTGATATAAAAGGCAAGAGTCGATGATCAAAGAAAATGAGGAGTTATTGGCGCAGCCTTATCATCCCTGCAGACCTCTAGAATCCCCTCTTTATGCGTTCCATTGCGCTAAGAGGTTGCAGAATGGCTCAGACGTTGGAGCATCGGACTCGTTTTCCTGAGGTCACGGGTTCAATCCCGAATTTTTATTTAAATTGCTGTATGTGTACTGGGATGGTATAGGGATGTAGGGTAAGAGAAGAGGAGTGGGTGAGCAGTATGGTGGCCCAAACATTAGAGTATTGAACTCCTGTTCCTGACGTTACGGATTCAATCCTTAATTTTTAAAACTGCGGTACATGCGTTGGCAGGGAAGCACAATGGCCCAGTCGTTAATTAGAGCTGGCGTTCTTTAGGTCTCTGGTTTGATCCAGGAAAATCTTAAGATTACATATCTGCCTGAGCGTGCGCTGTAGAAGGGGCAGCATAGCTGTCGCGTTCCAGAAGCCGTGAAGTACTGCCAAAAACTATGTTTTCTCTGACAAAATGGTCTTCAAGCCACCCAATAAAATGATAGGTATGACAAAAAAGAAAATAAAACAAAATACTAAAAACTGGATAAATAAATAAATAAAGAACGAAAGAAATATGTTTGTGCCGCCGAAAGGCGGATTCCAATGTAAATTTCATAGACGAATGAAGTTTTAGTCTCTTTCTCTGTTTTAAAAAAAAAATAAATAAATGAATTAATTAAAAAATAAATAATTTGATTGTATTCTGCCATTCAATAATGCAAACTCATTAATTCTTGTTGTGAATTTATGGAGTTCTTTAATTGTAAGTTTTAGCAAATTTGGTTCTAGGCGACCTTTAGTAATTGTTGCTTTCGCCTCTGTATATTATGGTCCACCTAATGGCCATGGTAAGGTCGCAGGCTATATAAAGGTGCCAAGAGGGTAGTCCATTGCTATACGCACCTGTGTACGGGGACTCAAATTGTAACCTTGAGTCCATTGACTGATAGAAGTCAGGTGGCCGAACTAGTTTCCTCCATCCCACCCCCACTCCCCCACCCCTCTAGCTCTTCCTTACCCATCCAATCCTCCTCATTCCCCCCCCACCACCCTCTTTTTTTGTCCTTATCTCTCCTTTGACTTCTCCACTACCCCCTCCAACCCCCTCCTACACCCCCCCCCTTTCTTGCCTTCCCATACTCGTCTCTAAACTTCAAAACTGCCCATGTTTGTATGGTAGTAAGTGCGCACGTTCTCTATGATTACATGATTGCTAGCAGTGCTATATACCTGATATCCCATTCTTTCTGCTCTGTTACGGTTAGCCAAATTTCTCAAGGTTAGTTTTAAGTCAAGTTTTCCCTAAAGGCCATAATTTTGTCGATGTTTCATAAACTCATGAAGGTGTATTTTATCCTTTACAACAAGGAGGAGGAGGAGGAAGAAGAAGAAAAAAAAGAATAAGAAGAAGGTCATTTATTTTGTATCCCTTCTAAATATACATTAAATTCAAAGTGCAGAAGAAGGTATGTTTGAATTAACTTTAGAATGGGTAACATTTGGCCTTGGTTTACCTTGGGGGAAAACTTTTAATAAGCTTGGCATTTATCTAAAGACTAGTTGTGTGTTTTTTCTAACTTTTTTCCTACCTTGGAATAAATAGCCTAAATCGTTTGTGGGTTTTAATGTTCTCTTTCGGAAAAAATTTTGTATGAAGATTGCTTACAAGTTTTCGTTCATTTTGCAACCACATTTGCTGGTTAATTGCTCTCATTTTTTTTTCCAATCCTCTTCTAAGAAATCGTCCTCCATGGTCATCGGTCCTCATCTCCTGTTCATTCCGTCTGCCCTATTGCCAAAGGTGGGTATGGACTTTAAACTTCAAAGTTCGTTCCTATTAATAACTCCTCCACTTCTTTTATCAGCCTCCTTTCCTCCTATCCCAACCCCCTCAGAACACCCCTATCTCCTTCACAATCGTCCTCTAAGCTCAGAGGTTCGCATCCTCTCCCGCCCCACCTCTGTTATCGGCCTCTTCCTTCTTACCCTCCATCTCCAGCCTCTCGTCTCACTACACATCTCCTCCAACATGATCATCCAATGGTCGTCATTGCTCTCCTCGTCCCCTCTGCCACATGAGACGTTGCTTAAAAGCAGGAACTGACAGGACGGGGTCGGGTAATATCAAAAGAGATCCGTAGGATCTCATCTTTGATATGATGATGATAATCATTATTGTCAGGGTGGCGACGTGGTGATCGTCCTTAACGCTGATGCAATAGGACGGTAAGCTTCGTTGTTCCGTTCCGGGGCCGGGTAGCTCAGTTGGTAGAGCGTCTTACTAGTAACCGAAAGGTACCTGGTTCGAATCCCGGATTGGCCAATGTGTGACCATATTATTTTCCCCTTACCTTCAACTGGTTCGCTGGTGTCAGAATAATGTGACCAGTAGTCGCCTATACGCTTCGGTGTCGTGTGACTATAATCTACAGTTACACGTGTGCAGCCCCCGCTTAGCTCCTACCCCAATTCCCCCTCATCTCATCCCTCGTCCATATCTTTCCACGAGGTTTCGGTCTAGCGTGGTGGAATCTATGTACAAGGGCTTGCGGACAGGTACGTGCAGTTCAATTAGAGCGATTGGAGCCATGTGGAAGATGCTTCAAAGGTAATGGACGTCTGAGTGTGCTCTCTAATAGGGACGATATCACCTAATACAAGGACTTCTAGATCTACATCGAGTTTATTATGCACCACGTTGCACTGTGTGTCGACCACAAGTTTTTAATTCAGCATTTACGCAACCCTAAATTAAATGCCTTTTTTTCAATGATATTGACGATGTTGACGATGATGATGTTGACGATGATGATGATGATGATGATGATGATGATGATGATGATGATGATGATGATGATGATGATGATGATGATGATGATGATGATGAAGATGATACTGAAAACTCTTAAAAGAACTTGCCAGTAACGAAAGAATGTCGACTGACGAACAACTCGATTCAGCTTCCTATGAATTTATTATAAAAAAAAAAAAAAAAAAAAAAAAAAAAAAGATGTTCACAATTTTTTCGAGTAACCAAATCACAGCCCAGCAATACGCTGCGGATTAATTAGCGGTGCCTTCTAGTGCGGGCGAGTTCATGGAGAGGCTATGTCCTGCCTGCAAGTAATTTACTTTGGGACCTCAACTAATTAACAAAGCGCTTGGGTTTCTGGCGAGCAGAGCAGAGTCGATTCACAATGCAGTCTGGTGCTGTTTACCTTCTGCTCCACGCACAAGTACAGGTGGGATCATATTCATAGGCAGCTTGACTTGACCTCGGGCTAGTAGTTCACACGTCACTGAAAAAAATGGTAGTCTACCACTGCTAACTTTCAGCCACCTTTGCGATCCACTTTCTTTCTTCCAAACCCTTTGGAATAATGAAACATTTCTACCTCTACTTGTAGCTATACCAACAATTAGTTTTATAGCTTCCAGCGGACTGCAAAGAGCCGAATCAGGGCCACAACTTGGTTGAAAGAGGGTTCACCCCTGATTCGTATAAAAAAAATCTGCTGAAACAACCCTAATGGTAACACTGACAAGCACTCCATCAGCCGGTCACTTTACACTAAAGGCATCCCAAGCAGGGGACGCTGAGACTGAATCGCAACATATGGGTGTAAGTAAGATGGGCCGTAACGGTAGCTAGACCCAAACACCTTGAAGGTGGACAGCAGCTGCTTACTTTTACTTGACCGTAGGCTAATTGGCACGTCACTGAGAAGTAATCATTCGCACCGCTCCTAACTCAGCTCCAAACCGTCTGTTGAAGGTGCAACGAAAACTCACTTCCGCCTCTTGTATGGAATTAATTTTAGCGTGGGATCGGTTGCTGCGATAAGTCCTGTTGTTGAATCGCATGGTACAAACTGTATGATTTATTCGGTAGGTCTCACTGGGCACAATGGACCATGAAGTTGAAGACGACTGTAAAAAACAGGAAGGAGTATGATCGGATCATTGAAGAAGAACTCTTTCGTGTATTCGGACTATTCCGGAAGCTGTTCTGTTCATTCACTGATAATTATATTAAAAGCGATAAAGTTATAATTTGCGTAGAGACACACACAGTAAAGCTGTATACCGAATGCAACGTGATACTGCTGAAACAGCCTATACCATTAAGATAACGTCTTTGTTATCCAAAATGTAACACGTCCGATGAATCTGAAAACAAAGACACACCTCCTTGGAGACTCTATGCTTTCTTGCATGACACGCAGCAGACACGATGTTTTAATTTTCTTTTTAATTTTACTTATTTATATATTTGTTATTTATTTAAATGACGTGTGTATATCTTTTTTCCATACAAAAATATCGCCGTATGACACATAGACTTAATTCCTTGCAATGTTTTTATTTTAACGTTCACGCCTACCTTCAGATTCTACTTTCTAGTCCTTAATTCATGAACTGGGTTTTTTTAAACTGAAATGTCTACTCCAGATTCTATATCTAGTCTTTAATTCATGAACTGTTTTTTTACTGTAACGTCTGCTTCAGATCCTACTTCTAAATAAGAACACAATTAGCCTGTGTTCTACTATTTGTAAGTGTTGTTTCTTTGCAACACAATGAACCTGTATAAAGGGAAGTAGTCTCTTGAGGGAGATTTTAAAATCCAAAAGTATCCTGAAACCCCAAACTGTCCGTAGGCTATCTTCACAGGCATAGGCAAGGAGGGTACCGGATTTTAATTAACTTTTTCTCCTCGCAGGCATTCATGCTGGGTACTTCAGTCTGACATCTGCGCCCGCCTTCCTGCATAGGCCATCACTTTCTACAGCTGCTATTGTCTGTATTAGGGAATAGGGATGATGACCAGTGGTTATTCATGAGTTATTATTGTGAGATAGGTGTTGGAAAGGAGTGGGGAGATGGAGGAGAGAGAGAGATAGAGAGAACAGAGAAAAGAAGAGAGAGATGAGACAGAGTGGTGCAAAGAGAGAAGAGAAGAGAGAAGAAACAGAGATGCATAGAGAGAGGAGAGCGAGAGGAGAGAGAAGGGAGGGACAGAAAGAGAGAGAGAGAGAGAGAGAGAGAGAGAGAGAGAGAGAGAGAGAGAGAGAGAGAGAGAGAGAAGATATAGGATATACATAGAGAGAGGAGAGAGAGTGAGGAAAGGGGGGGGGGGGGGGGGGGCAGAGACATCGACATTGAACATCGGATCATTTTAGAATGACGATAATAAACTCGGAAGAAGAAGAACAACAACAACAACAACAACAACAACAGAAGAAGAAGAAGAAGAAGAAGAAGAAGAAGAAGAAGAAGAAGAAGAAGAAGAAGAAGAAGAAGAAAAAAAGAAGAAGAAGAAGAAGAAGAAGAAGAAGAAGAAGAAGAAGAAGAAGAAGAAGAAGAAGAAGAAGAAGAAGAAGAAGAAGAAGTGGAGGAGAAAAAAAAATATTGACGTGGCAATTAATTAAGGACCCGAATTTGAGCTCGGTAAAGAACGTACAATCATGCAGATGGTACTGTGTAAATTGGAACCACAGCGCTATTGCTTTAGAAAGAATTGGGGAGTATTTTAAATAAAACTGAGGCCATTCTCAGAACACTTCTCTCTGCCTCTATCCCTCTCTCTCTCTCTCTCTCTCTCTCTCTCTCTCTCTCTCTCTCTCTCTCTCTCTCTCTCTCTCTCAAATGTGTATGCGGGTGTGTGTGTGAATGTGTGTGTGTGTTGATTTATGTGTATTTCTGCCGTGAACTGACAAAACCGAGCAAGTCCACAAAACCTACTTTCGAGAAAATCGACGTTTTGTGTTGCGCTATATTACGCGATCGTTTCTGGAAGTTTAAGGGCATATTATAATGCAATTCCTCGATTTAAGAGTGCATACCTTGAATGTTAAAGAAATGTTTGATAGATTTGATGTTTTAAGACTATTTGTGGACTTGCTTTGTTTTGTCAGATTATTCTTGAGATAGATCTTTGTTGAGAACATGACAAAACCAAGCAAGTCACCCGCTTGGTTTTGTCAGTTTATTATTGAATTAAATCCTTGTTAAAAAAAAATTCACAAAACCAAGTAAGTCAAATCCGCTTGGTTTTGTCAGTTTATTATTAAGTAAATCCTTGTTTTCAAAATTCACCAAACCAAGTAAGTCCCATAGGCCGTTTCGTTTCTTTGTTAAAAAGTCTGACGAGATGAGTCACATAAGTTGGGTTTTGTAAGATGTGGGTGCGGCAGTTACAGTGAGTGTATATGTGTGCCTGTTTTATTGTTTTTAGGCCATTCTTCACTTAATATTCCTGGGTTGGTATGCAGGAGTCATGGTTTTTTTGCTCTCCCTTCAAAATAATATTAGATGCAGCCAATTTAATTTTAAAAATACAAAACTATTTTCCTTTCAGTTTCCTATTGTAGCGATCTTCCTGCCTTTACACCACGTGTATGTCTTGTATTTTGTTGCCCTTGTTGTGTGTCTGTAATATATTTGTTGCTGTTTGTTTGTGGGTTCGGGCACTGAATAGAATAGGCCCAACGTTTCCCGGCGTGTCGTAAGAGGCGACTAACAGGGGTAATGTTAGCACGGCATCACTGGGCGAAAGTCTTCTACACAGAAGTCACCGGCCAGGGCGAGGAACCTCACGTTGCTACAGGTTCAACGACCACGTGCTCGGGGCCAAGGCGAGCCACACTGTATTCGTGGATTTCGGCTGTGCCCAACAGCCTGGAGAGGATTGGGCACCGCCAGGTCCTTTTTTGCCCAAGACACACTACATGCATGATGACACTATCCACTAATTCCATACCGGATAGGTCGTCGCCCGGCTCAAGGACCGCGCCTTCCGTTGGCCACCAGGACGGAGGTGTTAAGTATGCTACTGATGGACAATTTAGCAAGATCCGCACGAGAAACAACATCGTCATAGGAACCTGGAATGTCAGGACCCTAACTGCGGAAGGAAAATTAGAAGAACTGGCCCACGAGTTGGACCGCTATCGATGGAACGTTCTAGGCATTAGCGAACTGCGCTGGAAAGGCCTAGGTGAAACAACGACAGACAAAGGCCACAAGCTCTATTTCAGCGGTAGAGATGACAGGCACGAAACACGGCGTTGGATTCTTGGTCCACAAGAACATTCTAGCCACTGTCATGGGTTGCCGCCCAGTAGACTCATTACCATCCGCCCGAGAGCAGCCCCTTTCAACATCATCATCATCCAGACCTATGCCCCAACATCAGACTATGACGACAGCGAAGTGGAGGATTTTTATGAAAATCTACAGGCGGTCCTTGACCAAGTGCCGAAGAAGGACATAGTCATAGTGCAAGGCGACTGGAATGCCAAGGTTGGCCAAGATGCGCACCACAACTGGGGAGACACATGTGGACCCCAC
Organism: Oncomelania hupensis; assembly: GCA_036898135.1. NCBI lineage: Eukaryota > Metazoa > Mollusca > Gastropoda > Littorinimorpha > Pomatiopsidae > Oncomelania > Oncomelania hupensis. Next base: position 33,715,242 of record CM072523.1, on the reverse strand, counting down.
TGCAACAACGAGACAAATGACAAGGGTCTGAGATTCTTGGAGTTTGCCAGATACAACAATCTGGTACTGGCAAACACGCTTGGTCTCCACAAAAACTCCAGACGATGGACATGGCACAGTCCCAGGAGGGGGGGGGGGAGCATCACAACCAAATAGACTACATCATGGTCAAGAAACGCTTCAGATCAAGCATCAACATTGGCAGGACACGCACTTTTCCAGGAGCAGACATCGGAAGTGACCACGATCTCCTTTCCGGCTCCACTTGAAGAGAGTAAATACTGCACTAGACTGAAGTTCGACCTGGACAAACTGCAAGACCCGGAGGTGGCAGAACTATTTCAGGCCACAATTGAAGGGAAATTTGCACCACTGCTCATTTTGGGGGCTGGTGAAGTAGATGTCAACACCATGACCACCACCTTCAACTCAGCTGTGACAGATGCCGCCACTGAGATCCTTGGCAAGCACCGACCAAAGAAGAAGCCGTGGATCACACCTGAACTTTTGGATCTGTGTGATAAACGAAGAGAGATTAAAAAAAAGAAAGAAAAAGAACACCTCACAGGGAGCTGATGTCTACCGAAAAATCAACAATGACATCCGAAAAGGCATGCGCACAGCAAAGGAGAACTTGATAGAAGATCAATGCCAGGAAATAGAGAACAGTCTGAACAAAAACAACAGCAAGAAGGCCTACCAGACTGTAAAGCGGCTGACAAGTTTCAAACAGCCCAAAGTCAAAGCAAGTCTGGCATATGCCTTACAGAAGAACAAGAAGTCTTGGACAGATGAACAGAGTACTGCTCTGACCTTTACAACCATACACCAAATGGAGACCCATCAGTTCTAGCATGTCCCGAGAACAGAGAAGAAGAAATCCTCCCATTCTCCGGGAAGAAGTTGAGGCAGCAGTGCAATCGCTAAAGAAAGGGAAGTCAGCGGGAGTGGACAACATACCCGCGGAACTGCTACAAGCAGGAGGAGAAGCGATGATTGATGCCCTCACCATTATCTGTAACAAGATCTGGAAGAGTGGAGAGTGGCCTATACCATGGGCCCAGTCGCTTGTCATCACTCTTCCCAAGAAAGGTAACCTTCAGGAGTGTGAAAATTACCGCACCATCAGCCTCATCATCCATCCCAGCAAGGTCCTCCTGAAAATATTACTCAACAGGTTGAAACCCCAAGCTGAACAAATCATAGCTGAAGAACAAGCAGGATTCAGGGCAGGGCGAAGTACCACTGAACAGATTTTCAACCTCAGAATAATCTGTGAGAAATACCTACAGAACCAACATCACGTGTTCATAGACTTCAAGAAAACGTTTGACCGAGTCTGGCATGCAGCTCTATGGGCAACAATGAAAGTGTACAACATCAGACCTAAAATTATTGAAGTCATCAAAAACCTGTATGACAAGGCTACCAGTGCAGTCCTCCACAACAGCGCCATCGGGAACTGGTTCAGAACAACAATCGGTGTGCGTCAAGGATGCCTACTCTCTCCAACACCCTTCAACATCTTCCTAGAGTGCATCATGTCAGATGCTCTTGCAGATCACGAAGGCACAGTCAGCATAGGGGGTAGAGCAATCTCCAATCTTCGTTTTGCGGATGACATTGATGGATTGGTTGGAGAGGAACAAGTACTTGAACAGCTGGTACAGAGGCTTGACACCACCTCCAAAGCTTGTGGAATTGAAATAAGTGCAGAGAAGACCGAAATGATGACCAACAACACCAATGGCATCAACACGGACATCAAAGTCCAAGGCCAATCCCTCAACACAGTGCATAGCTTCAAATATTTAGGAGCCATTGTATCAGACAATGGGTCCCGACAGGAAGTCCTCCCCAGGATCGCACAAACAACTGCTGCCCTGACAAGGTTGAAGCCATTTGGAAAGACAGGACCATCATTCTACATTCCAAAGTAAGACTGCTGCGCTCCCTTGTCATCTCCATCTTCCTATATGCTTGCGAAGCATGGACCCTCACAGCAGATCTACAACGAAGAATACAAAGCATGGAGATGAGGTGCTACAGAAGACTTCTGGGCATTTCCTATACCCAACACATCATCAACGACGAAGTCCGACACACCATCACACAAGCCATTTGACAACACGATGACCTGCTCACAGTGGTGAAGAAACGGAAACTCCGATGGTATGGCCACATCACCAGATCATGAGGCCTTGCAAAGACTATTCTGCAAGGCACAGTGCAAGGAGGTAGAAGAAGAGGGAGACCGAAAAAGAGGTGGGAGGACAACATTCGAGAATGGACTGGTTTGACACTGAGCGAAGCCATCAGGGCTGCTGAGGACAGAGAGAGATGGAGTATGCTGGTTAAACGATCATCTGTGGTGCCCCTACGACCTCAGGGTTACGGGACAGGATAGGATAGGATAGGATAGGATAGGATAGTTTGTTTGTTTATCTCCACACTTCGTGGAAGTTGCCGCGTAGGCGGAAGATCTACAGGATCCTTCATGGTGAGCAGGAAAGTACATGAAGAAAACTCTTTTTCAAAAAGCCGAACACGTCCTTTGCTGACCGAAATTTCGTCATCATTTTCACAGGAAAATAATATTGCACAGCAGCAATAACATGGATTCTCACTGGTCCACTTCATCTTAAGGCGCTTTCTCATTGGTCGGGAGGACTTACTTTTCTTTGTCAGGTTATTGTAGAAAATGACGTCATCATGCCAACTCGAGCATCAGCCAGAGGATCGCCGAAACAAAATCGCAGGGGACTTGCTTGGTTTTATCAGTTTATTCCCCCACTTAAAATTTTTTTAACAAGGACTTACTCTATGATATCTCCAAATCTAAATATAGTTCGGATTTGATTTTTACAGGTAAGATGCGTCATTCTCTTGCAAGTTTGATGGCGTAAAAAACTCATTTTCGACCTTAGGTGGACTTACTCGGTTTTGTCAAATCACGGCAGATTTCTACTCATTGTAAATCCCCTCCCCAAACTGTATGGACCGGAAGCCTAATAAAATCAGTGTGTGTGTGTGTCTCTCTCTCTTCTCTCTCTCTCTAACTCTCTCTCACTCTCTCTCACTCTCTCTGTCTTTCTCTATCTCTGTTTCTATAGTGCCTATTTATAAATGACATGCATATGTGCAAGTTTTGTATCCTGTGATCTCTTTGCTTATGAGAGCTCTATATCTACACGTCGTCTCATGACCTGAACAAAATTCAGTCAGACCTTCAGGATGCAATTAATAACGTTGCACTATGGTGCAATAATAACAAAATGTTTCTACATCCAAATAAGACTAAAGGTATGGCCATAACGTGCAAACAAAAACATCAGAAAACGCCACTCTGCCTTGACCTCGTTGTTGGGACCAATGTTGTTGAATAAGTTGACACTCACTGCGTGCTTGGAGTTATTATTATTGATCATAAACTTAGGTGGCATAAACATGTAGATTACGTTTGCAAACTTGTCTCCAAAAATCTGTACCTCTTAAGTAACTTATAAAAATGTGTGGTGCATGAGAAATGCATATCAATAAACTAAACTCCTAGCACCGAAGAGCATGGAAGATTATCATTGATGATTCCAGTCCTTCATCATCTGAAAAACTTCAAACAGCAAACCTAATGTCCTTACACCACCAGTTTTCATTCAACATTGTGACCCTCTTGTTTAAAGCGCAACGTGGCCTGCACCACCTTATTTTAAGCAATCTATTCACTGCTGCGATAGAACGTTACGGGACCAACAAATACATCGTGCCTCGAACATGACTTGACCTGTTTAAGAATAGTTTTGCATTCTCAGGACCTTCAATCTGGAACTGATTTGTATCCCGCTGCCATTCTCTCATCTTTTGTCTATGTCTGATCCGTAAGTGTATAAACGGCTGTAAATATTTATACTGTTTTTCTTCCTCGGCCTAACCGGGCATATAAATAGCTGTGAATAGGTTTTTTGCTATTCTATTTTCTTTTTTTTTTTTGTCATTTGTGTACATAGTTGTAAATAGTATATTTTTTTATTTTTTGTAATTTATGTACATAGTTGTAAATAGTCTGTACCTTTACTGTCCCGTCTTTTGGTGTATTGTAGCAAAAGTGATGTTTCATCGAGTGCATGTATTTATATGTAATGACTATGTAAAGCGTGGTGAATCTGGTCATAGGCTGGAGTGCCCGCTATATAAAAATCCGTTATTATTATTATTATTAACTCCCTTCCTTTAAAATTAAATCGTGTACCACTCTTTCTTCATTCAAACATACATTAATTGAACATTACTTTAATATGACGTAACCACTGATTTTTTTTTAAAAATAAATATATACCGTTTCGCAATTTGCAACTTGATTATTTGATCTGCACTTGATGCCTCTTAGAATGCATGTGTAATTTTACCACCTGATTATTTCATATACATTGGGTTGTTTGTTATGTATTGTGTGATTGGAACACCAATATTGATTATCATATATCTTTTTTGTATCCTGCATTATAGTTCTTATAGGTATTTGTTTTGTCGTGTCATTATTGTTTTGTCTAGTCTGTGTGTCGCATACATTCCATCATAACGGACTTTAAAGATCCTGATCATGTCCTAGACGGGTGAGTGCCGGTAACAAGAACACACCCAGCATGCACTTGGTCCTTCTCCCCCATCCCTGGCTGGCCAGGATAGAGCTCAGTTGTCCGAGCGTCAGACCATGCGCCCAAAGGCTGCGGGTGGGCGTCCGGGCGGTTTGAGTTAGATCCTGTATCGGCCAGCGCCTTGATCCTTAGGCTAAGGCGCCTTACAAATGACGAACATGATTATTATTATTATTATTATTATTATTATTATTATTATTATTATTATTATTATTATTATTATTATTATTATTATTATTATTATCAAGAGATAATTACAATTATAATTGAAAAATTACAAATATGTTCGTGTGATCATGTTTAATTTTCAGTTTTGGCTCTATCAATCCGGCTGGAAATGCGCCAAAACTTACAATTGTAATTATCACATAATAATTAAAATTTTCACTTGATAATAATAATTTTCACGTGATCATGCTTAATTCTGGTAAGGCGGTTTACTACCGTCAAAACCTGCAAACCTTACATGTAACAGTGATAATTGTAATTAACATGTGTTCTGTGTAATTCACAGAGATACCGGTAATTCACAGTGTTAATTATTAATTTTCAGTTTTGGCCACGCTTTACTAGGGCCAAAACCCCAGGCGTCCTGGGAACAGTGCCGCTGCCGCGCATGCGCATCTTGATATTTATAATTTTCAGTGATAATTGTAATTCAGGTTTTGCCGCTAGGAAAGCATGGCAAATACTGATAATGATTAATTAACACTGCGGATTACCGATATCTCTGTAAATTACACAGAACACGTGATAATTTCAGTTATCTCGTGATAATGGTAACTCTGTTTTGGCGCTAGTAGGCCGTCATAGAAACTCGCTGCTATGACTGACCAGTTGGGCTCAGTACAGCACTTTTACTTTCTAATTTAGTGCGCGCATCGCTCACTGCAAAACTTCTTCTTCTTTCATTAATCTGCCAACTTCATCGTTGTTGCACGGCATGTGTTAATACACGCCTGCTGTCATACCCATATAAAAACACTCATGGCCAATTTAGGATGACGAAGCAACACTAACGAAACAAAAGCACGTGTTCTAATTACTACTATTTGCAAACTTAGCAATAGACATTTTTCTTCTTTTCTCTCCATCACATTCCGCCCTCTACAACAGGCTTAGAAACCCTATCATCACATGTTTAGGAAACCGAATCGTGACACACTTTCTCTCTCCTATCTTGTGTCTTTGTGGGGGTGAAATGAAGTGCAAAATACTTTGCTTTTGAGAGCTTTAAAAGTAATAGGTTAGACGTAGCTTTTGCAGTTGATGAATGGGAGCTAGTAATAGTACCTTGCTTTGCCATTTAGCAGCAACATCCTTCCTCTTCTTTCTCATCTTCTTCTTTGTTTTATTTATTTATTTATTTATTTATTTATTTATTTATTTATTTATTTATTTATTATTATTATCATTATTATTATTATTATTATTATTATTATTATTATTATTATTATTATTGTTGTTGTTGTATTATTGTTGTTATTATTATTATTATTATTATTATTATTCCGGTCCTGATTTGGCTCGGAAGAGTCCGCTGGACCTAAAGCAACAATCAATCAATCAATCATATTATTATTATTATTATTATTATTATTATTATTATTATTATTATTATTATTATTATTATTATTATTATTATTATTATTATTATTATAACGGGCTCCCTCTGTTTTCGTTCATTTTACGCCACTTTTATATGTATGTTAGTCATTTCCTTCCTCTTCTTTTTTTTTCCCCTCTAGATCACCGTTTGCTCCTCCCTCCTCTCCTCAACTGTGGCAATTAATCTTTTCTGTCTTCACTTGATCCTTAAGACCCATTTCCTCTCTTCCTCTCATCCACTTATCACCTCTCTCCCCCAACTCCTTCCTTTCCCCCACATTCTCTTTTCGTGGTGTCTTCCCATCTACCTCCCACCATTCCGGTGCGTTCTTGTTCTTATTCTTCGGGTTTTCTCTCTCACTCTCTCTCTCTCTCTGTCTCTCTGTCTCTTTCTCTCTCTCTCTCTCTCTCTCTCTCTCTCTCTCTCTCTCTCTCTCTCTCTCTCTCTCTCTCTCTCTCTCTCTTTCTCTCTCTCTCTCTCGCTTATTAATGTTGTTGATTGATATTAACAACAATAATTTGATTTCAATTGTTTGAAAATTATTATTTCTTGAAATGATGACTTTGTTTATTTGTTATTGTTCCATGAGGTGAATGTTATAACATTAAGTTGTATTTAATAGTTATTGTTAAATCCCCAAGGGCGAGATGAAAAAAAAACCGCATCCAGCGCTTATACTCTTTTACCCTTGCAAAATAAAATTGTTATCTTATCTTCTTCTTCTTCTTTTCTCTCTCTCTCTCTCTCTCTCTCTCTCTCTCTCTCTCTCTCTCTCTCTCTCTCTTTCTCTCTCTCTCTCTCTTTGTCTCTCTCTCTCTCTCTCTCTCCTTCTCTCTCTCAATATTTTTCATTTTCTATCCTCACATTGCTGTTCGTGCGTATCACCTCTCACGTGTTTTTCCACATCGGTTCCTAGGGTTGTTAGTCTGTGCACGCATGCATTCCATCGCACGAACGTAAAAGATCCTGACGCTCATGCGACTGGTGAGTGTCGTTTACATAAATACACCCAGTTGTTGTTAAGGGTGGTGAGAGAGAGAGAGAGAGAGAGAGAGAGAGAGAGAGAAAGAGAGAGAAGAAGGAATCTAACCCAACTGCGCATTAACATTTACATTAGCTTTAACATTAACATTTGCATTAGCTTTAACATTAACATTAGCTTTTAAAGATACAAGGTAATACGAGAGAGGTAGTGATCCATCTACCACGTTTTTAAAATGTAAAAATGCGGTGGAGTGGGTTGGGGATGGGCTAACTGCTACCATAAGTCTTTCTCACAGTGCATGCAAAAAAGGACAAAGAATCCAATTACTAACTACTTTACCCTTTGAATGACAAGATAGAAATCTCAGCACAAACAACTCTCCTGCCGACTGCAGAGAATGCCTAGTCTATCTATCTATACCAATCTATGTAACAATGCCCGAGAAGAAAAGGATAGGTAGATTGAAAGACAGGCAGAAATAAAAGAGATCTAACAAAGAAAGGAGGAAAGGGGAGAGGTTGGAGGTTCCGGTAACCCAGTTGGTTAACTTAAACGGACACAAGTAATTCATCCATTTTTATCGTTAGTGTTCAAACAGTTGTATTGATGCTGTACAGCTCTATTACAATATGAACTCTCTATCTGTTAGGCCTACTGTATCTGACTGTCTGTATGTCTGTCTTTGTCTTTGTCTCCTTCTCTCTCTGTTTCTCTCTCTCCCTCTCTCCCTCTCTCTCTCTCCCTCCCTCTCTCTCTCTCTCTCTCTCTCTCTCTCTCTCTCTCTCTCTCTCTCTCATGGTCCTGATTCGGCTCTTTGCAGTCTGATGGACCCTGTAAGCAATGAATAACTCTCTCTCTCTCTCTCTCTCTCTCTCTCTCTCTCTCTCTCTCTCTCTCTCTCTCTCTCTCTCTCGCTCTCTCTCTCTTATCTTTTGATTTTCGATGTATTTATCTCTCTTTCGCCCACATACACTCTTTCCCTCGCCGCACACTCATACACGCACTTTCTCTCTCTCGCCCTCTCACACACATAAACACGCACACACACACATATATATATATATATATATATATATATATATATATATATATATATATATATATATATATATATATATATATATATATATATATATATATATATATATATATATATATATATATATATATATATATATATATATATATATATATATATATATATATACTCGCACACACACAAACACACACGCGCACATACACACCCTCAAATGATAGTAAATGTTTAAAAAATGAGTTCAACGGATCAAACTTTTACCATACTGAAATCGAAAAAAACAAAACTTCAAAAACAACCCAAAAAAAATCAAAATTGTTTCATCAATTTTACACAAATTGCTAATGAACGCCGCATGCATTCTTTTGGGAGCAAAACACGGATGTAATCAATAAGGCATTATGCTCACGAGAAAAAAAATTCAGACAGAAAGTATGGAATCGTCGTCCAAAAGTTTTAATAATTATAGGGCTGTCACGGCCATTTTGCATTGCAAATTGAGAATTGTTATTGTTCGGTATACCTCGATTGATGCTTATTGTTTCCTTGTTGTTGTTGTTGTTGTTGTTGTTGTTGTTGTTGTTGTTGTTGAAGTTTTATGATGGATATTTTGATTTGTTTTTATCGTGATGCTAAAGACACTTTTCTTTGCATTATTATATTTTTTATGAGAGACATTTTGCGTTGCATTTTGAGAAGCCTGTTCGTATTAACCAGACTGAAGTTCGACCTGGACAAACTGCAAGACTCCAAGGTGGCAGAAATATTCCAAGCCACAATTGGAGGGTTATTTGCACCACTACTCATTTTGAGAGCTGGTGAAGTATAATTATGTTAACATCATGACCACCACCTTCAACTCAGCTGTATCAGATGCCGCCACTGAGATCCTTGACAAGCGCCGCCCAAAGAAGAAACCCATGGAACACACATGAACTTTTGGATAGGGCTGGACGGTTTTACCGGTACGTAACTGTATTCAGTTTCGGAAACGCAACGGTACGGTATACCGGTGCGGGTGTCCAAGGTCCGTGTTACACTCAGTTCGATGTTGGTGTTTTTCTTTATCAGTATCCGATTCAGACCCAATGCTGAATTCCTGATAAGGTGTAACTCAGATTAGTTTATTCACGCAACCCGTCCAAACAGCATACAAGTCACAAAGCCGACGTATGAAGTTTTCCACTTTTATTCAGCACACATCAACAACTGCATACAATTCTCAATTCAACTCAACAACTTTCACAGCAACTCTCCAAATCACTATCAACAACTTTACTATCTCTCAACAGCAACTCGGCACACGATTAAATAACCTCTCTCTCTTCCGGAAGGATTTCGAATACTGTAGAAATGACGCACTGCCACCAATCGAATAAAAGATCGTCATCACTGACTTACGTCAATACATATTTTTATATCTTCCAGAACGACCTCTTGCTTCGACATGTATCGGGAAATTTCTATCAAGAGTAAACACGCATATCCAGAAGATTCTCAAATAATATCGACTAACGCAAATTATCAACGTTATACAAAGCCTCTCCTAACAACAATGCAAACTCAAATCAAAGGTAAATAAACACCATTATTGAATACTTTGCAAAACGAAACGATTAGATCTATCGTACACGCTTCCGACACACTTTCGTTCGCGTTTCAACGTAACATAACCCCCCACTCAAGAAGAAATTTACCCAATTTCTTTCAACAACGTTGAAACGTAATGCACAAACAATGTACAGAATTAAAACTTACTTCAGACTGTCTCATTCACTGTCAATGTTCTCAGTTTATATACACAGAGTCCATGTTTTTCATCCGCAAGTCTTTCTGGATACTGTCAATGTTCACAGTTCATTTACCCAGTCAATGTTCTTTCATTCGCAAGGAAACGACGCCCTCGTCAGTTGCGGTCGTCATCGGCCCAGGGTCAAAGACAGTGATCTCGTGGGCTTTCCTGGAGTCAGTGCATCCTCCGTTGTCTTCCTCTCCCGTCGGATGTCCGACGCAGTCGACGTTGTCAGCTCCCAGAATGCATTCGCTGGGTCTCACGGTCAGGTTGGCTTCTGCGGGACGGTGGAACAGCTCCCTCAAGGTCTGCAGATGCTCCTTCCAGGTCTGGGTGTGGACTTCATGTTCGACCAAAGTCGTAGAGCCTGGGACATCACTGGAGCTATGGGGAAACTCGCCCATAAGGTCCTTGAGCTCCATCTTTTGACCTTCCGTCAAGCCTGGTCCTAGCTTAACGTCATCGATGCCTTCTTTGCAATGGAAGTCTCCTATTTCCAACAGTTCCTCGCTGTCAAAGCTGTTGTCGGTCACAGCTGCTGTGGCTGAGTGCACAGTCTCTGATGGCCTTTCCACGTACAGCTTAAGGAGGTTGGCGTGGTATATCTTGGAATGCTGGCCGACCTTCACCTTGTAGTCGTTGATTCCCACCACGGTCTCCACTTCGTACGGGCCTTTCCACTGCATCAGCAACTTATTGTGATCGGTAGGTAGCAGCACCAGCACTTTGTTGCCAGGTTTGAACTTCCTGTTCACAGCCCTACGGTCATAGTAGTGCTTTCCACAGTCTTGGGACTTCTTCAGGTTTTCTCTGGCTATCTCGAGAGTCTGCTCCAGCTTCTCCCGTAGCTCAAACACGTACTGGTAGCTGTTCTTCACCTCTGGGGTGTCTACTTCTTTCGTCCACAGTTCTTTTAGGATGTGCATCGGCCCTCGGATGGTTCTTCCGTACAGCAGCTCGAACGGAGAAAAGCCGGTGGACTCCTGCGGTACTTCTCTGTAGGCGAAAAGTAGGGCGTTGATGTATCGATGCCATTGTCTGGGCTGCTCGCTGCACAGTTTCTTCAGGGTGGACTTCAGCGTAGCATTGAACTTTTCGACAAGCCCGTTGCACATTGGATGGTAGGGTGTCGTAGTTAAATGCCGGATGCTCAGCAGTCTGTTGACCTCCTTCATACAGTCAGAGACGAACTGCGTCCCGAGGTCTGTCAGAATTTCTTCAGGCACTCCAAGTCTACTGAACATGTCCACTAGTGCCTCTGCTACAGATTCAGTGTCAATCTTCTTCAGTGGCACTGCTTCTGGGTACCGAGTCGCATAGTCCACTAAAGTCAGTACCCATCGATGACCTTCTTCACTCGGAGGTCTTATTTCGCCGATTAAGTCTAAGGCCACCCTCTTGAAAGGTCGGTCGATCAAAGGCATTCTCTGCATTGGCACTTTAGGGACCCTTCCTCGAGGTATGGTCTTCTGGCAAATGTCACATGATCGCCAGAAACGGCTGACGTCCGCATGAAGTCCTGGCCAGTAGAACACCGCCTGGATTCTGTCTGACGTCTTCTTGATGCCTAGGTGACCTCCCATGATTGAGTCATGCGCTACTTCCATCACCTGGCGCCTTAGGGGTAACGGTACCAAGACTTGACGTAGTGGTTTCCCTCCGTTGACCCTCGGGTGCTGGAAGATTCGATACAGGATCTTGGCCTTCACCTCAAAATAGACCGTACCACTGCCTTTGGTCACGTGGCCTTGGCGGTTCCTGTACTTGTTTAAAGCACTATCATCTTCCTGGAGCTGGATCAGCTTATCTCTGTCCACGATGGCAGCTTTAGAGTTGTCGGCGACCTTCAGTGGCGTAGACGTCTCGTCTCTCTTGGCCTGGGCCCTGGTAGTAACAGCACCGACGATCTCTGGTCGGCAGGGCTGAGCCGGAGTAACCACATTGTCCCGTAGCAGCTCTGTAAGGTCTCCATCGGGAAACGGCAATGGATCCTCCTCCACAACTTTGACGCGTTGGGTTGAGGCAGGACTCCACTCTGGATCGGGGTCGTCGGGTCGTCTCGCGCCGTCGATATTCCCGATCATCAAATCATACAGCGGCTTCTTCAGGCAAACCGCTTCGACTTCGCCTATGTAGAAAGGGGTGCTGACTTGAATCTTTGCAACTGGCGCTCTCACACATTTGCTGTCGGCCATAAGTGTCCATTTAGAATCGCCAGTGAACTGTTCTTTAGCGATTAGGTCTTCTCTGACGATGACCCCACTACAGCCAGAGTCTCTTAAAACAGTCACTTCATGATTTCCGACGCGTCCCTTTGAAACAGGCATGTTCTGGACGGTCACAGCTGCGCTGGCGACGACGGGGATGGATTTTCCGTTCGCAAGGAGAAGTTGGCCATCAGTCATGCACTCTTGCACGTCCGCAGGAGTAGCTGTGCGCTTGGTCTCACTCGGAAGAATGACGCTCCCGCCGCACACTTGATGGTCAGATCTACTGGTTTGCCGTTGATTGGAAAAACGTCTCTGTCGGTTGCCCGCCGCTGCGTTGTCCGTACTGCTCCGCTGTCCGCTACTTTTGTTTTGAGGACAGTTAGCCGCTCTGTGGTCTGTAGCGTTGCAGGTGAAACAGCCCCTTGAATGCCCTTTCCCTGGGAGGAGGCGTGGAGTCTGTCTGTCTCTGGCTCGTCTGGCTTCCTTGGATCTGGTTCCCATGGTTTGCAGTCTTCTGAAAATGTTTCGTCGCGCTGGGTGGCCCCAGGGTTTTCCCATGAGCGATAAGATATCTTTCAGCAGCCTCAGTCACATCTTTAAGCGTCTGCAGCTTTTGTTCTTCTAAGTGGGTCGCTAGGTCCTTGTGACAGGCATTGAGAAATTGTTCTTTCACAATCAGGTCATGGAGACTGTCGTAAGACTTCATTTCGCCTGATAACTCCACCCACTTGTGTAGATATGACGACAGGCGCTCCACAAACTGCTTTGGCGTCTCGTCTGACTTAGGCCGGCATTCACGAAAGCGTTGACGGTAGCCCTTTTCTGTAAAGTTGTAGCACTGCAATAGGGCCGCTTTCAAAACGTCGTAGTCTTTGGCGTCATTATTCGACAGTCTACTGTAGACATCGAGCGCCTTCCCCGTCAGTAGTGCGCTGAGTATGATCGCCCAGTCTTGACGTTGCCATTTAGCGCTTTCGGCGAACCTTTCGAACCTCGCCAGATAGCTGTCGATCTGGTCCTTTTCGTCGACGAACACTGGCAATTTTGGAGCCTTGTTGTCACTGATAACTTGTGGCGCATGCTGTTGTTGCTGGATGCGCGCCAACTCTAGTTGGAACTGCCGATCAGCTTCTCTTTCCTCACGCCTGCGCTCATCTTCTCTTTCTTGCCACTGCTGTTCAATTTCCAGACGCTTCAGTTCAAATTCTCTTTCTTCACGGCGACGCTGCTCTTCTAATTCTCGTTCTTCACGGCGACGCTGCTCTTCTACTTCTCGTTCTTCATGGCGACGCTGCTCTTCTACTTCTAGACGCTTCTGTTCTAGTTCTATTTCTTTTTCTAGACGCTTCTCTTCCAATTCTCTTTCTCGTATTCTCTCCTGAGACTTGACGTACTCCGTCAGCTGCTTGCCTTTTAGATTCAGTTCAACCCCTTTCTGCCAGAAGTCAGCCATCTTGATGCTTCTGGAAAGTTCTTTTCTGGAAAGTTCTTTTTCTAGAAAGTTCTTGACTGTAGAGTTCTTTTTTCTGGAAAGTTCTTGACTGTGCTGTACCTTTCTAGACTGTTCTAGAACAGCACGCTTTCTGCAGTAGCGCTGATGCTTGTCACTGGTCGCCTTCGTTGACGCAGGCCCCGCTGTCCTCGTCGTATGCGACGCTGCACCACGCTGGTGTTGATGTATACGCTCCTATGCTGAAGTAGACTCGACGTCCGTACGTCGCTCTCTCTAATACTGGCGATGTAGCTCCGAGACTGTCCCTCGACGTAGTCCTGCGGCAGCCACGTAGTCCCGCTCTGTTGTTCGCTCACGAAGCAACTCTTCGGCGACTACACGCCCTTGCAGTCAACCCGAACCTATCGGTGATGTAGTCCCAGTATGTTGGCCCCTCTCGACGCAACTCGTTGGCGGCTACCCTCGATGACTGCCTCTCGTAACGTTGACTCGCTTGTTGTAGCAGTTGAACCCTTGGCTATGGCGTGAATCGCGGCTTGACCCCCAAAATGTTACACTCAGTTCGATGTTGGTGTTTTTCTTTATCAGTATCCGATTCTGTTACACTCAGTTCGATGTTGATGTTTTCTATCAGTATCTGATTCAGCCCCGATGCTTGAATTCCTGATAGTTGTGTAACTCAGATTCGTTTATTCACACAGCCCGTCCAAACAGCATACAAGTCACAAAGTCGACGTATGAAGTTTTCCACTTTTATTCAGCACACATCAACAACTGCATACAATTCTCAATTCAACTCAACAACTTTCACAGCAACTCTCCAAATCACTATCAACAACTTTACTATCTCTCAACAGCAACTCGGCACACGATTAAATAACCTCTCTCTCTTCCGGAAGGATTTCGAATACTGTAGAAATGACGCACTGCCACCAATCGAATAAAAGATCGTCATCACTGACTTACGTCAATACATATTTTTATATCTTCCAGAACGACCTCTTGCTTCGACATGTATCGGGAAATTTCTATCAAGAGTAAACACGCATATCCAGAAGATTCTCAAATAATATCGACTAACGCAAATTATCAACGTTATACAAAGCCTCTCCTAACAACAATGCAAACTCAAATCAAAGGTAAATAAACACCATTATTGAATACTTGCAAAACGAAACGATTAGATCTATCGTACACGCTTCCGACACACTTTCGTTCGCGTTTCAACGTAACATAACCCCCCACTCAAGAAGAAATTTACCCAATTTCTTTCAACAACGTTGAAAACGTAATGCACAAACAATGTACAGAATTAAAACTTACTTCAGACTGTCTCATTCACTGTCAATGTTCTCAGTTTATATACACAGAGTCCATGTTTTTCATCCGCAAGTCTTTCTGGATACTGTCAATGTTCACAGTTCATTTACCCAGTCAATGTTCTTTCATTCGCAAGGAAACGACGCCCTC
Organism: Oncomelania hupensis; assembly: GCA_036898135.1. Lineage (NCBI taxonomy): Eukaryota > Metazoa > Mollusca > Gastropoda > Littorinimorpha > Pomatiopsidae > Oncomelania > Oncomelania hupensis. Next base: position 33,700,035 of record CM072523.1, on the reverse strand, counting down.
GTCAGTTGCGGTCGTCATCGGCCCAGGGTCAAAGACAGTGATCTCGTGGGCTTTCCTGGAGTCAGTGCATCCTCCGTTGTCTTCCTCTCCCGTCGGATGTCCGACGCAGTCGACGTTGTCAGCTCCCAGAATGCATTCGCTGGGTCTCACGGTCAGGTTGGCTTCTGCGGGACGGTGGAACAGCTCCCTCAAGGTCTGCAGATGCTCCTTCCAGGTCTGGGAGTGGACTTCATGTTCGACCAAAGTCGTAGAGCCTGGGACATCACTGGAGCTATGGGGAAACTCGCCCATAAGGTCCTTGAGCTCCATCTTTTGACCTTCCGTCAAGCCTGGTCCTAGCTTAACGTCATCGATGCCTTCTTTGCAATGGAAGTCTCCTATTTCCAACAGTTCCTCGCTGTCAAAGCTGTTGTCGGTCACAGCTGCTGTGGCTGAGTGCACAGTCTCTGATGGCCTTTCCACGTACAGCTTAAGGAGGTTGGCGTGGTATATCTTGGAATGCTGGCCGACCTTCACCTTGTAGTCGTTGATTCCCACCACGGTCTCCACTTCGTACGGGCCTTTCCACTGCATCAGCAACTTATTGTGATCGGTAGGTAGCAGCACCAGCACTTTGTTGCCAGGTTTGAACTTCCTGTTCACAGCCCTACGGTCATAGTAGTGCTTTCCACAGTCTTGGGACTTCTTCAGGTTTTCTCTGGCTATCTCGAGAGTCTGCTCCAGCTTCTCCCGTAGCTCAAACACGTACTGGTAGCTGTTCTTCACCTCTGGGGTGTCTACTTCTTTCGTCCACAGTTCTTTTAGGATGTGCATCGGCCCTCGGATGGTTCTTCCGTACAGCAGCTCGAACGGAGAAAAGCCGGTGGACTCCTGCGGTACTTCTCTGTAGGCGAAAGGTAGGGCGTTGATGTATCGATGCCATTGTCTGGGCTGCTCGCTGCACAGTTTCTTCAGGGTGGACTTCAGCGTAGCATTGAACTTTTCGACAAGCCCGTTGCACATTGGATGGTAGGGTGTCGTAGTTAAATGCCGGATGCTCAGCAGTCTGTTGACCTCCTTCATACAGTCAGAGACGAACTGCGTCCCGAGGTCTGTCAGAATTTCTTCAGGCACTCCAAGTCTACTGAACATGTCCACTAGTGCCTCTGCTACAGATTCAGTGTCAATCTTCTTCAGTGGCACTGCTTCTGGGTACCGAGTCGCATAGTCCACTAAAGTCAGTACCCATCGATGACCTTCTTCACTCGGAGGTCTTATTTCGCCGATTAAGTCTAAGGCCACCCTCTTGAAAGGTCGGTCGATCAAAGGCATTCTCTGCATTGGCACTTTAGGGACCCTTCCTCGAGGTATGGTCTTCTGGCAAATGTCACATGATCGCCAGAAACGGCTGACGTCCGCATGAAGTCCTGGCCAGTAGAACACCGCCTGGATTCTGTCTGACGTCTTCTTGATGCCTAGGTGACCTCCCATGATTGAGTCATGCGCTACTTCCATCACCTGGCGCCTTAGGGGTAACGGTACCAAGACTTGACGTAGTGGTTTCCCTCCGTTGACCCTCGGGTGCTGGAAGATTCGATACAGGATCTTGGCCTTCACCTCAAAATAGACCGTACCACTGCCTTTGGTCACGTGGCCTTGGCGGTTCCTGTACTTGTTTAAAGCACTATCATCTTCCTGGAGCTGGATCAGCTTATCTCTGTCCACGATGGCAGCTTTAGAGTTGTCGGCGACCTTCAGTGGCGTAGACGTCTCGTCTCTCTTGGCCTGGGCCCTGGTAGTAACAGCACCGACGATCTCTGGTCGGCAGGGCTGAGCCGGAGTAACCACATTGTCCCGTAGCAGCTCTGTAAGGTCTCCATCGGGAAACGGCAATGGATCCTCCTCCACAACTTTGACGCGTTGGGTTGAGGCAGGACTCCACTCTGGATCGGGGTCGTCGGGTCGTCTCGCGCCGTCGATATTCCCGATCATCAAATCATACAGCGGCTTCTTCAGGCAAACCGCTTCGACTTCGCCTATGTAGAAAGGGGTGCTGACTTGAATCTTTGCAACTGGCGCTCTCACACATTTGCTGTCGGCCATAAGTGTCCATTTAGAATCGCCAGTGAACTGTTCTTTAGCGATTAGGTCTTCTCTGACGATGACCCCACTACAGCCAGAGTCTCTTAAAACAGTCACTTCATGATTTCCGACGCGTCCCTTTGAAACAGGCATGTTCTGGACGGTCACAGCTGCGCTGGCGACGACGGGGATGGATTTTCCGTTCGCAAGGAGAAGTTGGCCATCAGTCATGCACTCTTGCACGTCCGCAGGAGTAGCTGTGCGCTTGGTCTCACTCGGAAGAATGACGCTCCCGCCGCACACTTGATGGTCAGATCTACTGGTTTGCCGTTGATTGGAAAAACGTCTCTGTCGGTTGCCCGCCGCTGCGTTGTCCGTACTGCTCCGCTGTCCGCTACTTTTGTTTTGAGGACAGTTAGCCGCTCTGTGGTCTGTAGCGTTGCAGGTGAAACAGCCCCTTGAATGCCCTTTCCCTGGGAGGAGGCGTGGAGTCTGTCTGTCTCTGGCTCGTCTGGCTTCCTTGGATCTGGTTCCCATGGTTTGCAATCTTCTGAAAATGTTTCGTCGCGCTGGGTGGCCCCAGGGTTTTCCCATGAGCGATAAGATATCTTTCAGCAGCCTCGGTCACATCTTTAAGCGTCTGCAGCTTTTGTTCTTCTAAGTGGGTCGCTAGGTCCTTGTGACAGGCATTGAGAAATTGTTCTTTCACAATCAGGTCATGGAGACTGTCGTAAGACTTCATTTCGCCTGATAACTCCACCCACTTGTGTAGATATGACGACAGGCGCTCCACAAACTGCTTTGGCGTCTCGTCTGACTTAGGCCAGCATTCACGAAAGCGTTGACGGTAGCCCTTTTCTGTAAAGTTGTAGCACTGCAATAGGGCCGCTTTCAAAACGTCGTAGTCTTTGGCGTCATTATTCGACAGTCTACTGTAGACATCGAGCGCCTTCCCCGTCAGTAGTGCGCTGAGTATGATCGCCCAGTCTTGACGTTGCCATTTAGCGCTTTCGGCGAACCTTTCGAACCTCGCCAGATAGCTGTCGATCTGGTCCTTTTCGTCGACGAACACTGGCAATTTTGGAGCCTTGTTGTCACTGATAACTTGTGGCGCATGCTGTTGTTGCTGGATGCGCGCCAACTCTAGTTGGAACTGCCGATCAGCTTCTCTTTCCTCACGCCTGCGCTCATCTTCTCTTTCTTGCCGCTGCTGTTCAATTTCCAGACGCTTCAGTTCAAATTCTCTTTCTTCACGGCGACGCTGCTCTTCTAATTCTCGTTCTTCACGGCGACGCTGCTCTTCTACTTCTCGTTCTTCACGGCGACGCTGCTCTTCTACTTCTAGACGCTTCTGTTCTAGTTCTATTTCTTTTTCTAGACGCTTCTCTTCCAATTCTCTTTCTCGTATTCTCTCCTGAGACTTGACGTACTCCGTCAGCTGCTTGCCTTTTAGATTCAGTTCAACCCCTTTCTGCCAGAAGTCAGCCATCTTGATGCTTCTGGAAAGTTCTTTTCTGGAAAGTTCTTTTTCTAGAAAGTTCTTGACTGTAGAGTTCTTTTTTCTGGAAAGTTCTTGACTGTGCTGTACCTTTCTAGACTGTTCTAGAACAGCACGCTTTCTGCAGTAGCGCTGATGCTTGTCACTGGTCGCCTTCGTTGACGCAGGCCCCGCTGTCCTCGTCGTATGCGACGCTGCACCACGCTGGTGTTGATGTATACGCTCCTATGCTGAAGTAGACTCGACGTCCGTACGTCGCTCTCTCTAATACTGGCGATGTAGCTCCGAGACTGTCCCTCGACGTAGTCCTGCGGCAGCCACGTAGTCCCGCTCTGTTGTTCGCTCACGAAGCAACTCTTCGGCGACTACACGCCCTTGCAGTCAACCCGAACCTATCGGTGATGTAGTCCCAGTATGTTGGCCCCTCTCGACGCAACTCGTTGGCGGCTACCCTCGATGACTGCCTCTCGTAACGTTGACTCGCTTGTTGTAGCAGTTGAACCCTTGGCTATGGCGTGAATCGCGGCTTGACCCCCAAAATGTTACACTCAGTTCGATGTTGGTGTTTTTCTTTATCAGTATCCGATTCTGTTACACTCAGTTCGATGTTGATGTTTTCTATCAGTATCTGATTCAGCCCCGATGCTTGAATTCCTGATAGTTGTGTAACTCAGATTCGTTTATTCACACAGCCCGTCCAAACAGCATACAAGTCACAAAGTCGACGTATGAAGTTTTCCACTTTTATTCAGCATACATCAACAACTGCATACAATTCTCAACTCAACTCAACAACTTTCACAGCAACTCTCCAAATCACTATCAACAACTTTACTATCTCTACAACAATCTCGGCACACGATTAAATAACCTCTCTCTTTTCCGGAAAGATTTCGAATACCGTAGAAATGACCACTGCCACCAATCGAATAAAAGATCGTCATCACTGACTTACGTCATTACACATTTCTTCTCCTTCCGGATCGTTCCTTCAAATTTCTACAATTATTCCGAATCTTCGATCGATAGTAAACAAGCCGATCCAGAAGATTCTACAACAATATCGACTAACGGAAATTATCAACGTTATACAAAGCCTTTCCTAACAACAATGCAAACTCAAATCAAAGGTAAATAAACTCTATTATTGAATACTTTGCAAATCGAAACGATTAGATCTATCGTGCGCGTTTTAGACACACTACCATTGGCGTTTCAACGTAACATAACCCCCCCACTCGAGAAGAAATTTACCCAATTTCTTTCAACAACGTTGAAACGTAATGCACAAACAATGTACAGAATTAAAACTTACTTCAGACTGTCTCATTTACTGTCAATGTTCTCAGTTTATATACACAGAGTCCATGTTTTTCATCCGCAAGTCTTTCTGGATACTGTCAATGTTCACAATTCATTCACACAAGGTCAATGTTTCTCATCTGCAAGTCTGTTTAGATATTGCCAATGTTCTCCACACAGTCAATGTTCTTTCAACCGCAAGGAAACGACGCCCTCGTCAGTTGCGGTCGTCATCGGCCCAGGGTCAAAGACAGTGATCTCGTGGGCTTTCCTGGAGTCAATGCATCCTCCGTTGTCTTTCTCTCCCGTCGGATGTCCGACGCAGTCGACGTTGTCAGCTCCCAGAATGCATTCGCTGGGTCTCACGGTCAGGTTGGCTTCTGCGGGACGGTGGAACAGCTCCCTCAAGGTCTGCAGATGCTCCTTCCAGGTCTGGGTGTGGACTTCATGTTCGACCAAAGTTGTAGAGCCAGGGACATCGCTGAAGTTATGGGGAAATTCGCCCATAAGGTCCTTGAGCTCCAACTTTTGACCTTCCGTCAAGCTTGGTCCTAGCTTAACATCATCGATGCCTTCTTTGCTGTGGAAGTCTCCCCGTTCCAACAGTTCTTCGCTGTCAAAGCTGTTGTCGGTCACAGCTGCTGTGGCTGCGTGCACAGTCTCTGGTAGCCTTTCCACGTACAGCTTAAGGAGGTTGGCGTGGTATATCTTGGAATGCTGGCCGACCTTCACCTTGTAGTCGTTGATTCCAACCACGGTCTCCACTTCGTACGGGCCTTTCCACTGCATCAGCAACTTATTATGTTCAGTAGGTAGCAGCACCAGCACTTTGTTGCCAGGTTTAAACTTCCTGTTCACAGCCCTACGATCATAGTGCTTTCCACAGTCCTGGGACTTCTTCAGGTTTTCTCTGGCTATCTCGAGAGTCTGCTCCAGCTTCTCCCGTAGCTCAAACACGTACTGGTAGCTGTTCTTCACCTCTGGGGTGTCTACTTCTTTCGTCCACAGTTCTTTTAGGATGTGCATCGGCCCTCGGATGGTTCTTCCGTACAGCAGCTCAAACGAAGAAAAGCCGGTGGACTCCTGCGGTACTTCTCTGTAGGCGAAAAGTAAGGCGTTGATTTAGCGATGCCATTGTCTGGGCTGCTCGCTGCACAGTTTCTTCAGGGTGGACTTCAGCGTAGCATTGAACTTTTCGACAAGCCCGTTGCACATTGGATGGTAGGGTGTCGTAGTCAAATGCCGGATGCTCAGCAGTCTATTGACCTCCTTCATGCAGTCAGAGACGAACTGCGTCCCGAGGTCTGTCAGAATCTCTTCAGGCACTCCAAGTCTGCTAAACATGTCCACCAGCGCCTCTGCAACAGTCTCAGTGTCAATCTTCTTCAGAGGCACTGCTTCTGGGTACCGAGTCGCATAGTCCACTAAAGTCAGTACCCATCGATGACCCTCTTCACTCGGAGGTCTTATTTCGCCGATTAAGTCTAAGGCCACCCTCTTGAAAGGTCGGTCGATCAGAGGCATCCTCTGCATAGGCACTTTCGGGACCCTTCCTCGAGGTATGGTCTTCTGGCAAATGTCACATGATCGGCAGAAACGGCTGACGTCCGCATGAAGTCCTGGCCAGTAGAACACCGCCTGGATTCTATCCGACGTCTTCTTGATACCCAGGTGACCTCCCATGATTGAGTCATGCGCTACTTCCATCACCTGGCGCCTTAAGGGTAATGGTACCAGTACTTGACGTAGTGGTTTACCTCCGTTGACCCTCGGGTGCTGGAAGATTCGGTACAGGATCTTGGCCTTCACCTCAAAATAGACCGTACCACTGCCTTTGGTCACGTGGTCTTGGCGGTTCCTGTACTTGTTTAAAGTGCTATCAGCTTCCTGGAGCTGGATCAGCTTATCTCTGTCCACGATGGCAGCTTTGGAGTTGTCGGCGACCTTCAGTGGCGTAGACGTCTTGTCTCTCTTGGCCTGGGCCCTGGTTGTAACGGCACCGACGATCTCTGGTCGGCAGGGCTGAGCCGGAGTAACCACATTGTCCCGTAGCAGCTCTGAAAGGTCTCCATCGGGAAATGGCAACGGATCCTCCTCCGCAACTTCGACATGTTGGGTTGAGGCAGGACTCCATTCTGAATCGGGGTCGTCGGGTCGTCTCGCGCCGTCGATATTCCCGATCATCAAATCGTATAGCGGCTTCTTCAGGCAAACCGCTTCGACTTCGCCTACGTAGAAAGGGGTGTTGACTTGAATCTTTGCAACTGGCGCTCTCACACATTTGCTGTCGGCCATAAGTGTCCATTTTGAATCGCCAGTGATTTGTTCTTTAGCGATTAGGTCTTCTCTGACGATGACCCCACTGCAGCCAGAGTCTCTTAAAACAGTCACTTCATGATTTCCGACGCGTCCCTTTGAAACAGGCATGTTCTGGACGGTCACAGCTGCGCTGGCGACGACGGGGATGGATTTTCCGTTGGCAAGGAGAAGTTGGCCATCGGTCATGCACTCTTGCACGTCCGCAGGGGTAGCTGTGCGCTCGGTTTCACTCGGAAGAATGACGCTCCCGCCGCACACTTGATGGTCAGATCTACTGGTTTGCCGTTGATTGGAGAACCGCCTCTGCCGGTTGCCCGCCGCTGAATTGTCCGTACTGCTCCGCTGTCCGCTACTTTTGTTTTGAGGACAGTTAGCCGCTCTGTGGTCTGTAGCGTTGCAGGTGAAACAGCCTCTTGAATGCCCTTCCCTGGGAGGAGGCGTGGAGTCCGTCTGTCTCTGGTTCGTCTGGCTCCCCTGGATCTGGTTCACATGGTTTCCAGTCTTCTGAAAATGTTTCGTCGCGCTGGGTGGCCCCAGGGTCTTCCCATGAGCGATGAGATATCTTTCAGCAGCCTCAGTCACATCTTTAAGCGTCTGCAGCTTTTGTTCTTCTAAGTGGGTCGCTAGGTCCTTGTGACAGGCATTGAGAAATTGTTCTTTCACAATCAGGTCATGGAGACTGTCGTAAGACTTCCTTCCGCCTGATAACTCCACCCACTTGTGTAGATATGACGACAGGCGCTCCACAAACTGCTTTGGCGTCTCGTCTGACTTAGGCCGGCATTCACGGAAGCGTTTACGGTAGCCCTTCTCTGTAAAGTTATAGCACTGCAATAGGGCCTCTTTCAAGACGTCGTAGTTTTTTGGCGTCATCGTTCGACAGTCTGGTGTAAACTTCGAGCGCTTGCCCTGTCAGAAGTGCACTTAGTCGAATCGCCCAGTCTCGAGGTTGCCAATTGGAGCTTTTGGCGAACCTTTCGAATCTCGCCAGATAGCTGTCGATCTGGTCCTTCCCGTCGACGAATGCTGGCAATTTTGGAGCTTTGTTGTCACTGATAACTTGTGGCGCATTCTGCTGTTGCTGGATACGCGCCATTTCTAGCTGGAACTCAAGACGCTTCAGCTCGAATTCTCTGTCTTTTTCTTGCCGCTGCTGTTCAATTTCTAGACGCTTCTGTTCTAGTTCTAGTTCTTTTTCTAGACGCTTCTCTTCCAATTCTCTTTCTTCACGCCGTCGCTCATCTTCTCTTTCTCCACGCTGACGTTGTTCTTCTCTTTCTTGTATTCTCTCCTGAGACTTGACGTACTCCGTCAGCTGTTTGCCTTTTAGATTCAGTTGCATCCCTTTCTGCCAGAAGTCAGCCATCTTGATGCTTCTGGAAAGTTCTTTTCTGTAAAGTTCTTTTTCTAGAAAGTTCTTGACTGTAGAGTTATTTTTTTTCTGGAAAGTTCTTGACTATGCTGTACCTTTCTAGACTGTTCTAGAACAGCACGCTTTCTGCAGTAGCGCTGATGCTTGTCACTAGTCGCTTTCGCTGACGCAGGCCCCGCTGTCCTCGTCGTATGCGACGCTGCACCACGCTGGTGTTGATGTATACGCTCCTGTGCTGAAGTAGACGCGACGTTCGCTCGCCGCTCTCTGTAATACTGGCGATATAGCTCCGAGACTGTTCCTCGACGTAGTCTTGCGGCAGCTACGTAGTCCCGATCTGTTGTTCGCTCACGAAGCAACTCTTCAGCGACTACACGCCCTTGCAGTCAACCCGAATCTATCGGATGTAGTCCCAGTATGTTGGCCCCTCTCGACGCAACTCGTTGGCGGCTACCCTCGATGACTGCCTCTCGTAACGTTGACTCGAGTTGTAGCAGTTGAACCCTTGGCTATGGCGTGAATCGCGGCTTGACCCCCAAAATGTTACACTCCGTTTGATGTTGATGTTTTCTATCAGTATCTGATTCAGCCCCGATGCTTGAATTCCTGATAGTTGTGTAACTCAGATTCGTTTATTCACACAGCCCGTCCAAACAGCATACAAGTCACAAAGTCGACGTATGAAGTTTTCCACTTTTATTCAGCATACATCAACAACTGCATACAATTCTCAACTCAACTCAACAACTTTCACAGCAACTCTCCAAATCACTATCAACAACTTTACTATCTCTACAACAATCTCGGCACACGATTAAATAACCTCTCTCTTTTCCGGAAAGATTTCGAATACCGTAGAAATGACGCACTGCCACCAATCGAATAAAAGATCGTCATCACTGACTTACGTCATTACACATTTCTTCTCCTTCCGGATCGTTCCTTCAAATTTCTACAATTATTCCGAATCTTCGATCGATAGTAAACAAGCCGATCCAGAAGATTCTACAACAATATCGACTAACGGAAATTATCAACGTTATACAAAGCCTTTCCTAACAACAATGCAAACTCAAATCAAAGGTAAATAAACTCTATTATTGAATACTTTGCAAATCGAAACGATTAGATCTATCGTGCGCGTTTTAGACACACTACCATTGGCGTTTCAACGTAACAGATTCAGACCCAATGCTGAATTCCTGATAAGGTGTAACTCAGATTCGTTTATTCACGCAACCCGTCCAAACAGCATACAAGTCACAAAGCCGACGTATGAAGTTTTCCACTTTTATTCAGCACACATCAACAACTGCATACAATTCTCAATTCAACTCAACAACTTTCACAGCAACTCTCCAAATCACTATCAACAACTTTACTATCTCTCAACAGCAACTCGGCACACGATTAAATAACCTCTCTCTCTTCCGGAAGGATTTCGAATACTGTAGAAATGACGCACTGCCACCAATCGAATAAAAGATCGTCATCACTGACTTACGTCAATACATATTTTTATATCTTCCAGAACGACCTCTTGCTTCGACATGTATCGGGAAATTTCTATCAAGAGTAAACACGCATATCCAGAAGATTCTCAAATAATATCGACTAACGCAAATTATCAACGTTATACAAAGCCTCTCCTAACAACAATGCAAACTCAAATCAAAGGTAAATAAACACCATTATTGAATACTTTGCAAAACGAAACGATTAGATCTATCGTACACGCTTCCGACACACTTTCGTTCGCGTTTCAACGTAACAGTCCGGTTTACTGGGAAATCTCGACAACACATAACGCGACAGTGGGCGACATCTTGTCCGCCCAGAGAGCGAGTCTAAAGTCCAAACACGTGGATCGGCAGTTGTTCTTGAAGAAGAACTTATAAGAACAGCAGCTTATCCACGTGTTTGAGCATGGTACCAGTCGCCAATCCTTCTGAACTCTTTAGGTTCTTAAAGACCTTTCCCGTTTAATGTTTTTGTTTTATTTTGATTTTGTGGTTTAAAGTTTGCTGTTGTTCTAAACAGTGATTCATCATAATTTGTTTTGAAGGCGTTCAAGCAATAATAAAGCTTTAGTTTCTATGGAAATGTGGTTCTTTGAAACTGTTTTGAAGTGTATGACAATCTTTCTTTTGCCTCGGTCACTACTATCAGTGCCATATCCCATTTGATTGTAACATTTAAAATCGCGGTATACCGGTACGAAATACCGATACGGCCTAAAAATACCGCGGTAATACCGGTACGACTTTGACAAACGGTACCCAGCTCTACAGTACTTTGGGACCTGTGTGAAAAAGAAAAAGAACACTTCACGGGGAGCTGATGCATACCGAAAAATCAACAATGACATCCAAAAAGGTATGCGCATAGTAAAGGAGAACTGGATAGAAGATCAGTGCCAAGAAATAGAGAAAAGTCTGAACATCAGCAAGAAGGCCTAGCAGACTGTGAAGCGGCTGACCAGTGTTAAACAGCCCACTGTTTCCACGATCCAAAGCATGTCTGGCATATAACTTGTACCTTACAGAAGAATCAGAAGTCTTGGATAGATGGACAGACTATAGCTCTGACCTTTGCAACCACACACCAAATAGAGACCCATCAGTTCTAGCTTGTCCCCAGAACAAAGAAGAAGACAAAGGAGAAGACAAAGAAGACGAAGAAGAAATCCTCCCAATTCTCCGAGAAGAAGTGCAATCGCGGAAAAGGGGGAAGTCAGCGGGATTGGACCACATACCCGCACAATTGCTTCAAGCAGGAGGAGAAGCGATGATTGACGCTCTCATCATTATCTGTAACAAGATGTGGCATCCAAGCAAGGTCCTCCTAAAAATAATACTCAACAGGTTGAAACCCCAAGCTGAACAAATCATAGCTGAAAACAAGCAGGATTCAAGGCAGGGCGAAGTACCACTGAACAGATTTTCAACCGCAGATTAATCTGCAAAAAACACCTACAGCACCAATAACATCTATATCATGTGCTTGTAGACTTCAAAAAGCGTTTGACCGAATATTGCATGCAACCATGCATGAGAGTGAACAACATCAACCTTAACATTACTGAAGTCATCAAAAGCCTGTATGATTAGGCTACTAATG
>CM072523.1:33678363-33683363 GCA_036898135.1 Oncomelania hupensis | reverse complement strand
TCCCCTTCCCCCCCCCCCCCCCCCCCCATCTTTCTTTTTTTCTTTCCGCATATATATATATATATATATATATATATATATATATATATATATATATATATATATATATATATATATATATATATATATATATATATATATATATATATACATATATATTTTTTTTTTTTTTTGCTTCTGACTTATGACACTGAAATAATGGCTACACTATATGTACCGCGTCCCTGTAGTTGAGCATCTTTACTAACATCTGGAGATGTCATCATCCAATCAACTTGAACACGCTAAAACCATTTCAAACACAACTTCAAAGACCTTAGAAATTCAGGAGCCTTTCAGCCCAGCGTCATTTTTATGTAACTGTTGGGTGTCATGGCATTTTTTATTTAGTAGGTCTAAGAGTCATTCATTCTAATTCCTCTGGATTTATAATTTTGCGTGGGGCAAGCCGCTACGTGGTCGTGCCATATCCGTAATTCAGTGCGAAGCCGGTCATTATCTTAAGGGAACGACAAGGTAAAAATGTTAGCCTTCTGATTTAACTTCTGATTGGCTGCTCTTCCCTCGACGCCATTTTGCCTGCTTCGAACCAAGCAGTTTAGCTCGGGCCATCCGGGCCATCCATTTTACTCGATTAGTTGCGAATCAACCGCGCTAGCTCTTAGCCCAGGCCATATTGAGGTGGTAAAACAAGTGTGCAGTATCATCATTATCATCATTATCATCATCACCATCATTATCATCATCAACATCGTCGTCGTCTTCATTTTCATCATCATCATTGTATAATACCACACCTCGTATAACTTGAGAGAATATATAGGAGATAAAGATTGTTGTTGAGACAATAATGTAATACACTGATTGCACATATTAATTAATTAATTAATATTTTTGTTTTAATTTCGTTCGTTGAAATGATTCTAAAAGTGTAATTCTGATCTGATCTCCAACTCATGATCTACCCGTCTTCACTTTACAATTGAACTCTACATTGCTTCTAGAACTTTTAGCTAGGCTAATTTCAATTCTTCTTCTTCTTCTTCTTCTTCTTCTTCTTCTTCTTCTTTTAACTGATATTATTATTATTATTATTATTATTATTATTATTATTATTATTATTATTATTATTTTTATTATTATTATTATTATTGTTATTATTATTATTATTATTATTATTATCATCATCATCATCATCATCATCATCATCATCATCATCATCATCATCATCATCATCTCCAATTCCACTCTAACTTGTTTCTAGTACTTTTAGCTAATTTACATTCTTCTTCTTCTTCTTCTTTTTCTTCTAAATGTTTGTAGTAGTAGTAGTAGTTGTAGTTGTAGTAGTAGTAGTAGTAGTAGTAGTAGTAGTAGTAGTAGTAGTAGTAGTAGTAGTAGTAGTAGTAGTAACTACAACTTTTCCGTCCTAATTCAACCTCTCTTTTAGAAAAGTGGTATTTTCCAGGCCAAAAAATTGCAACACCTCACTATCAAACTTTACGCTGACGCTGTCTTTCGTCATTCCTGACGCCATCACTGGTATCATTGCGCAGCCTTTAGCAAATTCCGTCATACCTCCCCGACGTACTGAAAACACGCCGCAAGTTTCTGTGACAGCTGAATCTCCAACATAACGCTATCCACTATACATTCGCAGCTAGCTATCGCTAAACATAACCTTATCCCTATATATAACAGTTTCACTGTACATAGAGCTATCACTGCACTATACATTTGCTATCACTATGCAAGCAACATTGATTAGATTCCGTCATTCCATCCTCCCGCGGTACTAAAAACACACACCACAGGACTCTGTGACACTTGATTCTGCAACAGATGTTTCGGGTACACTACTTTTGGGTGTGTTTTTTTAACAGAAATATCAGGCACAATTACCGTGAAGGTATGACATATTCAAACACATTGTTTTTGTGGCGTTTTTTTATTTTTTTTTTATTTTTTATTTTTGGTGGGGGAGGGGAAACGGAACTACTCCCCGTGAGTACTCATGGAGCGTTGGGGGAGTACTTTAGGGATATCCCATATGTACTCTCCACTCAATTTTTGTTATTGTTCTATAATGGAGTGTGTACTTGTAAGATATCTCAAAGTACTCCCTCGACCCTGGGAGGAAGGGAGGGGGAGGAGAGGGTTTACAGAAATATCATGCTCGAAAGGTATGGCATATTCGAGCACACTGTTGCTGTGTTTCTGGACAGAAATATCACCAGAACAGTCATGCTACACCCTCGACAGTGGACCTGAGATTCAAGTAATTCCACCCCATCCAAAAGAGGACGTATACACTTTAAGAAAACACATAGAACCACGAGCTCAGTTGAACAACGCATACGATCAAGAATGGCACATTATTATTACTGATTCTCTAAAATATGAATGAGTGAAGAACCATTTTTAAAAAGCTCGTTTACCATTCCATACAAACATTATTTTACTTTATTAATATCGATTGTTTTGTAATATTGTTTTTATTGTGGTATGTGTTATAGAGGTGTATAAGTATTAAGTATAAATCTAAAATGATCTCTGAAAAAAGGTATGTAATTGTCAGCTTTTTGTTTTTTTAAAAAGAATTGTCGTTTATTTGTCATGCTTTCAGATATTTACATGTGTTACACTCGTTTGGTGTTTTTCTATCAGTAGTTGATTCAGCCCCAATGCTTAAATACTGATAAGTGTAACTCGGATTCGTTTATCCACGCAGCCTGCTCACTCAGCAACAAGGCAAAGTCGTCGTATGTAGTTTTCCAGCTTTATTCAGCGAACATCAACAACTGCATTCAATCGCTTTTTCCACTCTCAACTTTCCCCTTTCAACTTTACAATTCAATTCAATACACTTTTGTAACTGTAGATTATAGTTACACGACACAGAAGCGTATAGGCGACTACTGGTCACATTATTCTGACACCAGCGAACCAGTTGATGGTAAGGGGAAAATAATATGGTCACACATTGGCCTATCCGGGATTCGAACCAGGTACATTTCGGTTACTAGTAAGACGCTCTACCAACTGAGCTACCCGGCCCCTCTTAATACACTTTTTTTTTAAAAATCAGTTTATAGTCCCCTCTCTTCCCGGTAAGGATTTTCAGAGAGGAGACTACAGTACATACACTTTTGAAACAGTGGGGCACTTATATAGTCTCTCTAACTCCAGAGAAATAAAGAACGTTCGGGCAAGACATAATTATAACCAATCAGAACGACTTTCATCATCACTGTCTCACGTCATACAACCATATTTAGAATATAAGCGTCTCTAGTTACCACTAGAATTATTCAGACGCTTCGATCGACAGTAAACAACCAACTCTAGAAAATTCTCAAATAATATCGACCAACTAAAATTACCAACGTTATACAAATCTTCTTCTAATAACAACGCAATATCAAATCAAGGATAAATACACTGTTATTGCATGCTTTGCAAAATAAAACGATCAGATCTATCGCGCGCGTCACACACAAACTATCGTGCGCGTTTCAACGTAACAACATGCGACACACATGTCTGTGTATATAATTGCTTTAATGGAAATAACGATTTTCTTTTTTTTTTAAACTGAATAAAAATTGAATTGAAAATTAGGTTCCAATGCTGATGGTGTAGAAAGAGCAAAACAGGCCATACCTGGATGCATTTCATTATAAGGTTTCTATTTAGCTCGCGGTGAGACCTGCAGCGTAGACTGCCCGGGAATAGAGTAGTTGGGACGTGGGGAAAGACATCATTGTAGCAGGAAATGTGCATGGCTGCAATGTAATTTATAGAAGATTACACATGCAGTGACCTCGGCACGCGCTAGTAGAGATACCAGTCAAATATAATTCAGCTGTAGCTTTAACGTGTTTTGCAAACTTTTTTGAGTCAAAAAATGCTGGGAATATTACAGATAAAAGGCGCTAATGTTCCGTAGTTAATCTTTCTTGAAGCGATAATATGCGCGGAAATCTTTTTGGCGAAGTCATCTGCTTAAATATAACCGCTGTAGTAATTTTCACACGCGGAGAACTAAGCATCAAGACAGATGTTTTCAAAATCCCGACTACAAAAATTCTTTTGTAACATTTCAATACATTATTTTAGTTTAAGAGTTCGTTTTTATCTGACTATTACAGAATAAAATAAATGCATAAATAAATTAATAAATCATCCATCCAACCATCCATCCATAAATCCATCCAAAATTTATTCATGGATTCATTCAGTGCGTTCATTTAAATAAATAAACACACCAAACTATGCAAAGACTTAGGATTCACTGTAGAACGATTACAGACAACATTCTGAAATACATTCAGGAAATAAACTTTTATAGTAAGAATAGGAAAACCGATTACTAACATATTATATCCCGTAAATCGAAGGTCGTTGGGGCAACACAGGAGATCGTTTAACAAGCGTACTCCATCTTTTTCTGTCCTCAGCAAATCTCATGGCTTCGCTAAGTCAAGACAGTCCATTCTCGAATGTTGTCCTCCAACCTCTTTTTCTGTCTCCCCCTTCTTGTGCCTCCTTGCACCGTGTCTGGCAAGATGGTCTTTGCAAGGTCTCATGCTCTGGTGACGTGGCCATACCTTCGGAGTTTCCCTTTCTTCACCATTGTGGGCATGTCATCGTGTTGTCCAATGGCTTGTGTGATGGTCTGTCGGACTTCGTTGTTGGTGATGTGCTAGGTTTTGGAAATGTCCAGAAGTCTTCTGCAGCACCTCATCTCCATGCTTTTTATTCTTCGTTGTAGATCTGCTGTGAGGGTCCATGTTTCGCAAGCGTATAGGAAGATGGAGGTGACAAGGGAGCGCAGCAGCCTTACCTTGTAATGTAGATTGATGATCTTGTATTTCAAATGGGCTTCGACCTTGTCAGGGCAGCAGTTGTTTATGCGATCCTGGAGAGGACTTCCTGTCGGGACCCATTGTCTGATACAATGGCTCCTAAATATTTGAAGCTATGCACTTTGTTGAGGG
>CM072523.1:33665863-33675863 GCA_036898135.1 Oncomelania hupensis | reverse complement strand
GCCGTTCAAGAACTAAGAATAGAACGAGATGAGAAGGGGAAGGCGAAGATTGTGTTTGAGAGATCGAGATTTGGCTTCTAGAATTGCTGTTTATGGGTAGTGGGGGTGGGGCGGAGGAGTTGGCGGGGATGAAGAAGGGGGAGGGGGAGTACAGGATAGCAGACTGGGGCGGCATTCATGAAGCATTTTCATACCCAGTGGTTAAGGTCGCAAAGCCGTCTAGGTAAATCCGGACCCTACCCCAGCGGACTTATTCATGAGGTAAACTGCTTTGATTTAACCACCCTTGAGATTCAAGATTGAAGATTCAAGATTCAAGATTTAATCCCATTACATTTACATTAATTAAAGTAGGGGTATATACGGGGTAAATGTCATTGTGCTGGGAGAGAAGGTGATAGAAAATACGGCAGGATGTGAGTGTTTATCATTCATTTTTGCCGTGCTGAGGGGGTGAGAAGAACACTACGTCACAGGGATGGTGGAGTCAACAATCTTGAATGAGGACGGTGGTGGAGGCAGAGGCAGAGTGTTTGAACCCCCCACCCCCCACTCTCACCCCACCCCTCCTTCCCGGCTTTTCCCCTTACCCTAGCTCCCATCCCCCCAAAAGAAAATCCCAAGATCTTTGACTAGAAGAGCTGCATTTCCGGGGGTAAGGTAGAGAGCGAGCAGCAGCTACAAAGTTTGTTATAGTATCAGAAAATAAAGTATCGTGTGAAAAAAAAGACTTGATGAAGAAGAAGAAGAAGAAGAAGAAGAAGAAGAAGAAGAAGAAGAAGAAGAAGAAGAAGAAGAAGAAGAAGAAGAAGAAGAAGAAGAAGAAGAGGAAGTAGGAGAAGGAAATAAGAATAAGGAAGAAGAGAAGAGGAGGAGGAGGAAGAAAAGGAAGAAGAAGAAGAAGAAGAAGAAGATGATGATGATGATGATGATGATGATGATGATGATGATGATGATGATGATGATGATGATGATGATGATGATGATGATGATGATGATGATCATGATGATCATGATGATGATGATGATGATGATGATCATGATGATCATGATGATGATGATGATGATGATCAAAAGGAGAATAACAACCATAACAACAATAATAACAACACAGAAGTAGGACGAGGAAACAAAGAAGAAGAAGAAGAAGAAGAAGAAGAAGAAGAAGAAGAAGAAGAAGAAGAAGAAGAAGATCAACAACAACAACAACAACAACAACAACAACAACAACAACAACAACAACAACAACAAAGAAGAAGAAGAAGAAGAAGAAGAAGAAGAAGAAGAAGATGATGATGATGATGATGATGATGATGATGATGATGATGATGATGATGATGATGATGATGATGATGATGATGATGATGATGATGATGATGATGATGATGAAGAAGAAGAAGAAGAAGAAGAAGAAGAAGAAGAAGAAGAAGAAGAAGAAGAAGAAGAAGAAGAAGAAGAAGAAGAAAGAAACAAACAAACAAACAAACAAACAAAGAAACAAAGAAAGAAAGAAGAAGAACATGCATTTAGAAAATGAACAAGAACAAGAAGAAAGAAACATTGTTCGTGAGTTTTAGCGGAGGTGGGGCCGGAAAAGAAATCTCAAAAAGACTCCAGAACGGCCAATTTTTAAAAAAAAAAGTTTTTTAAAAAGATTCAAAGACCGAGTTTTGGCTGGGGAAGAAACAAAAGATCAAAAGAAATCCAGTTTCATAAGTTATGGTTAGTGGGTTGGGCAGAGTTCGGGACAAACGATCGGGTGTAGCATTTGAGCTAACCAACCTCTCCGAGCTTGTTTGCTCAACCCAAAGTCAGCTGCATATGCAAGCCCAGTGCCGCCGCCACCAAACATCCAAACATCCAAATCTAAACATCCCAGCATCCGGCCGTCTCCTGTATCTCTCGCTAGAACCCTCTAATGTATTATTACTCCTTCCCTGTTCCTTCCTCTGTCTCTCTGCCTGTCTGTCTGTCTGTCTGTCTCTGTCTCTCTTTCTCTTTCCTTCACTTTGTGGATCCTTTGTAAACCTGTTTTCCTCTCTGTTTTAAAAAAAATCTGTCATGTTTATTTCCCTCAAATGTTTCTTTCTCTCTATGAATCATCGAGATTGTAGGCTTACGTGTGCACGCATGCATAATTTATACCTGGTGCCTGAAGCCAATAACAATACATATAATGAGCGTATAATGCGTGTACAATGTGTGTGCTAAATGAAGCTGGGTAACTCTATATGACGTACTACTTTCATCTTTTGGGGAAAATAGACCCCAGCCCGTTCCCCGTTTACTTCCACCCGCCCCCTCTCCTTCACCAGTATTAGACACAACCTTCCTTGAGCCACCCCGTGAGGTGGGAAATGCGCCATGCATATGAAAACATGGCAAGGACATTGGTAATTAGCGCTTGATCAAAAAAAGGTCGTTATTATTTTTATTGTTGTAGTGGTGCTTGAGTGCGTGCGTTCATGTGACAACTACAATCTCGACCTGCGCGGCGAATATGATAATTGGAATTTCTTTGCGTCGCCGCAAATAATAAAAAAAGAATACAAACAAACAAAAATGCAAAAAAAAAGAAAAAGAAAGTAACCAAAACCAACAAAAGAACCAAAGAGGGGGGAAAAGAAAGGACAAAGGAGAAAGAAAAGAAAGAACAAAAGAACGATAAAAGGAAAGGTCAAATGAAAGGAAGAAAAATATGCACCAATGAGAAGAAAAAAATGAAGAAGGAAAAGAAAGAAAAAAGCTGCTTGGAGGAGGAACGTGACAGCCGCAACATCACAGCAAACGCTACAAGTTGGTAGCAATCTTTTGCCAACCCCCCCCCCCCCCCCTCTCCCCCTACCCCTTGTCCCACACCTTGCGTCTTCTGGCTTTCGTCTCCCAAACATTTACGGGAGGATGAGTGGCAAATAATACAAGACACTTGCTTTTACACAATTGTATACAACACAGGCGAGAGGCACTGGCTTATGCACTGGTTCAACTTTACAGCTGTAAGCGTTTACAAGGGCGCTACTCTGGAGCGACCAGCAGCTATTGAGTCGCTTTGTTTTCTGGGGTATTGTTTTTAGATTTGGGGCTTGGCCTGCAATGGGCTGTGCGAGTTCTTCTTTCGGGTAATAAAGATGTAGTGAATTGATGTTGATTTGACTATAGAAGCTTCATTATACCAAGAAATAGCTCATTGCTGATAACAACAGCTTGGAAGTCGATAGCTTTCATGGTAAATGATGCTATGAAGTACTTAAGCTATGCTATGTTATGCTAAGCCATAGAATAGATGCTATGCTATGCTAGGAAGTCTTGTTTCTTTTGTCGTTTTTTTGTGTTTTGTTTTTGTTTTGTTTTGTTTTGTTTTGCTGTCGCTTATTTTAGTTTTGGCAGTTCAGACCTGCACCTTCTTGCAAGCTTTTATTTATTTGTCTTTAGGGTTTGTAATAATGATTAAAAATATTTGTGGACAAAGAAGAAGAGTCGAGTTAATTACACGTGCGCACGAATTAAATAAGATTCTATATCATTCAGGCCTTGCAAAAACCATCCTGCAAGGCACAGTGCAAAGGAGGCAGAAGCAGAGGGAGACAGAAAAAGAAGTGGGAGGACAACATTCAAGAATGGACTGGTTTGACACTGAGCGAAGCAATGAGGGTTGCTGAGGACAGAGAAAGATGGAGTACTCTGGTTAAACGACCATCTGTGGTGCCCCAACGACCTTTGAGTTACGGTATAGGATAGGATTAATCTAAACAAAATTGTGAAGCGTGTTTAAAAAGACATTTTAAACCTCCAAACACGAGAGAGAGATAGAGAGAGAGAGAGAGAGAGAGAGAGAGAGAGAGAGAGAGAGAGAGAGAGAGAGAGAGAGAGAGAGAGAGAAAGAGAGAGAGAGAGAGAGAGAGAGAGAGAGAGGAGGTAGGCAGACAA
This sequence comes from Oncomelania hupensis, assembly GCA_036898135.1. Lineage (NCBI taxonomy): Eukaryota > Metazoa > Mollusca > Gastropoda > Littorinimorpha > Pomatiopsidae > Oncomelania > Oncomelania hupensis. Next base: position 33,671,936 of record CM072523.1, on the reverse strand, counting down.
ACAGACAGACAGACAGCAAGACCAACAGGCATGGAGCATGCACACAACTACGTCGTAAGACAAACAGACTGAAACAGTGACAGAAAAATAAATCATACACCTGGATACGAATGCGCATCACCGTGTGGATATTTGATGGAGCGCGCGCACACACACTCACACACCCACACACACACACACACCCAACACACACACACATAAATGCACACGCCCGCCCGCACACATACACATACACACATATACTAACACTCTCTCTCACTCTCACTCTCTCTCTCTCTCTCACTCTCTCTCTCACTCTCTCTTCCTCTCTCTCCTTTCTCACTCACTCATTCATTCACTCACTCATTCATTCACTCATTCATTCACTCACTCATTCATTCACTCACTCACACATTACATCGACTTTCCAGACATCACTTAACCCAACCTCGTATTTAACGTTTAGACTATATCAATTTTCTCAGACTCTCCCATGTCCCACAAGATATTGCTAGGTGTTTGGCATAGCCCACTAGATTGGATGAATCCCTCAACAAGAGCTGGTTTGTGAGAGAATAGGTAGACTGCAAATACATTTCCAAGCTTCAAAGAAGGACGTACATGACACTTGTATCTCGCCGCACATGCCTAAAAATATCCATTTTAAAAATATTTTTTTTAAACCCAATGTTTGGAATCCAACAATGATTGGGCTATGCACAAAAAAATGTACAATTTCAACATGGCTTGGCCTGGAAGATGTTTGTTTGATTGTGTGTTTGTTAGTTGTTGCTTTTGTTTTTTGAGTTTTTGTTGTTGGGTTTTTTGGGGGTTTGTTTGGGGGGAGGGGAGGGGAGGTGGAGGGAGAAAAGTGTGCCTTTGGAGTAAGTCTAGTCGTGCGCATATTTTGGCCAAATTTGAACGCTATGATTTAGACACAGATATACGGCTAATGTATACGCACCGCACCAGACAGACGGGAAGAAAGACAGGGAGAAAGACAAACAAGACAGATAGATATATATAAATCATACATCTGGATATGAGTATGGTCGTCATACGCACACACAGGAAAAAGCCCTGTATCTGTAGCTGAGCACCTGCCGGGGTTGTCTGTGACATTTCGCTGAAATAAATTACCAGAACCGATACCCCTCTTTCCGCCTCGCAACTGCTGATGAGGTGGTAGAAGTGGTGGCGGTGGTGATGTTGGTTGTGACGTGGTGATGATGGTGGAGGTGATGGTGGAGTGGGGATTGTGATAATGGGGGTGTTGATGGTGGTGGTAATGGTTGTTGGTAGTTGTTATAGTAGGGATTGCGGTGTGATGTTAGTTATGATGATGGTGATGTATGATTGTGGTGGCGTTAGTGATGATGATGGTGATTGTGGTTGTTGGTTATGACTGTGGTAGTAGTAGATGCTGTGGTGAAGGCGACTTTGGTACTGTATTGGTAAGGTGCGTCGCTGGGATGGCGGCGGTGGTTTGTAGCGGTGTTGGTAATGATGTATGTAATAGGGGGTAAAATGTGTGTTTGTGTGTGTGTGTGGGCATGTGTTTGTGTGTGTGTGTGTTAACAAAACGGTAATCATCATTTTGTGTTTACAATGCCTTAGCAGTTTACAAAAAACAACTTCCATACGTGAGAATGATGAAACAAGGACGCGAAGAAAAGAGGAAACAATGTCTAAAAGCTGCCGTTGATAATGCTTAGCTTCTCTTTTTTTCTTGTTCTTGTTCTCGTTGTGGTTGTTGTGGTTGTTGATGATGTTGTTGTTGTAGTTGTTGTTGTTGTTGTTGTTGATCTTCTTCTTCTTCTCCTCCTCCTCCTCCTTTTTCTTCTTCTTCTTTTTCTATATTAACACTATATATATATATATATATATATATATATATATATATATATATATATATATATATAGATATAGATATAGATATAGATATATAGATATAGATATAGATATATAGATATAGATATATAGATATATTCCTTCTTTGTTCTGTTGCAGGAAAACTGGAACAGCTGCTACACGCTGTGTATCGTGAAAAATGGCAGGAGTTTCCCGAATATGCTACCTACATCGGCAACAGCGACTTCGACGACGTTCTGGAATCCTTCACTGTCGCCGCTTTCGAAAGGAGAAAGGTGGGTGATTGTTAGAACATTTGCGCTACTACCCAGCCTTAGTGCGTCAACCAACCAGTTAATAATTATATTAATCAGTGCAATACCTTCTTTCAAATTGCCAATCAATTAATCAATCAATACAACGGGAGAAAAAAATCAAGCATTCATGCGCTGACAGGTGTACATGCACAATTAATAGAAAACATTACCAGCTTGAAACGGAGATGATGATGATGATGATGATGATGATGATGATGATGATGATGATGATGATGATGATGATGATGATGATGATGATGATGATGATGATCACTATCATCATCGTCATTATCATCATCAACTTCATCATCATCATCATCATCATGTAGTCTTTCTTGTATACAGCATGAAGGTATGTAGTGTGCGTAAACGTTTGGTCGTTGGGTAGAGAGGGGATTTAGACCTCCTTTATCTTTGGGCAAGCTTGATGAGGGTGTTTCTCATCTCCTCTCCCTCGCTTTCTTATCCTACCTTATTCTAAGCAGAGGCATGTATGCTTACCTCTTCACAGCTGGGTGGACTACGTAATTAGGTGCGCTGTGGTTCTTTCTTTGTCCAAATACTAACAGCACTCGACCTTGTTTAACGAAATATGTATTTGCGTGCGCTCAAACCACTACGCTATTTACTGCGCGCAGGCATCTACGGATAACGTTCATGCTCATTACGCTAAGTTTTTTGATTGTTTAAATCTACAGGGGCAACATTCGTTTACTTGTGGCACTAGACAACTGTTCTGCCGGTGTAGCATAGTGATTTACCTATCGAGTGTATAATAATAGTCGCATTAATGAAAATAAACGTGTATTAAGCCTCTGTTTTTGCCGATTAAATTACTATGTAGCATAGGTATTAGCTTCTGTTTTTAGCTTTTTTTGTTCTGGATGTTGAATACTTATATTTCACGTTTTTTTTATATGTGCTATGGTAGCATGATCAGTGCGCTCTGAAAAAAAATAATGACCAAAAAAAATTATTATAATTTTTCATATAATTAAAATTATTAGACTCCGCTTCGCTGAATGTACTACTGTAGATGTTTCTTATGTGTGTGTGTGTGTGTGTGTGTGTATGTGTGTGTGTGTGTGTGTTTGTATGTGTGTGTGTGTGTGTGTGCGTGTGTGCGTGTATTTTTGTGACTTTTTCTTTCTATTTTTGATCTCTCCTTTTTATAAACCTATCAACCCCTTTTTACCCGGTACCGTTTCCCCCATCATCTGCCCACTCACCCCCATTTTCATCCCTCTCTCCCCATTCCTGCCTTCCTTCCCCAAGCAATCCTAGCCGACAGAAGCCATGCCGCAAGTAAGGACAACAAGACGCTAACATTTATTGGATGCGATAAGGTCCAATCAGCTTCCGATTTGCGGAAAATTACCGTGATACAAGACGCCTGACATTTCCTACACACTACTGTAGGCTAGTCTAAGCTGCTGGAACGTGCTGGAATGACTACCATGCTGGAGAAAAAACAACAACATACCATTGTGTTTTAACAGCAGTTCACCAAAGATGATCTAATTAGCCTATAAAATTCAAGCAGCTGTCCATACACTTGCTGTTTATACTATGTTTAGTTCGAATCCTTCGGATGAGAGTATAAACCGAGGTCTAATCTGTGTTCGCACGCATTCCATCGCATAGACTTTAAAGATCCTGACGCTCATGTACTAAACGGGTGAGTACCGGCTACACAAATACACCCAGCACGCACCAGGTGCTTCCCCCCTTCCCTCCTCCCCAACCCAGGTCGCACAGGATGGTGCTCAGTCGTCTGGGTGTCAGACTATGCACCCAAAGGCTGCAAGTGGGCACCTCAGGCGGCTTGAGTTAGATCCTGTATCGGCAAGCTTTTTGAGCATTCGACAATGGATGGGGACACGTGCTTTATAAATGGACATAATCATCATATATTTCAAATACCCGGGATCAGCTTCAACACATACAATATTTGAATAAAGAATTTTGTTTACGAAAGAGCAAATGTTACCATAAAAGAGCTTCACGATACATTTACTACTAATTTATTTTTTTTAAACTAATACAATTTCAGTGGCTTTCTCAAGAAAAGCAGTGTAACCAAAGCGCAACGCCATCTAAACATAACTGGAGAGAAAGTTGCTAACCTCTTCCCACCAGAATCTTCAAATAATTCCACCTGGTTGGCTCTGACATATTCACCAGACATATATACAGCAGCTAGTGCTTACAGTTATTTTAATGTTATAGCCAAGTCACCAAAAATCGGAACTAGTGGACTTGTGGAACACGAACTCTATCTTTATAAATAAACTAAACCATTCCGGGGCAAGACACATTTAATGTAGTTGAGGGCGGTGTTATATTTAATTATAAAAAGCACGCCTCAGAATAACCTGGGAGAGGGACCAATTACACTACAATCTATATGGTACGGTACTCATAAAAAAGACTGCAAAGTCTTAGGAAACCATCCGAGCCGCTCTAAAGGGCAGACAACAATACAAGACGCCTTATCGCAGGCAAATCACCGTGATCCGCTCCTGCCTCGCTCATGGCACGCAGCTTTGCGGTCGTTTTTAAAGTACGGAACGGAAACGAAATGCACCACGTAAACGAAGTGATCTGGTTTTGTTAAGAGGGATAAATAGACAAAAGGGAGATAACGTCACAATTTCCAGTTTGTTTACTAGCGCCACCGGCCGTCCAATTTGTTTGGTATTGCAGGCACTTCTGCGTTATGCCTCATTTTGTGTGGTTTTAGTGGATGCCACCAGCTTAAGCCCCTTACCCCCATCCCAACCCCCACGCCCCCCACCAAGCGCCACCATCTCCATCCTCCATCCATCCCCTCGCAGTTTCGTGGAGATAACCTTACCCGGAATGTAACGTTCTCGCCTCCTTCGAAATTTGTTTGCGGCTCTTGTTACCAACAGGGGAAAAAAAAGCGTCACATTTAACGCGTGATGTCTGTGCTCAAGTCCAATGTTATCGTAGTATCTATTTTAAGAATTTATAAGTTTTCTACATACAGTTGTTATTTTTAAGTGTTTAGAAGTACTTGTTTTGAATTCTCGTTTTTTAATGTTGTTGAAACGGCTATTTTAAGTTTATTATTTGGTGAACTTTTAATGTGAGTATTGAGTTCTATTTTGTGTTGCATTCTGAATATTATGTTTAAATTTTTCAGAGTATTTCTGTAATTTCTTTCTGAGTATTTACTTTAAGTTCAAGCTGATAAACGATTTTGTTACCATAACTGTGTCAATTAGGAGTTTTAGCATCCTGGTGCAATATAGAGGCATTGTTTTTAATTAATTTATTTAATTTATTTATTCATTCATTCATTCATTCATTCATTCATTTTTTCTTTCTTTCCTTCTTTTTTTTTAAATTTCTTTCTTTGTTCCTTTCTTTTTTTGTTCTTTCCTTCTTTCGTTCTATCCTTCTTTCTTTCTTTCTTCGTTCCTTTCTTTCTTCGTTCCTTTCTTTCTTTGTTCTTTCCTTCTTTCGTTCTTTCCTTCTTTCTTTCTTTCTTCGTTCCTTTCTTTCTTCGTTCCTTTCTTTCTTTGTTCTTTCCTTCTTTCGTTCTTTCCTTCTTTATTTCTTTCTTCGTTCCTTTCTTTCTTCGTTCCTTTCTGTATTTTTGTTCGTCGTTATTTATTTATGCATGTGGCAATTAAAGTAAAATTAATATATTTACTAATAATAAATAATTAAGAAGCATAAAGAAGTAGACACGATGATGATGGTAATAATGATGATGATGATGAGGAGGAGGAGGAGGAGGAGGAGGATGATGATGATGATGATGATGATGATGATGATGATGATGATGATGATGATGATGATGATGATGATGATGATGATGATGGTTGTGAAGATGGTGATTGCGCAAGAACAACAATAGTGAAAGGGGGTAATCTGTCAAAAGTTAGAAAATGAAC
>CM072523.1:33650863-33663363 GCA_036898135.1 Oncomelania hupensis | reverse complement strand
AGTGTGCTGCAGATGGACAACTTAGCAAGATCCGCACGAGAGACAACATCGTCATAGGAACCTGGAATGTCATGAACCTAACTGCGGCGGGACCATTAGAAGGACTGGCTCACGAGCTGGACCACTATCGATGGAACATTTGAGACATCAGCGAAGTGCGCTAGAAAGGTCTAGGTAAAACAACGACGGACAAAGGCCACAAGCTTTATTTCAGCGGGAGAGGTGACAGGCACAACATCAGATTATGATAACAGCGAAGGCGAGGATTTTTATGAACACCTGCAGGCTGTCATTGACCAAGTGCCGAAGAAGGACATAATCATAGTGCACGTCGACTGGAATGCAAAGGTTTGCCAAGATGCGTACCACAACTGGGGAGACACATGTGGACATCACTGCAACAACGAGACAAATGACAGAAGGTCTGACACTCTTGAAGTTTGCCAGATACAAACAATATGATACTGGCAAACACGCTTGGTCTCCACAAAAATCCAGACGATGGACCCGGCACAGTCTCAGCGGGGAGCAACACAACCAGATTGACTACAGCGCTACAGATCAAGCCTCAACATTGGCAAGACACGCGCTTTCCCAGGAGCAGACATAGGAAGTGATGATGTCTTTCGGGCTCCACTTGAAGAGATTAAACAAAGCAAAGTGCACCAGACTGAAGTTCGACCTGAACAAACTGCAAAACTTGGATGTGGCAGAAATTTTCCAAGCCACAATTGGAGGAAAATTTACACCACTGCTCATTTTGGGAGCTGGTGAAGTAGATGTCAACACCATGACCACAACCTTCAACACAGCTGTGGCAGATGCCGCCACTGAGATCCTTGGCAAGCATCGCCCAAAAAAGAAACCGTGGATCACACTTGAACTTTTGGACCTGTGCGACAAACGAAGAGAGATGAAAAAGAAAAAGAACTCCTCACAGGGAGCTGATGCATACCGAAAAATCAACAATGACATCCGAGAAGGCATGCGCCCAGCAAAGGAGAACTAGATAAAAAATCAATGCCAGGAAATAGATAACAGTCTGAACAAGAACAGCAAGAAGACCTTCCAGACTGTGAAGCGACTCACAAGTGTTAAACAGCTCAAGGGCTTCACGATCCAAAGCAAGTCAGAACAGAAAAACAATAAGTCTTGGATTGATGGACAGAGTACTGCTCTGACCTTTACACACCAAACGGAGACCAATCAGTTCTAACATTGACGGAATGGCTGGAGATTAACAAGAACTTGAACAGCTGCTACAGAGGCTTGACACCACCTCCAAAGCCTTTGGAATGAAAATAATTGCTGAGAAAACCAAAAATTATGACCAACAACATTAATGGCATCATCATGGACATCAAAGTCCAAGGCCAATCCCTCAACACAGTGCATAGCTTCAAATATTTAGGAGCCATTGTATTAGACATTGGATCCTGACAGGACGTCCTCTCCAGGATCGCACAAACAACTGCTGTCTTGACAAGGTTGAAGCCCATTTGGAAAGACAGGACCATCAGTCTACATTCTAAGGTAAGGCTGCTGCGCTTCCTTATCATTTCCATCTTTCTATACGCTTACGAAACATGGACCCTCACAGGAGACCTACAACGAAGAATACAAAGCATGGAATGAGGTGCTACATAAGACTTCTGGGCATTTTCTATACCCAGCACATCACCAACGACGAAGTCCGACAGACCATTACACAAGCCATTGGACAACACGATGACATGCTCACAGTGGTGAAGAAACGGAACCTCCGTTGATATGGCCACGTCACCAAAGCATCAGGACTTGCAAAGACCACCCTGTAATGCACTGTGCAAGGAGGCAGAAGAAGAAAGAGACAGAAAAAGATATGGGAGTACAATATTCGAGAATGGACTGGCTTGACACTGAGCGAAGCCATGAGGATTGCTGAGGACAGAGAAAGATGGAGTACGTTGGTTAATTGATCATCTGTTATGCCCCAACGACCTTCGAGTTACGGGAAAGGATTTTTTCATATAATCGTTCTTATGAACGAACAATAAGCGTTTAACGTCTGCACCCACCATTGGCGTAATGGCAGACAAGAATAATCTTCCCTGGGAAGAAAGAGTAGGGACGTAAATCAACACTGAATCACCAGAGCATTGATTATTGCTAAGAGGGACAGTGAACACACTGCCACTTTAATCTTGCTGTCACGGGATTCGAAACTAGATCATCGGCGTGCCATTGAACTACCGTTCATATATAGCGCTTTTCCATCTTAAGAGCTGCTCAAGGCGCTGAACCTAAGTGCCCATTGGCGGCCTTAAGGACATCGTTGACGCCCAGACGATGAGCACAATCCTGGGCGACGGGGAAGGGAGATAGCTAAAATGGGACCTAGTGCTAGCTGAATGTATTTGTGTAGCTGGCACCCACCCGTCTAGGGCATGAGGGGAAAAGTGCCTAGACCTCGGTATATACCCCTCTACTCCCCACTCTCACCATCCCCACTGCACCGCATTCCAAAGGATAAAATAAAAATAAATTAATAAAATCTTGCATTCAGTTTGAGAGTTTTCCGTATTTTGTGTTTTGCGTGTTTAAAGTGTGGAGGCTACTGGTACAACTTGTGTTGTCTAACATGATTCCTTACCTCTCTCCATTTCACACACACACACACACACACACACACACACACACACACACACTTTTCATGTTCGTGACATTATTTTGACATTTTCAAATTTTTGAACCTATCCCTAACCCTAACCCTAACCCTAACCCCTAACCCAAACCCTAACCCTAACCCTAACCCTAACCCTTAACCTAACCATAGGCCTAAAACAGCTCTAACTCTGCAGGGAACTATTTTGACGTCAAAATAGGGCGCCCTTCCAAAAAAGTCAAAAGAAACCATGTGGAGTTCCATGAGTGTGTCACTGTAACGTCGTTTCTACATGCCCACACACACACACACACACACACACACACACAATAGAGTTTTTGGACTGAAGTAGAAAAATGGGAAGAAGGGGGTGGGCAGTGTGATAGGAGTGGTGCGTGCTTGTGTTTGCGTGTTTGTGTGTGTGTATGTGTCTGTGTGTGTGCCTACCTGTCTGTCTGTTTGTGTGTTAACGGGCACGCTATCGTGTTGTGTCTGGGAGTGCGTGCGCGAGCTCCTGTATTTATGTTGCCTATTTATTTCTTTATTTATTGCCATTATTTCACTGTACAGTTACGGGACGTTGAACTCTGTGAACTTTCTGGAAGGCGTAGCCCGAGGACCACAGTGGCCAGTCTACGTTAACCTGACCAATGAGGCGGCTCTCCAGAGTTACCTGAAACGACTCGCTGCTGTGCCAGCACAGGTAAGGAAGAGAGAGAAGGTAGAGAGAAAGAGAGAGTGGGGAGATGTTGGTGGTGTTTCTGTTAGTGTTGGTGGTGGTGGTGATGCTGCTGCTGCTGCTGCTGATGATGATGACGATGATGATGACGATGATGATGATGATGATGATGAGGAGGAGGAGGAGGAGGAGGAGGATGTTCTTGATGGGGAAACTGGAGAAGATGCAAAGACATGAGCTGAGTGTGTGTGTGGGCATAATAAAAGCGAAGCTAGTGACTAGGATGATGGTAGGAAGAAAAGGGGAGGAAGAGGAGAGAGAGATAGAGAGAGGGGGAGAGAGTGCAGGATGGAAGGAGAGAGAAGTGAGAAGAGAGGGGAAAAGATGGAAGGAGAGGGGGAGGATTTATTTCTTTATGGTCTCTTCTTCTTTAAGCTGCCTGTGCTAAATAACAGCTTGCCTCTTTTCTCTCTCTCCCTCTCTCTTTCTATTTCCCTCTCTCTTTCCCTCTGTCTTTCTCCCTCCCCCCCCTCTCTCTCTCTCTCCCTGTCCCTGGTTCATGGAGCCGGTATTTAGCAATTTAAGGTCTAATTAATGTCAGTCGAACTTTTAAATGGTAGGGTACGTTCCCTTCGTTAGCCCTGGTTTTATGGGAACTGTTCGGGCCCTTAGCTCTCTCTAACTGAATAACTCCTCCTCAATGCCGCTCCAGACACCCTTCCGCTCTTATCCTTTCATTCTCTATTGCTAGACATAATGTTCAAACTACGTGTGTGTGCGATGGGTTTAATGTGAGTATATAACATTTTACCAGCATGTATAAAAGTGGGTGAACAGAACCGAAAAAGAAAATGTATTGCCATTTCAACATGTAGGCCTATGTTTTATAACACACTCATATAGACTAACATTCACAGTAGTATGTAGGTCACCATCTAGCACATAACAACTTATTAAACATCAAACATAGTTTCTTATTTGGAAACATTCGTATACAAAGCTGCACAGTTTCTCATGCCTTCTGTATCAGAATCACATAAAATATCATTGATTATATTGTATTTATTGATGGGTTTTATTATGTGTTGTCTTTTAGCATTATACACCTTACATTCATTTAGAAAATGTAATTCAGTTTCAAGAATGTTGCATTTCTTATATAATCGTTGGTGTTGTGGTACGTTATGATATCGACCTCTTTCCAATCAATATTTCATTTATTGTCTATTCACACATTCAGGTGATATTAGACATTAATTAATAACAACAACAATATAATCAAATCACAATTAAGAACCTTATAACAAAATGGAATGAAAGGGGAAGAGGGATTTAACACCAAACTATAAAAGTCTACCAATAGGAGTCATTGCAATAATTTTCACAACTGCTGTTATCTGTGAATGATGTAATACATCATCTAAAGAATGTCCATATTCAGTCAAATGATGTCCTTGGTTTTTATACAGTGCATTTAAAACTGGACATTCTAATAAAATATGGTAAACTGATATATTTTTGCCACACATACACTGAATATCTGCTGAATATTTAGTATTCCATGAGTTCATTCTTAACTTGTATATTAATTTTGACAACTGTCGTGAACAGTTTGGTATAGTAACCTTTTTAATGCTAGTATCTTGACATACTACTTTTTCTAATAAGGAATACATTTCAGGACAACACAAACTCAAATTGTTGACAGAAATGGAATCTAATGATCTTAGTGCTCCCTCTTTGGCTAACTTGTCACACACTTCGTTCCAATGAATTCCACAATGTGCTGGAACCCAACAGAAATCAACAACTATGCCTCTAGAGAATATACAATGGATCATATGTTTAATTTCATATATGAATTCATTCCTTACTTTGGAATTACCCTGTTTTAAAGCATACAAAACCGCTTTTGAATCGACACAAATCAGTAAACCAAAGAGCTCTAACGGTAAAGTCATAATGTAGTTGAGAGCCATTATAATAGCATAAAGCTCACTCGTAAATATGGAAAACCCCTTTCCTAAATAATATGAGCGCCTTACATTTTCCTCTTTCCATTTCTAATTGATGTAGTCGAAGTCTTAATAATGCCTGTCTGCTTGAGATTACTTTTTACGAAAAGATACGTTTGCATTGTATATGATCTAGCAAACATGTAATACAATTTGAGTTTGTTAGATTTTTTTTCCCCTCTGTGTGTGTATGTGTGTGTGTGGGTGTGTGTGTGTGTATGTGCGCTCCTCTTGGCCTCACCAAACAAATGAAAGGCTATTTCCAAAGGCAGAATTGTCGCATTGTTGATCTAGAACGCTGCGGATATCCTCAAAACCCAAATCCCACCCCACCCCTGCGTTCAACACACAGTCAGGCAGACACACCGCCACAGACACGCACGCGCACACACACACACACACACACGCACACACAAGCTCCATCACCCTAAGTCTCCTGTTCCCCCACCTCCCTCTCCACCCTCCCCCTTCCTACACTCTGTAAATGCCACAATGTTTTCACTAAAAACAGCATTAATTGCTTCGCTAGCAAAAGAAACCAACTTTCCTATATCACAATTATAGATTCCATATACTCGACATGATTTTAGCCTCGAAACAAAAATAATTTTCCGTCAGGCCGATACGGCACAAGGTAGACTTGATGATGTTTATACACAAAACATGTAATGCAATGACGTAATGCTGTTGGGAAACAAAGCAAATCATATAATGAATCCGGTAACACATGCTTGCGCTGATCCTGGCACGTGCTCCTTAAAAACGAGGCTTGCACGAGGGTGGGAAACATGCACACGCACGCTCGCAGGTACGGGTGCATGTGTGCCTATTTGGGCATGTCACATCATCATCATCATCATCATCATCATCATCAACATGGATGCTATACGCGCCTTATTATTAAATCAGACTTAAAGAGCGGCGATCTGCAACCAACATACACGCTCACATGTTAAAGACACCCCTACATACACACACAAAACAAAAACACATATTCGTCCCTCAAGGATATGGTGTGAAGGCCGGCCACATTGGCCTGTACACACTTGTGTCACGCTTATGAATTCCTTATGTATTTCCTGGCGTACTGGCTAACACAAAATGTCACAAGGTTAGCAGCTACTGCCAAACAACTTACGAGGACCAATCAAGTGTGACAAGTGTGACAGTGTGAGTTTAGAGGTCAACCTAAACTCCTCCCTTGTATGATTACACGCATCCCAGGTTGTCTGCTACACTCTACTTGGCGAGCTAAGGTAGTTGAATTCACTTGTTGCGTGTCGATCTTAGTAAATTTGTTTCATATTAATGTCAAATCGTAAAAGAGTACAATACATCATCATGAAAAAAGTGCCTTGTTTTATTGAAATTACACACCTACAAACGTTTACACATTCAAACCGTGCCGTGACAAACATGGCGCCACTATCTCTGACCCAATGTATAAGCCGTAAAACGTAAGCCAATGTGGCCACTAAATTCATCAGTAGTAGCCACCCGTCAAAATATTCCGGTCAGTGAAAAATCTCATAACTCAATGCATAAGCCGTAAAACGTAAGCCAAATGTGGCCACTATTTTAGAGGCATGTCGCTATTAGAAGACGGAAATCGAACTCGAATTTTATTTTGGAAATTGCTGATAGGCCGCATCGAATACCATTATTGAATGGAGGGATGAAACCCTGGGTGTCCTTCCTCAGTTCGTAACATGCGGGTTTCGAACCCGCGGCCTTCGGCATAAGGAACCAGCGCACTACCAACTGTGCAACCAGACCATCCTATTACCGGAATCTTTAATGACGAGATGCTAGAGACGCAGAGAGAAACATGACTGTCTAAAGGGAAAGAATCGGAGACGTGTGCAGAGCGTGTTCACTTTCCTAACATGAGGAAGCGCACCTAAGCCACAGGCGCCCGTATCAGAATGTGCGCGGGGTCTTTTCTACTAGTAAGCTTTTACTTGTAATATATGGACTCCGCTCGCATTCTGATACGGGCGCCTGTGGCCTAAGCATAATGCTGCATACTGGGACGGAGAGGTGCGTGTGTTTCGTGTTTAGCGCTAAGTGTTCATTACTTAGCTTTCCAATAAATATTCGTATATACAATAGAGCAATACTAATGAACAGCACCAGTACTAATTACATTTTTTTAAATAGGCGCGTTATACTCACGCATTAATTAAATATCCGTTATGCGGTGCGTTTCTTAAATGCATGCGCCGCACTGATTTGTTTCGCCAAAAGTGATGAGATCTTGCGCAGCGTTTTCAACGAACCACGTGGGAAAAAAATGTCTTCTCACAAAAATTACTATGAAGAGTTATAATACATTATGTCAAAGATGGAGATAAGAGAAACAACTGACAATGGAGGGGGGGGGGAGAGAGAGATAGGCGGGATAGAGGGGTATGAAGGGGGGGCGGGAGTGAAGAATGCAGTTTTGGAGGAGGAAACGGGTATTAAATTACAGACTAAAAAAAAAAACCCACTGAAAAGGCATTCAAACAGTGCAGCATTAGTTCTGCTACACTTCGTAACAATGATATCACGTCTATAAATGTGAACAATTCAGCAAGCATGTAACCTAGGACTACTACTATAGATGGGCCGGGTAGCTCAGGTGGTAGTGCGTCTTACTAGTAACAGAAACGTCCCTGGTTCGAGTCTCGGATTGGTCAACGTGTGACCATATTATTTTCCCGTTAGCATTAACTGGTTCGCTGGCGTCAGACAACTGAGCGATTCTGAACGAGAGAGTAGGGGGAATAGGACTTAGGCTTTCTGGGTGTGTTTAAGTATCGGGCACTCATTCATCTAGAAAACTGTGGGTCTTAAAACGGGCTCTAACCCGTCAAGAACCAATGTTTGTGGGTTCAAATCAGAGTGTACCCCCAGCCAAAGTTCATGTTTACGGAGATTGCCAAGTGCGATTGGAAATAAGAATAATAATAATAAATTGCATTTATACAACGCATTTTTCATTAGAATTACAACTCAATGCGCTTACACACATCATTCGTACGCATCATCACAATATTCGCACTACATCATGTACAGCATTGTCACGAAGAAAGGGATTTGGGGGAAGGGGGTAAGCTCTTAATCTCTAGCGCTGTGTTGTCTCCTTTGATAGACTAACGTGCGATGACATTCCAGAGATTAAAGCAAGGCCAAATTAATAAGTGATAAATAGAGTAAAGACGAGAAGGAAAAGTAAATGTACTAGTTAAGAAATTCACAGTCAAAGGCCAGTCAAGGGAATTGCGATTTCTGTAACTATCTACTTTTAATAATTGAAAAGGGAGAGTCTAGGTCAAAATGTTCTATAGTGATTCATTGGCGTGGCGTCTCTAGTACTGAGTAGTCCGGTGATATTCGGGAAAGTCAATCTTATGGGTACTAGAGCTATCGTAGACTGATCACATCACAGGGTGAGAGAGTATCTGTATGGGGGCCAGAGTTTCTGTGATAATCTGGCGAGTGGGGGGTCTCTCAGGCTTAGGCACTTAGCTGTGGACTGCAGTGCGGCGATTTGTCCAGGATCCTCTGGATGGCTTGCCAGTGATGGTGCAAGCGTGGTTGGCAAGATGCAGGTCAGTGGTCACGCGGGGATGACTCACGGATCACGAGTGCTAGTGGTGTTGTTGTGTTGTGGTACAGGCGTTGAACTTGGCTTACGTGGCTAGCCGGTTCAGAAATTGCGAAGTCCCAAATCACGCGTCTCATTGACCTCCCGGGTTGTTGGGGGCCTGCAGCGGGTCAGCGATTGGGAGATGATACCAGTCCGGGGCGATGCGTCCGGCACAGGAACCCGTCTGCAACGTGTACAGACGCTGTATCAGCTGGGGATAGGGATAATGCGAATTCCGGGCCTGTTGTACAGTCACCCTTCTCAGAATTCAAATTGGTGTGACCGGTCAAGAGTTGAATCAGTGCACATACCAACAGTCAAACAATGCTACTAGATTTACTGGGCCAAAGTGGAGGTTACTGGCAGCCACTAGTAAAAGTACATTCGGCGCATTTAGGATGGGGATGGCAACAGGGCAAATATTTATACATTGGGACAAGCGGAAAGCAAATGGAGGGTACAGGGCAAATGGGCTGTAGGTCTGGGCTGTACTGTGGACTTTAATCTATGCGGAGGGGACAATATGGCATGGGATATTTATACATGGGGCAACGGAGTATACAAGCATAAATTCAACCACGTCATGAGTTATGTACAAGGTAGGAAGTATGTGCAAGGGAGAAAACACAAGTCATAGCAATACATCAAAGCAAAATTATAAACATGGACATACATACTGACAGGACGCATGAACATGACGGCGAACGACAGGTGATGGGGTTGCTATATGACAACGAGCAAATTCCCTCTCTTACCTTGGTTTAAGACGGGTGGAAGCACAAGGATACTGACGAAACTCAGAGGTCGCTCGGTGATGGCGGCGTGGATTCGAACAGGTTGTGACTTCGAGGCAGGGAAGTTAGCATCTGACACTAAGCCTTGGTCAGTAGCGGACTTTAAGGCGATCCTGGGGGCGGGGCTTAAGAGACTGTGCGAGCCTGCTAGGTAGTGATGGCTGGTCAAGAGGAATGATGGCTGGTTTGAAGCGATCGTCGCTGGCTGTGCGGGGTGGTCGAATGGTTGCAGCCGGGCCTCAGGGGTGCAATTGTCCGCCTCGTCACAAGCATCATTGAGAAAGTATTATTACTGTTCATACTATTTACACAGAAAACGCCTTGCGGAACAAGTGCGTTTTTATGCAGTTCTTAAAGGAAACAAGGTCTGTACAATGTCTTAAACCGGCAGGCAGCGCATTCCAAACCTTGGGTGCTTGAAAACTAAAAGACCGGTCGCCAACTGTCTTAAGCAGACGCTTGGGCGTTTTCAACAGTTTTTTTTTTTATCTGATGAGCGCAAAGAACGGGTTGTAGTGTAAGTAGTGAGTACCTCAGACAGATATGGTGGAAGTGACTGGTCGAAGTGACGGAAAGCTAGGAAAGCAATTTTGTATTCAATGCGGAAATTGACAGGGAGCCAGTGGAGTTGCATTAAGAGAGGCGTGACATGATCACGTTTCCGTTTTTTTAAGCACAAGCCGAGCAGCACAGTTCTGTACACGCTGCAGTCGCCTAACTTCATCAATGGATAGACCAGTTAGAACTGAATTACAATAATCAAGTCTGGATGTCACAAAAGCGCTGACCAACTGTGTGCATGCATCCCTCGAAAGAAACTGCCTCAAGGACGCAATACGCCGAAGCTCAGGAAAGGACACACGACAGATGGTACTGATGTGGTCATGCATAAACAAAGAACTATCTAGCTTGACACCCAAATAACGAACAATATTACTAAATGGGATGGTGCTGCCGCCGATGTTTGCAGAATCGCTGCCGACCAGTTTAAGACGGGAAGATGAGCCTACAGGTAGCCTATAACCTCGGTCTTGTCAGGGTTAAGCATCAACCTGTTGCTATTCATCCAAGCCTGGACACTGTCAATACATGTAAAAATAAATAAATAACAAATAAATAAATAAAATAAATTAAACGCAACGGCTAAAAAGCCCAGAGAATCCACTCCTACATCAAGTCGCTCGTGGTCTTGATAGAAAATGTATCTATTGTCTTTTGTAATAAATAGCTGCAATTGCATTGCTAAATCTATTTTCTTGTGACTAGATAAAATAATACACCCCGAGACAGCAGACAATCGACCCATCTTGTTATCCTTCTCTACGTCACAAACGGGAAATCCCGTTTTGCTGTTTTGACATAGCTTTTTGCGATTCGCCACCCATCAATCCCATTCTGGTCTCACTAACGTCACTATAGAGATAGAGATAGAAATACTTTCACTATTATTGGAACCACGAACGTGACTGCAGTTAAACTTGCTTCAAAAATGTAAGTGAGCTCCTCTTTAATAATAGTGCGTGCGATAAAATGCTTGCGTGTACAGACCAGACTTCAGTTTATACTCTCACCCGAAGGAGTAGGAGTATACGCTGATTGAGCATCAGGATCGTCGTAATTATTGTGGTTTGCGATAGTGACCGGTTGTTGGCATGTTTAGTCAACTTTCTTTTCGCGTAGAGTCAACATCATCTATACATGTGTACTGAAAGCGATTTACTGTGCGAAAGACGAGGCGCGTTAAGAACTTGCCATTAAGACCCCCCAATCCCGCACTAGTATGTAAAGTCCACGTGAGGCGAAGCTAACCATTGTGACCATGTACACCAGCAAGATCTGCTGCTTATCAATGTGCACGAGCACGTTTGCGCGTGGGCAGCCATACGTAAGGTGAGTGCCTTCGCATCAGTTTTCCCCTCCATGCGCATCAGCGAATCATCGGACTCCCGTTACTGCAGGTTTTTATAGACCTACTGTATAAACATATTTCCTATGGTAGACTAGCCATATCTTTGTTTTCCATGTGCACATGTCCCGTTCTTGAAACACAATTAATCCAAATTATGGTTAGCATTCTTGATTTGCCGAGGACCAGGATTCAAGTAATGTTGTGTTGGGTTGTTGTTTTTTTATTGCTTTAACGACGAACTATGTATTATGTAAACATATATCCAGGTATAAATAAATATGTCTGTTTATATTTTCATCATTTGTTTCTCTGTGACTTTTGGACTTGGTAACACGTATGCTCACCGCCCTCATTAAGCTGGCACAGACAAAAGAGAGGTTACATACGCCTCTCCTCCTTTTCATCCTCCTCCTCCTCCTCCTCCTCCTTCTTCTTCTTCTTCTTCTTCTTCTTCTTCTTTGTTACGTTGAAACGCGTACTATGGTTCGTGTGTGACGCGCGCGATAGATCTGTTCGTTTTATTTTGCAAAGCATGCAATAATAGAGTGTATTTACCTTTGATTTGATTTTGCTTGGTTGTTAGAAGAAGCTTTGTATAACGTTGATAATTTTATTTGGTCGATATTATTTGAGATTTTTCTAGAGTTGGTTGTCTGGCACCCGATGATCCCGGACTATCTCAGTGACTTATGCATGAGAGAAAGAGAGAGAGAGAGAGAGAGAGAGAGAGAGAGAGAGAGAGAGAGAGAGAGAGAGAGAGAGAGAGAGAGAGAGAGAGGGAGGGAGGGAGGGAGGGAGGGAGGGAGAAGTGAGTGATAGAAAGAC
>CM072523.1:33570863-33640863 GCA_036898135.1 Oncomelania hupensis | reverse complement strand
GACACAACACAATGGCCCGGACAGGGCTCGAACCCGGGACCTTTAGATACGCAAGCCAAAGCACTACCATTAGACCACCGTGCCTCCATCTTAAAGACCTTTAAAGACCAGTTGTTCTCATTTTTCACTATTAAAAAAAAGTGACTTATAATTGTGACCCTTTTTTATTTCTTATTCTAGGTATTGACTGATTCTCCATTTAACGACTGAGTAATTCATGTTTTGGCTACTTGGTTGACATTATCTGATTGGTTGGTTGATTGATTGAATGATTGATTGTTTGATTAATTAATTGAATTATGTGCAGGATCGGGTACCGGCCCTGATGGACCAGCTAAACGTGGAGGACGTGTACCTCAATATTCCTTTCCAGCGTGCTCTTTTGGCCGCTACACTGTCTGCTGACACTAGGTAGGGTGTGAATTACTGGATGAATGGATCAGTTGACTGAACTGATGAATGGAGTGAATGAATGAACGAACGAACGCGATTGAACGGTATAATTTTGTAAGTAAAATGTTACTATTGACTGCTCAGTGCGGTTGTATGTTAGAGTAGGAGTTAACTATAGTGAATGAATGAATTCATTACTACCTCCATGCCAAAACAGCTATAAACGTCAGAGGTTTAGTCACTCGGACATCAGTGTGTTTTTTTTAAATAATTATTTTTTAATGAAATTGCTGTTGAACCGTCTGATTTTTTATCATCATCATCATCATCATCATCATCATCATCATCATCATCATCATCATCATCATCATCATCATCATCATCACCGCCAACACCAGCCCCACCACCACCTACACCGCCGCCTCTAACAACAACAGCACCCCCACTACTACCACCAACCAACAACAGCGCCAGTATCCCACAGCTAAGAAGAACTGTTGAAATGTATGTTCCAGAAACAGCATGTGGAATAAAGCAAGGGAGTTGATAAGCCCTGTGCACATGGCGTGGAAACGTCTGAAAACGTTTGTGGAGCAGGTAGGCGTTGTTTTAAACTAGTTTCATATTATTATCGGGTAATTGCGCATGGCAAAATATTATTTTTGGAATCGCCTCGTGAGGCTAGTGGCTGTTTCTCAAATCTGCACCTACCTCATTGTCCGGCTGCTAGGTATGTCCGCCATCTTGTGCGGTATTGGCGATTTCTTTATTTGTCACGTGCGACGTCATGAGGCATCAGCAGTCCTTCATTGACTGCACCGTCTTCTCTGTTTATTTTTAATTCCTTTCCTTTTTCCGTTTCTCCTCGTCTTCCTACACATCATCTTCATTCTTGTTGATTTCTGATTATCCATCCCCTTCGTCTTCTTGCTCATCTTTCTTCTTCTTCTTCTTCTTCTTCTTCTTCTTCTTCTTCTTCTTCTTCTTCTTCTTCTTCTGCTGCTGCTGCTGCTGCTTCTTCTTTTTCGTTTCCTCCTCCCTCCTCCTCCTCCTGCTCCTCCTCCTCTTCCTCTCAAACTCTTTCTCCTCCTTCTCCTTCTCTTTTTTCTTCTGCTTCTCATACTTCTCCCTTTAATTTCTTTCTTCCTGTTGTTTATTTAACAGATATGAAATGCAACTTAACCCGAATTCCGAAAGCAGAGTTGGTTTTCAAACAATTGCCTATTTCAAAGAAACACTAACAGATAACAAATAGTCTACTTTGTAACACACGCGATGCATAAAGAAAACGCTAATGTCAAAAAAACAAAACAATGTGTATTGTCAGCAAACCAGCAAGCTTACACAAGACCACTCTCACCCCCAGCGCCGACTTGTAAATCAGACATGATAAGAGAAAGACGCGTTAAAAGTGGTCTGTTGTGTGGTTTTATTTAATCATTCTCTTCGAACGTTCACGCAGGCTAATTTAAACAAGGGAGATAAAACGTTTGGCTAAAACGGAGGTAGTAGTTGTCTCACTTAGATGTAACTGGAGTTAAAATAATGATAGCATGTTGGATATAAATTAATCCTTTTGTTTTATTGTTTTGCTACCAATTGTTATACGTGAAATTCTGCTAGATATATTTTTAACGTGAAGTTCTACTGGTTGCTGTAAAGTAAAGTTCTTCTTGCATTTGGTTTACGTGATGGGCAGGTATAAATACACAACATTAAAACACGGGCAGGCACTAAGTGCAGACTTAGTGCGCGAGCACCAGGAATTCTTGATGATGTCTGACATGAGTGATCCTCCCTTTATTCACATTGTGTATCACTCTCTCTTCTCGTCCTCTTTCGTCTTCTTCTTCTTCTTCTTCTTCTTCTTCTTCTCCATTCTCTCGCTTGCCGGATGTTAGTACCTAACTATCCAGATCCAGCTATAGTTTCTGCGGTCATAGCAGAGTGATTACAAACTCCCCTATTCTAAAAAAATACTACTTGTAATGGTAAAAATTACTTCCAAACATCTCGATTCTAATAATAGGCTAATTGTAATATAGACATAAATCTATAATTAGCTTGTCTAAAATAAGGTTGCCAATTTTGTGCCGAGCAAGAAAGATTAGACAGATTGCTTCAATTTTATTATCCGCACTCCAGTCGTGTGCTCTATTAGTTTTAACGCGTGAAAAAAAGCTTTGCGCCATAAGAGAGAGAGACAGAGAGAGAGAGAGAGAGAGAGAGAGAGAGAGAGAGAGAGAGAGAGAGAGAGAGAGAGAGAGAGAGAGAGAGAGAGAGAGAGAGAGAGAGAGAGAGAGAGAGAGAGGTTGCCTCCATATGTTTTACATCTCTTGGGTTTTCTTTGCCATTCTTCTTTCTCAGCTAGCGTAGCCTGAATTCTCGACGGCGATTTCACAGTTCGTCAACCGACGAATATTTTCCACAATTTATTTCGTGACAGGTCTTTTCCATGCTTTGTCTGGTGGAGCCTCTCCGCTGTAAATCATAGCGGCCCGTTTTCTTTGAATGCTGGCAGAAATCTATTTCGGATAAATCGGCAGCCACACTGTACACTTTTGGAAAGCCTTTCTTCTTATTATTATTTCTTTTGCGAGACATTGACTGTGTGAATATATATCAAGAAATAGGTGGTGTCATTTTTAAGTTAAGATTCTTGCATGTGTGTGTGTGTGTGTGTGTGTGAGAAAGAGAGAAAGAGAGAGAGAATCGACTGTACATTTATGAATACATGGGTGGAATTTCGTTGTCTAACATGCTAGAATTATCTTCCTTTTATCTTGGACTGTATATGACTAAATGTGTGGTATTTCGTTGTCAATCATTGTAGAATTATCTTCCCCTTATCTTGGACTGTAAGTATAGGCCTACGACTAGATTTGTGTTATTTCTTTTTCAATCATAGTCGCATTATTTTTTTCTGTATTTTGGACTGTAAATATATGAATAGGATTGTGGTATTTTTTTGTCTTTCATCGTAGAATTATCATCCCCTTTTTCGTACACAAACCAAGCACTATAGTAATGGGAACCAATGCAATTTTGCTATCCTTATCTTGAAAGTAACAGATGAGGATATAAGACTATGCGGCTAATAAGAGGGTGTATTAAATACAAATGATCAAATTTCAAATCCAATTGCAGTGGCGTTGTTGAAGTTTTCTTAATATTTGAGCATGATCGCCTCAGATTTGCATGAAGAGTAAGGAACAGACCTCCAGCGTTTGTGCCAATGAATATAAGGTGCACTTGATTCCATTAGGCTAGAAATCTCAACTGTGGCGTAACCATATTAGATTTAGGTTCTCCAAAATATCTCCACAATTATTTTCACAAATAGAACAGTCGCGTCGTCTTTCTCGGTCTTTTCACTCTTTCCACCCTTGACCACAGCTGTTACTTAGACTTCGATGGTCTTGCCTTAGGCGACTTTTGCTGAAGAAGAATAACAATAAAAAATAAGGACGATAATAAACAAGAACAAAAACAAGAAGAACAAGAAATATTTAACCTGCAGTGCAATCATTGAAGAATTAGTCTTCAATCTAAGTATCTCTCATGTCAAGTCAAGTCAGGTCTCTCTGTAAAGTGGATTGGTGCGCTGTGTCATTGCACGGAACTGTGTGAGGGTTAAGAGCGTCCTACAATCAACTGCAACGTCAATTTCCTAAGGGAAATTACTCGGTACGCTTGAGGTCTCGCAGTTTTGACGTCTGCGCTGCTATGTAAAAACATCGGGAGTGTTTTCTCCTTTGCGGGTCCTGGAGTCCGGACGATGGCGCTTCATTCGTCGATAAACTTCTGTATGAGAGTTGTCGGGATTTATGCAAATTATGCATTTTCGGCGATATATGCAAATGACGTCATTTGCTTTCTAGCAAGGACAGTTCGATTTAAACCTATAGATGGTCATTTTGGCGATGAAAGCAAAACATTTAGTATAATAAATGTCCATTCAGCAGAGACATCCATTATCGAACAATCTATTTGACCTCCAGTAGATTTTTTTTCAGCAATATAAAGCCACGGGCGTTAATGTTGAAGAGTAGTTTGTTGAAAAAAGACAATTTTCTGCAATGTTCCGGAATTCAGGGTACCCTGTAGACTTGCTTCTAACAGTCTCGTAAATTTTGTCGATGTAGCCTATTTTATATTAGCACAGAGGAACATTGCCATTTTTGGCATAGACTCGTGAGCTAACTATGCCATAATGTTGTGCTGCAGACGTGATGATTTCTGAAGGGAATTACTAGTAGCATAGTATTTGCCGCTTGGTACAGACTCGTGAAATGACGATTTCATGACCATATACTAATACAACTTGATTTGATTTGCAGTTGTAGTTGTTGGACTTGTTCCATTCATTTAACAGTCTTCTTCATTCTTGACACAGTCTAAGGAAATAATTCTAAAACCAGTTATATTCGGATTTATTATTTTTTTTAACGACTATTATTATCATCACAGTGAATCTTGTCCTTTTGGTACTTGCACATTTAACAAATATTACATTAATATACTATTAGACTAGTATACTATTATAGGTTACTATTATACTAAGATATTTTTTCTTATTTATGTTTCAAGGAGTACATACCCGCCACTCGCCAGGTAGAAGGAGTACATTCGCTCGCTCACGGTCTGGAATACTATCAGGCCTGCCTGGACTGGTACTTGGGGGTCCGCATGTCCCCTGAACAAGTCTTCGAACTGGGCGTCAGAGAAGTGGCAAGAATAGAGCGAAACATCAAAAAGGTAAAACCACACAAGTTTCAAGTAACTTAGTAATAAAATAAAACTTTTTTTGTCTCCCTTGTTTATATACTCGCCAGCTGTCATTCTACAATATAACTGTTTATTAAAAACAATGGCATCAACACGGACATCAAAGTCCAAGGTCAGTCCCGCAACATAGTGCAAAGCTTCAAATATTTAGGAGCCATTGTATCAGTCGAGCTAGCGTTGTGGCCATGTGGGCTAAGGCGGGACTAACTTGCCTTGTCCACAAGCCAGAAACCAATGGCGGCTGACAGGTGTGGGTTCGAGCCAGCATCTGGGCGTTATGTTTCTCCGAATATTATTTACTTTCGACTCGGGCAACGTCTCTGGGGGTTTTCTCCGGGTACTCCGGTTTGCTCCCCCAGCAAAAATTTCCAAAAAATTCACAAATAATGTTAGGTAGGTAGGGTTTGGGCGCGCCACTAACTACGCCTTCCCCGGGGGAGAGGCGGACCAGAGTTTCCCGATAAAAAGGGATAATAAACTGCAGAAAACAAATCATGACAATGCGTCCCGATAGGAAGTCCTCTCCAGGATCGCACAAACAACTGCTGCCCTGGCAAGGTTGAAGCCCATTTGGAAAGACAAGACCACCAGTCTACATTTCAAGATAAGGTTGCTGCGCTCCCTTGTCATCTCCATCTTCCTATACGCTTGCGAAACATGGACCCTCACAGCAGATCTACAACGAAGAATACAAAGCATGAAGATGAAGTGCTACAGAAGACTTCTGGACATTTCCTATACCCAGCACATCACCAACAACGAAGTCCGACAGACCATCACACAAGCCATTGGACAACATGATGGTGAAGAAATGGAAACTCCGATGGTACGGCCACGTCACCAGATCATCCTGCAAGGCACAGTGCAAGTAGGTAGAAGAAGAGGGAGACCGAAAAAGAGGTGAAAGGACAACATTCGAGAACGGACTGATTTGACACTGAGCGAAGCATTGAGGGTTGCTGAGGACAGAGAAAGATGGAGTACGCTGGTTAAACGATCACTTGTGGTGCTCCAACGACTTCCGAGTTACGGGATACGATAGGATAGGATCAAAATAGATTTTTTATTTGACTAAGGCATTTTTGGAGGATGAAAATTATCTTAACAAGTTTTGCTATAACCCTTAAAAACAGTTATTTTTATTGCAGATGATAAATGTTCATGTTTATTTCAAAAGGCATCTTTACTAGTATTTGTACTATAACCATCATGTAAGCACTTACTTTTTTTTAGAATAGAAATAATTTTGCAAGAGTTGCGACGAACCATTTAATATTATTGCAAACGGTAAAAGTGAATGTGTATTTCAAAAGGCATCTATACAAGCATTTGACCTATGTGACAGTCATATAGGCATATTTGGAGAAGTGTTTTTTACGAGAGTCGGGATAAACTTCAATAAAGTTAATTTTATTGCAGACGGTAACAGTAAATGTTTATTTCAATAGGCATCTATGTTAGTATTTGACCTATTGACAGTCATATAGGTATTTTGATGAAATGATATAATTTTGTAAGAGTGTCGAGGACCGTTTAAAAAGTTAATTTTATTGCAGACGGTAAATGCAGAAGCTTATTTATGTAATTATTTAAAAGATTGAATAAAGTTGTCTTATCTTATTTCAAAAGGCTAGTGTTTGAACTATGACAGCCATGTAGGCATTTTTGGAGAATGCAAATATTTGTTACAAGAGTCGCGAGAACCATTTTTTAAAAGTTAATTTTATTGCAGAGACACAAAGACGTCTGCAAAATTGTAACACGAGCGGCCGTAAAAGGTCTGGCAGATAGTTGAAGATCGGATTTTCAAAGATGGATATCGACCATAATTTTTTGCAAGGGTTGCGAGAACCATCAAAAAGTTAAATGTATTGCTGACTGTCAGACACACCCAAAGGCGTCCACAAAATTTATACGTCTGGCAGAGGCTTGGAAATGGGTTGACCAACGGTGAATATCGAAGAATCACGCTTTCAACACTGAAAAGGTCATATGAATCCCGCTGCATATGGAGGTTCCCAAGAATTACAATACTAATTTTAACCCTTCAACAAATTGTTTTTTAAATATTGTATTTATTATATTATGTATTTATTGTTTGTTTATTTATTTATTTATTTATTGATATACTAATGTATTTAAATTTCAGATCATGGAGAGCGTGGGTTTCACTGGTGACTTAAAGTCGTTCTTCCAATATGTAAAGTTTATCCCAAAGTTCTACAACCACACGAAGGCAAGTGGTTACAATGTTATCCATTCCCTTGAACGTATTTGTTTTTGATGCTCTTGTTGTTGATATTATTATTATCATCGTCTTTATTATTATTATTATTATTATTATTATTATTATTATTATTATTATTATTATTATTATTATTATTATTATTATTATTGTCCTCACAGGAAGATCTGTTGCTGCGCTACAACTTACTGCTAAGGGAAAACATCGAACCCAAACTGGCGCGCCTCTTTTACAACGTCAACATTCCGTCGGTCACGTGAGTAATACGTCACTTCCGCAGTTCATGATGCGCTCCATTGTTAAATATTAAATCGGCATTAAAGCCGAAATTCAAGCGATTTTAAATCTGTTTTATCGTTTAACTCTACAAAGCGCATTTTGCCCTCCAACCTCCCAACCCACACACATACACCATCCCATTTCCTTAATTCTCTATCCATTTAATTTCATTTCATTTCTTTCTTCTTCTTCTTCTTCTTCTTCTTCTTCTTCTTCTTCTTCTTCTTCTTCTTCTTCTTCTTCTTCTTCTTCTTCTTCTTCTCCTTCTTCTTCTTCTTCTTCTTCTTCCTCTTCTTCTTTTTTATGCGACAACCTTAGATTTAAACTGTAATTTTATACTCCTAGCATCTTTCGCGCGACAGCGGTAGTAGCAATGACTTTAAATATTTGGACTTTTTTTTTTAATTTAAAAAGAAGAACGTCTCTTTTAATGACGTGATAACATCATGACGTCATAGGTACGAAATTCTGATGAGTTCTTTAACATAATGAAATCACCAGTCGATCAGTCGTCGCCCGAAAAGAATACTGCCCGAACTCCTCTATAATTACGATACTCAGTTTTTCTCCAACTTGTTTCTTGAGTCAGAGCATCAGGAATACAACTCCCCAGTTTGGTTCTGATAGTTATTATGTCATGACGTCAGGTATTTACGTCACATACCATAATGACATCATTTTCACTACCAATGTACTTCTCTGGGTCCACAGTGTTGTACCCATGGAGAACGACGGTCCTTGGGGTTCGTACGGGCAGAACATATTCTACGTCAACCTCAAAGAACCAAAGAAAAGGTGAGATGTCAATTCACTTCTACAAGCATTCATGCCTAGATAGTTAGTTATTCATTGCTTACAGGGTCCAGCAGACTGTATAGAGCCGAATCAGGACCACAAAATCAAGACCACAACTTCGCTGAAAGAGGACGCATCCCTGATCCGCATAAAAGATCCGCCGAAACAACCCTAGTGGTAACACTGAAAACACCCCACCAGCCGGTCACTTTACAATAAAGACATGCCACGCAGGGGACGCTGAGGCTTCACCCCAACTTATCGAACCCCCGTTTACAAAAACAAAATAGAATACAAACATCATTATAAATTTCAACAAAACACATACATATAAAATGCCTACATTGCTAAATAATAACATCATAGGAAGCCCCTGTGACCATTTGGCAGAAAGGTCCAATATTCTCAAGATGATGCAACAGACCTCACAAACAAATGAGGAGTTTTGTCCCGGAAGAGTTTTCAAGAAAAAAGGTAGGTGACTGGTGTAGGGAAGAAGAAGATAGTGTAGTAGATTGATAGAACAGAGTAGGAATGAGAAAGAACAAAGGAGAAAGTGTGTGTATCAGTTTATAGTCCCCTCTCTTCCCGATAAGGATTTTCAGAGAGGAGAAAGACAGCGACAGTGGGAATTTAAAGCACAAAATTTCCAGAAAGTGGGGATACTATTTATACTGACCCCCCCCCCCCCCCCCTCCCAGCTGTCAAAGTCACTCCTAACCTGTGGTCAAGAACGCGAAATATATATTTCAATTTCACATCCATTTATGTCTTGAAATGAGATTCAAGATTCAAGGTTCTAAGCTCGTTGAGCAGTCATTGGTTTAAATAAATGTTTTATTCAAACAATAACAAACAAAGAATGCTTTGCAGGATAGGCAACAAGCAAGCTTGTATAAGCCCACCCTGTATAAATAAAAAGCAGCATAATAATTTAGTGACAGGCAACTAATAATTACATATAAATGCAGAAGAACTTTAAAAAAAAGTTGTTTAGTGAATAATTAAATGGAATATGCAGATTAACAGGTAACAATGAATTACAAACGATTGAACAAAATAAAATTTAAAAAAAGCGGAATCAATTATTTAGCTGTAAATCAAATATGTAGATAAATAAGTCATGGTTGGAAAAGGAGATGTGTGAGAGAGAGAGAGAGAGAAAGAGAGAGAGAGAGAGAGAGAGAGAGAGAGAGAGAGAGAGAGAGAGAGAGAGAGAGAGAAGGGGATGGGAGGAGAGAGGGTTTGAGCTGGGCACGGGGACTTCTTGTGCGAGGAAGTGGAGAATTTCACTTAACGAAAACGCTTTGACTGTGTGATAAAATCTTGAGTGGTACCGACGAGGAGCTGATTATCTAGTAGAGAAAAAGTTTGGTTTCCGTACAGTAAGTTATTCAAGGTTACTTGTTCTTGTCTGAGGGGTAGCAATAGTAGTTATCCTGATGTTAGTATAGAGGGGACTGTGAAAAATAAAATATTCGACAGTTTCGTTGGAACAGTCGTTCATTATCCAAAGGTCAAGGTTGTTAAGAGATTCTGGAAATTGATAATTATGACTTTCAGTGAAATTTATTTTGGTTACGACTACCAAACTACTGCTACCGAGT
This sequence comes from Oncomelania hupensis, assembly GCA_036898135.1. Classification (NCBI taxonomy): domain Eukaryota; kingdom Metazoa; phylum Mollusca; class Gastropoda; order Littorinimorpha; family Pomatiopsidae; genus Oncomelania; species Oncomelania hupensis. The sequence continues at coordinate 33,630,756 of CM072523.1, read as the reverse complement.
GCGTTTTGTAATAGTAGTAGGAGGAGGAGGAAGAGAAGGAGAAAAACAGCAGCAGCAGCAGTGATAATTATGACTTTCAGTGAAAACTATTACTTTGAAACTACCGCAACCGAGTGCTTAGTAGTAGTAGTAGTAGTAGTAGTAGTGGTAGTAGTAGTAGTAGTAGTAGTAGTAGTAGTAGTAGTAGTAGTAGTAGTAGTAGTAGTAGTAGTTAATAATAGCAGCAGCAGTAGTAGCAGCATGCAGCAATCGTTGCATAGACTTCAATGTTCCGTTTGGTGGTTTCCAGATCTACCTTCACCATGCTTCCTCTGGCTTTGCACGAGACCAACCCAGGCCACCACTATCAAGAGTCCTACACCAAGCGCTTCACCATTCCTGGCTACAGGTCCGATTCCATGAACGGACGCCTGTACTCCGTGCCCTTTCACTTTCCTGTGTACAGCGCCTATGCCGAGGGCTGGGCCTTATACGCTGAGTATCTCGGGGAGGAGATGGGCCTCTTTCAAGACCCTTTTGATCTGTGAGTGCGCTCGAGTGTGATGGATTGGTTGGTACTTATTTATATTGGCGGACTGAGAGCGCAGCGAAATGACCATGGGTAGTCTAGTCCTGTAACTATGGCATCATTCCACACAAACTAAAGCCACTGGTAACAGACAAAAGGAGATAGAACTTTCCTAGCATCTATTAGGGATTACATCCACGATGCTGTCCTTTAAGTCTAATTCCACTTTCCTAGCCTAACGCTTTTTTTTGTTGTTGCTTGTTTGGTCGAGTTGGTGGCAATTATGATGGCGATTTTAATGGGTGGGAATGATGGAGGTGATGGCATTTCCGATGACCCAGGTTCGAATCCCGTAGTGGGCATGATAACAGTACAGTGACAACTTCCACTGCCAGTCTTAGCAGTATGATTGCTCTGGTGGTTCAGTGTTGATTTAAGACCCTAAGCCCTCTTCTCTTGGATGGCTATCCCCCATCTGCAATATCGCCTTTGGTGGGTGTAGACATCAAACTTCGATGTTCATTCGAGGGTGATGGTGTTTTGGTTGTTGTTGAAGATGCGCGCAGATGGGATTGTTGTTGTTGTTGCTGCTGCTGCTGCTGCTGCTGCTGCTGCTGCTGCTGATGATGATGATGATGATGATGATGATGATGATGATGATGATGATGATGATGATGATGATGATGATGATGATAATGAAGATGAACATTTTACTGAACATGTACAATGTTGTTTTTAATTCAGCTGCGGTTCATCCTTTAAGTCTTTATTGTACAGTTTGATAACTGTTCTCTTTTTGTGTAAATAGCTTTGAATATGTTTTACTGGTACATTTTTATAAATTGCTTGGCGAGTGGGGCCGGGGAGAAGGATGTGTGGGGAAGGGGAGAGGGAGGGGGGGGGGATAAGTTGCCTTATTTTAGCTCAGCGTAATTTACTAGTCCTTCAAACATAACACAAATAAATCCACTTTTTTGGTTTTGATGAATTTCGTTATGTGTATTTATGTCTTCAGATTTGGCCGTTACTGTTCGGAGATATTCCGCGCGTGTCGATTAGTGGTGGATTCTGGAATTCATGCTTTTGGGTGAGCGAGGGCTTGCTCGTGCGTGCAATTTTTGTTGTTGTTGTTGTGGTTGTGGTTGTGGTGGTTGTTGTTGTTGAGAAGGAGGAAGAGGAAGAGGATCATATAAGTTGAAGAGGAGAGGATCATGATGATAAATCTATGATGACAATGATGACGAAGACGACAGCGATGAGGGGGGGGGGGGGGGGGGATCACAATAAGGAGATGGTCGTGATTATGATGATAAAAATAGGTTTCTGTAACTAACTGTTAGACTTAGTAGACTTTTAGAATATTACTTGTTTCTTCTTTTACTTCTTCTCCATCATCATCATCATTATCATAATCATCATCATCATCATCATCATCATCACCATCATCTTCTTCTTCTTCTTCATCTTCTTCTTCTTCTTCTTCTTCTCCTCCTCCTCCTCCTCCTCCTCTTCTTCTTATTCTTCTTCTTCCTCTTATCCTTTATCTTAATCCTCTTCGTCCTCCTGTTTGCTCCTTCAAGGTGTAACCCTTATCCAGCACTTCCTATTTTTAACCTTCAAGATTTGCACTGTAGACTACATGTACTTCACCTTTTGCTTTTTTTTAAATAAAAAGCCCTCATTGTTTTAACCAGATGGTCCAGGGACAGAGCAATCACGTTCTTGTCCAACTACAGCGACTTTCCTGCCAGTCAGATCGCGGCGGAAGTGGATCGCTATATCACGTGGCCTGGCCAGGCATGCGCATACAAAGTGGGCGAGATCAAGATCAAGGAACTTCGTCAGCGAGCGGAAGAGGAGCTAGGTAAGATGGGATTGGCTTTTCGTGCTTTTTAAAATATTTATGTAAAACCTTCTTTTCTTATATTGCGCTTTTCCAGCTCAAGAGCTGCTTAAGGCGCTGACTTATACAGGATCTAACTCAAGCCGCCCGAGGCGGCCTCGCGTGACTTGCGCGTCTTGACGTGCCACGCGGCTTTTGCAACGATACAGGTAATATAGGAGTAGGCTACAGTTTGTTCAAGAATGAAAAAAAACAACTAAAATTTGTTTCCAAACCACATACGCGTACGCACTGCATTTTTCTCAGAAACAGAGACGTACCCTACGCCTCCCCTCCCCAACCCCACCACTCACCCCATTTTCTCTCCCCCCTCCTTTTCCCACCTTTTTACAACAATGTCATGCAGTACTCCACAACCTGACCCCGCGCCGCTCACTCCCATCAAACCCCCTTCGCCCCCCCCCCCCCCCCCCCCACTTTACTCTCTCTCTCTCCCCACCTCTCCCTCTCTCGCGCTATCCACATGAGGGCACAACCGTGTCAACGCATGTAAGCGCGGTCATAGGAGTACAAATTCACGAGCGAGGTAGAATTAATAGAGATAAGATGATGACTTCGAAAGAAATACAAATGGTACCATCATAACTCAGCACCCTTTCTCACCCCCCTCCAACCCCAGCCCCATTTCCCAGTCTCCCAAGTCCGATACTCTTTCAAATGGGATTAGTAGAGTAGATAAGGCCAAAAAATATGTTTACGGTATCCCGTCCGACCCTAAGCTTTTTGGGGGGATCGTCTGGAAAAAAATGGGAAAAGTAAAACAAAAAAATCGCACCTAAATAGAACTGTTGGTGCTCAACCATTGAACAGACGACAGAAGGGAGGTAAGCTATAAGCAAGAGGGAGTAAAGGGTCGGCACAAACTTCCGTTTTGTTGCTTCCCCCCCCCACCCCCCACCCCCCTATGTTACCGTAAAAACACATTTTGGGGGGGCCTAACCTAAGGACTAGGCTGCATACGTATAGACTCCATTGCGCGGACTTTAAATATCCTGACAGACGCACATGTCATCAACGGTCGCCTGCCATGAATATAAATACACCCAAGATGCAATTTAGGTCCTATACCTCCTTGTTGCCGCGCTTTATTTGAAAAGGTACTAACCCGATTTTCCGCGCATGGGTGACGAAAAATCGTGTCTTTATATTAAATGCGATACTCTCGTTTTGCAGGTCGTCGCTTCGACGTGAGAGAGTTCCACCACGAGTTGTTAAAAGTGGGTAACGTCCCCTTGGACATTTTGGAGGAAGTGGTCATGGAGTGGATCGAGCTGAAGAAGCCGCGCTACCGCAACGCGCCAGCGCGGCACGATGTGACGTACACCGCGGACGAGTCACGGTCCAACGGAAGTTCCGGCCTGCTGGCGCCGCTGTACCTTCTCCCGGTGTTGTTGGTGGCGGTGTGTGTCAAGACTGGGTTGTGCAGGTAGCGGGGCAAGAAGAAGAGGGCTGGGACCAGCATTCTGCCTATGGGTTCATAGCTGGGTAGGGAAGGGTTGGATGAGAATGGGACTGAAGAAGGGTAGAAGAGAAAAGGAAAGGCTCACCGGTATAAAAAATACACTGAACTGAGTTATCGAATGCTTTTTAAATGACTATATGCTGTGATCGAATCTCGAAAATGTTTTTTAAAAAATAATTGAAAAAAAAAAGTGACGACCTTTAAGATGACAGGCAGTGACTGACTCGATCGCATCGAGCTACGTTATAGCCTATTTACTTTTGTATATTGTTTTTCTATACCTTACTGGGAGTTTTAAAATGACGATTATGTGTTGTGCAGTGATGCGGTGTAGTTATGTGTAGCGGTGTGAAGACGTTCATTCTGTTTGCATATTTGACCTATATAAACGAAATCACTGCGTCTTTCGTCAATACACCTTAACATGGAATAAAGCAACACAAGCTCGACGTCATATTCATAATGTGCGTTACCTGTACATAGAAGAAAGAAAGACTGATACAAGAAAATGAGGTTCGTTTTTTTAGACGAGTCCTTGAAAGGGAAAGTCAGATAGTATGAAACGGTGTGTAATATGAAACATGGCCTTCCAGGCAAATAGAAAACGCCAGAGTGGTAATTACTGTGAATTGCTTCAAGCCTATGTAAGATCTGTCTTCTTCTTCTTCTTCTTCTTCTTCTTCTTCTTCTTCTTCTACTTCTTCCTTTATATGGACAGGGTTCTTTACGGAACGTCTATTGTCCAGCGGTCGGAGGTATTGTTGATGGGTACGGACAGTAGGTGGCCCAAGGCTCAGGAAAAAGGGTCTAAAGTGTCTTCCTATCCTATCCTATCCTGTCCCATAACCCGAAGGTCGTAGGGGCACCACAGATGATCGCTTAACCAGCATACTCCATCTTTCTCTGTCCTCAGCAGCCCTCATGGCTTCGCTCAGTGTCAAACCAGTCCATTCTCGAATGTTGTCCTCCCACCTCTTTTTCGGTCTCCCCCTTCTTCTACCTCCTTGCACTGTGCCTTGCAGAATGGTCTTTGCAAGGCCTGATGATCTGGTGACGTGGCCATACCATCGGAGTTTCCGTTTCTTCACCACTGTGAGCAGGTCATCGTGTTGTCCAATGGCTTGTGTGATGGTCTGTCGGACTTCAACGTTGGTGATGTGTTGGGTATAGGAAATGCACAGAAGTCTTCTGTAGCACCTCATCTCCATGCTTTGTATTCTTCGTTGGAGATCTGCTGTGAGGGTCCATGCTTCGCAAGCATATAGGAAGATGGAGATGACCAGAGATCGCAGCAGTCTTACTTTGGAATGTAGACTGATGGTTCTGTCTTTCCAAATGGGCTTCAACCTTGTCAGGGCAGCAGTTGTTTGTGCGATCCTGGAGAGGACTTCCTGTCGAGACCCATTGTCTGACACAATGGCTCCTAAATATTTGAAGCTGTGCACTGTGTTGAGGGATTGGCCTTGTACTTTGATGTCCGTGTTGATGCCATTGGTGTTGTTGGTCATCATTTTGGTCTTCTCTGCACTTATTTCCATTCCATAAGCTCTGGAGGTGGTGTCAAGCCTCTGTACAAGCTGTTCAAGTTCTTGTTCCTCTCCAGCCAATCCATCAATATCATCCGCAAAACGAAGATTGGAGATTGCTCTGCCCCCTATGCTGACTGTGCCTTCGTGATCTGCAAGAGCATCTGACATGATGCGCTCTAGGAAGATGTTGAAGAGTGTTGGAGAGAGTAGGCATCCTTGACGCACACCGATTGTTGTTCTGAACCAGTTCCCGATGACGCTGTTATGGAGGACTGCACTGGTAGCCTTGTCATACAGGCTTTTGATGACTTCTATGATTTTAGGGCTGATGTTGTACACTTTCATGGTTGCCCATAGAGCTGCATGCCAGACTCGGTCAAATGCCTTCTTGAAGTCTATGAACACATGATATAGATGTTGTTGGTGCTGTAGGTATTTCTCACAGATTATTCTGAGGTTGAAAATCTGTTCAGTGGTACTTCGCCCTGCCATGAATCCTGCTTGTTCTTCAGCTATGATTTGTTCAGCTTGTGGTTTCAACCTGTTGAGTATTATTTTCAGGAGGACCTTGCTGGGATGGCTGATGAGGCTGATGGTGCGGTAATTTTCACACTCCTGAAGGTTACCTTTTTTAGGAAGAGTGATGACAAGCGACTGGGTCCATGGTGTAGGCCATTCCCCACTCTGCCAGATCTTGTTACAGATAGTGGTGAGAGCATCAGTCATCGCTTCTCCTCCTGCTTGTAGCAGTTCCGCTGGTATGTTGTCCACTCCCGCTGACTTCCCTTTCTTCAGCGATTGCACTGCTGCCTCAACTTCTTCCCGGAGAATTGGGAGGATTTCTTCTTCTTCTCTGCTCTCGGGACATGCTAGAACTGATGGGTCTCCATTTGGTGTATGGTTGTAAAGGTCAGAGCAGTACTCTGTCCATCTGTCCAAGACTTCTTGTTCTTCTGTAAGGCAAATGCCAGACTTGCTTTGGATAGTGGAGACTTTGGGCTGTTTAACACTTGTCAGCCGCTTCACAGTCTGGTAGGCCTTCTTGCTGTTGTTCTTGTTCAGATTGTTCTCTATTTCCTGGCACTGATCTTCTATCCAGTTCTCCTTTGCTGTGCGCATGCCTTTTCGGATGTCATTGTTGATTTTTCGGTAGACATCAGCTCCCTGTGAGGTGTTCTTTTTCTTTTTTAACTCTCTTCGTTTATCACACAGATCCAAAAGTTCAGGTGTGATCCACGGCTTCTTCTTTGGTCGGTGCTTGCCAAGGATCTCAGTGGCGGCATCTGTTACAGCTGAGTTGAAGGTATTGGTCATGGTGTTGACATCTACTTCGCCTGCCCCCAAAATAAGCAGTGGTGCAAATTTCCCTCCAATTGTGGCCTGAAATATTTTTGCCACCTCCGGGTCTTGCAGTTTGTCCAGGTCGAACTTCAGCCTAGTGCACTTTGCTGTATTTACTCTCTTCAAATGGAGCCGGAAAGACATCATCACGAGATCGTGGTCACTTCCAATGTCTGCTCCTGGAAAAGTGCGTGTCCTGCCAATGTTGATGCTTGATCTGAAGCGTTTCTTGACCATGATGTAGTCGATCTGGTTGTGATGTTCCCCGCCGGGACTGTGCCATGTCCATCGTCTGGATTTTTTGTGGAGACCAAGCGTGTTTGCCAGTACCAGATTGTTGTATCTGGCAAACTCCAATAGCCTCAGACCCCTGTCATTTGTCTCGTTGTTGCAGTGGGGTCCGCATGTGTCTCCCCAGTTGCGGTGCGCATCTTGGCCAACCTTGGCATTCCAGTCGCCTTGCACTATGACTATGTCCTTCTTCGGCACTTGGTCAAGGACCGCCTGTATATTTTCATAAAAATCCTCCACTTCGCTGTCTTCATAGTCTGATGTTGGGGCATAGGCCTGGATGATGGTAATGTTGAAAGGGGTTGCTCTCAGACGGATGGTAATGAGTCTACTGGAGACTGGGCGGCAACCCATGACAGTGGCTAGAATGTTCTTGTGGACCAAGAATCCAACGCCGTGTTCGTGCCTGTCATCTCTACCGCTGAAATAGAGCTTGTGGCCTTTGTCAGTCGTTGTTTCACCTAGGCCTTTCCAGCGCAGTTCGCTGATACCTAGAACGTTCCATCGATAGTGGTCCAGCTCGTGGGCCAGTTCTTCTAATTTTCCTTCCGCAGTTAGGGTCCTGACGTTCCAGGTTCCTATGACGATGTTGTTTCTCGTGCGGATCTTGCTATATTGTCTAAAGTGTGTTTTTAAATATATAAATATAATATATAAAACTGGCTATGAGTCCATAGATCACTACACGATTATCTGTCCAAACTGACCATCCAGGCCTGCGATGAAGGACTCCAATGAAGGAGAATCAGTGAGCCTGGGTCGAAGTCGTTCCACTGGTGCAGTGTTCTTGGGAAGAAGCTGTTGAAGAGGACTGGGTGACTGATGTATTCCTGGAACAGTCTCTGGGCACCTATTGTCCTGCTTTATCCTTTGCTGTAGGACTGGGATTTTTTTTTTTAACATTAACTATGCTGTTGTTGATTTTGTTCAGCCAGAGGTTCCCACCGTAGTGAGGTCAGCATGTTCGTCACACAGCTTGGGGTCCGATCACTGTATTTATTACAGACAAAACGGGCTGTCCTGCGTTGCACTTGCTCCAGTGCCGTAATGTATATGGTTGATATGTCGATGATCTATGGTTGAAGCAAGTCAAAGAAATTACAACTGTGGTGTTTTTTCTTTTCGCCTGAAAAGCCATGTTTTATATTACTCCGTTTCATATTATCCGTTTCTCCTCGAAGTGGTGTTTTCGTGTATTCTTCACAATAGACAGTAGGAATAAATGTGTGATTATGCATAGACAGAGTGAGAACAGTTGGAATGTTGTCTTAAGTGGCTGAAGAGATAAGTGGATGTAGTGAATTTGTGTTGTGAAGTGTTAGATGTTTAAGATTGTTGTGTAATATGACTAATTCAGATGAAAAAATATATTCTTCTATGCCATGGTCTGAAATTGTTGGAATGAAAATGTATACAACGTCATGATGTTTTTGATTTGCTATCTGAAAAGCTGAAAGGGCAATTTGAATGGATTGAATGTTGTCAAGTATATTGTCATATAAAAAACGGGCTGGATGTTGTCAAGTATATTGTCACAGAAAAATGGGCTGAATGTTGTCAAGTATATTGTTACAGAAAATGGGCTGAATGTTGTCAAGTGTATTGTCACAGAAAATGGGCTGAATGTTGTCAAGTATATTGTCACAGAAAAATGGGCTGAATGTTTTCAAGTATATTGTCACAGATAGTACTGCTTGGGGCTCTAGTCACAGTTGTAGGAATGGCATTGTTCTTGATTGGATGGATAGTGAGTTAAAGTGTATGGATCGGTTAATTGTCCAAGAATATTAATTAATAGCTGACTTGAAGCTAGATGCATGCTGGACCACTGACGTTGAAGATTAAGGTAACAAGTGATGATTGTAGACTATAGAAAGGCGTACAGTATTCTCCACATAACACTTTTTCAGGGACAATAAAATAGTCAATAAGTCAGAATATTAGTTCGCAATCAGTTAGTTAGTCAGCCTGCATATGAGTTCGCAGTCAGTCACTCAGCATATGAGTTACAGTCAGTTAGCATACGAATCACAGTCAGTAAACACGTACGTGCGTTCGCAGTCAGTCAGTCATGACATGACATGAGTCAGTTGGTCGGCCAGGAAATGAGTTAGCAGTCAGTCAGGCTTTGAATTACTGTCAGTCAGTCAGTCAGCACTTGAGTTAGCATATAGGTTCACAGTCGGACAGTCAGCATATGAGTTACAGTCAGGCAGCATGTGAGTTAGCGTTAGTCAGCATATAAGTTCGCCGTCAAGTAGCATTTGAGTTACAGTCAGCACTAGAGTTAGCAGTCAGTCAGCATAGGAGTTAGCAGTCAGTTAGTCAGCATATATATTAAGTTAAAGTTAACCAACCGGTCCTTGATAATTATGAAGACATCTTGATTTGCTGGCAGACGTTTTGTTCTTTGTGTGTGTGTTGTTTTTTTATCAGCGCATGAACAATTTTAGCTGGAGTTATAGCTTCACAATAGATACGTGTAGATAGATATTCAGTGTTTATGAGCTTCTACAATGACTTTTCACCGTCACCTACAAAGTGTGGTGGCGCACTAGAGTAGTGATTTTAGGCACAGGCTAGCCATGGTGTAAGCTGGTTAAACGATCATCTGTGGTGCCCCTACGACCTCCGAGTTATGGGATAGGATAGGATAGGATAGGGTAGGATAGCCATGTTTACCCTGTTCCAACGTCGCATGGGGTTAGCCCTTGGATAAGTCACCATTCTTGGAAATTAACCACCGAATGACACCAAAAAGATTGAAATGAGTGCACGACACACCCAGCCAAGCCCACCCAGCTGTAAATAGGTACCTAGATCTGTTTAGAACCGGAGAAGGTAAAGCAGAGAGGGAGAGACGATAAGCACCGCCCTCATTAAGCAGGCCTAGAGAAAAGGGAGGTTCCTAACGCTCCCCCCCCCCTCACCCCCAAAGAACGAAAAGTTACGGGACCACTTTTATCTGTACCTTTTCATAATGTTTGCCTTACTTCAGTATTAAGATTGCAGTGTTTGCATACAAATTCCAATATGAACTGACTGACACAGGTAAAGGTACTGTATTTGAACGGCTTGAAAGTGACTTTGTCTTTTGTAAGTAACATGCGTGATTGAGTATGGAGGAGTGTCCAGTATATAATGTACTGTATTGACGTGAGGTGAAATGATGCGTTATATAATAAAGTTATGTGTCATTTCCTTTATTTAAATGATGAAATGACTGATGAAGACTTGAATGCAAGCCTTAAGTTACATGACAAAACAAAATTCGTTCTGCAGCCAATGCTTCATGCGTGGGACTTTTAAAGAAGATGTGCCATTGTAAATCCTAAAACGTTTACTTCCACCCCCCTCCCATCTACCCCCCTCCCACCCGTCTTCCCCATCAATCACCATCCTACAATAAATCAATAAATCCATCTATCAATCAGTAAGATGTAAACTGACTGGAGAATATATGTATTATTTATTGTCATTGTCACTGCAACACTGATGCTGCCTTTTTGATAAAGAAAATTTTGAACAAATGTGTGTCTTTGTTGAAAATGTATGTACTGTCATTGTTGAAATCCAGCAAATGTAGGTGGTTGTTGAAGCTCCACAAATGTATGTACTGTCGTTGTTCAAAACTCAACAAATATATGTGGTTGGTGAAACTCAACAATTAATGTATGTCGTCGTTGAAAACTCAACACATGTATATCGTCGTTGAAAACTCAAGAAATGTATGTCGTTGTTGAAAACTCAACAAATGTATGTCGCGGTTGAAACTCGAAAACAAAAAATGTAAGATTATGTCTTTGTTGGGGTAGACTACATTGTTGATGTATACATTATGGGTATGTACTGTGTTGAAAACTAAATTCAGAAATAGCTTTAAGACCTTTGCTTACAGTATTTTTCGCTGGTATGACGTCTAAGAACTGTTTGTTGTTCTAACGTGCTACTTGTTTTGTTGTTGCGAAATATTGTGTACTATTCGAGGTCTTCTTGAGAATACTGTATCGCCCCAAAACAGGAGAAAATTAAAACATGCCGACCATGGGTTTGACCATGCATCATTGTGATGGACCCGAACAGGTCAGCCATCTCGTGCTAGCTAAGACATACACATGAGGACTTAACAAACGTGTCTGGGTTCATTTTTATATGTATTGTTTTATTTATTTACTTTTTTTAATTAATTTTTTTACAATTTAAATTTTAATTTATTTCATTATTTAATTTAATCTTTTTTAGTTTAAATGAATAAATTTATGTATTTTTTATATGTTCTTATTTGTTTTATTTTAAAATGTATTCAAGATGTTACCCCCGTTGGGGTGCCGGGGGTTTCAGTATAAATAGTATCCCCACTTTCTGGAAATTTATTGCTTTAAATTCCCACTGTCGCTGTCTTTCTCATTTGCTCTTTCTCATTCCTGCTCTGTTCTATCCATCTGCTATACTATCGTCTTCTTCGCTAGACCAGTTTCCTACCTTTTTTCTTGAAAACTCTTCCGGGACAAGACTCCTTGTTTGTGTATGAGGTCTGTTGGATCAGCTTGGGAATATTGGACGCTTTCTGCCAAGTGGTCACTAGGGCTTCCTATGATGTTATTATTTAGCAATGTAGGCATTTTGTATTTATGTGTTTTGTTGATAATTTATAATGATTTTTGTATTCTATTTTGTTTTTGTAAACGGGGGTTCGATAAGTTGGGGTGAAGCCTCAGCCGTCCCCTGCGTGGGATGTCTTTATTGTAAAGTGACTGGCTGGTGGAGGGCATTCAGTTTTCCCTCTAGGGTTGTTTCAGCAGATCTTTTATGCGGATTGGGGGTTGTCCGGTCCTGATTTGGCTCGGAAGAGTCCGCTGGACCTAAAGCAACAATTATGTAATGTATTTCAAAATGTTGTAATAGTGAAGTAGGATTATATCAGCTGACATAGCCTACACAATAAGAAGAAGAAGAAGAAGAAGAAGAAGAAGAAGAAGAAGAAGAAGAAGAAGAAGAAGAAGAAAAAGAAGAATTGTACTTTTTCGGAAGAGAGTATAAACTCAAGCTCCTGGCTGTGCATGCACGCATTCAATGGAACGAACGCTAAAGAAAGACCCTGACGCTCATGTCCTTTACGGGTGAATGCCGGCTACACAATTACACCCAACGAGCACTATATATTCCCTATTCTCTCTCCATGCCGGTCGCCCCGCATTGTGCTCAGTCGTCTGAGTGTCCACCCGATACACATTGGTCGAACGCTACCAGAAGCATGCGTTACTAGTCGCCTCAACAGGCGATAAAGCATGCTCCCATGCTTCAGAGCACTGCTTTCTATACGCTTCAAGCTCTATAGTCACGGAAAAAGCACAATTTCACTGCAGTGAACTCATGAAAATAGAAAAATGTAAGTTTCGTCTCCTCTAGGGGACGAATTAGGTCAAACTGTATTAGTTTCTAGCTCAACTGTCTTTTACGAACCGTTTGACAATGTTTTTGAACCGTTTGTTGACGCCGGATAGTGTCCTCACTTGGTTTCATGCAATTTAAGAATCCAACAAGGCACTTGGGTTTTTGAGACGGAAAGAGCGGAATGTTGTAGAGCAACATTCTGTATATATTTACAGTGAAATTGCGCTTTTTCCGTCACTATAGCGCTTGAAGCGTGTAGGAAGCAGTGCTATGAAGCATGAAAGCATGCTTTATCGCCTGTTGAGGCGACTAGTAAAACATGCTTCTGGCAGCCTTCGACCAATGTGCACCGGGTGGAGTGTCGGACGATGCGCCTGGCATATGAGCACCTCGGACGGGCTTGCCTAAGATCTTGTATCTTCTAGCGCCTTTAGCAGCTTTTAAGCTGGAAAAGCGCTGTATTAGAACGGATGATATAATAATATCATCCGTTCTATTTGATTTTTTAAAGTAACGTGTTTGCCTATGAGAAAAGATGTTTTGTTGTATTATTTGTTTTCGTGTTATAATGTATTTTGTAGTGGTCGTCGCTGCCCTTTGCTGTTTGCGTACTCTATGGTGTCTTTGTATTATTGTCAAAAAATGAAGAGAAAAAAAATCTGTTAAAAAATAAGTAATTGTTTTGGTGAACGAATTAAAAGAAAAAGAATAAAATATTGCTTTTAAAAATGCAAGATTGCTGCTGAATTTATTTTATTTATATATTTTTGTGGGAGGGGGGGGGGGTGCGGTGGGGGGGGGGGATAAAGTGTGTGTGTGTGTTTGTAGCTAGGTAGAAACGCCGTTATTCTGACATACACTTGAACCTCTACGTACTTTCTTTTGACGCACCCAGTTATTTTGACGTCAAAACAGTGTTTCGTTAGGGTTAGGGCTGTGTTAGGCTTACGGTTAGGGTTATAGTTAGGGTTAGGATTTGGGTTAGGGTTAGAGTTAGGGTTAGGGTTGGCTTCAAAAACTGGACACATTTGTAAAAATGTCAAAGTAACGTATGTAGAGTTTCATGAAAGCCATCACAACGGCGTTGCTACACGGTTGTGTGTGTATGTGCGTTTGTTTTGTGGGTGTGGTGCAAATAAATGCAAAAGAAAGAAAGGCTTCATAGAGCAAGGGAAGTAATTGTGCCGCGTAACTGTCACATTACGTCTCATAAAACGATTGTTTCCCTTGTGTTGCTATTAGACCCGACATAAGAATAGATTAAACACACCAGATTAAAAGTTTATCTATGTATGTATGTCGCTAAAATGCTTCGTCATGAATTACAAGCCAGCTCAGGCTATATAGAACCAGTGTAATACTTTTTTTAAAATTAATTAATTACTTGAATTTTAAAATGTTATTATTATTATTATTATTATTATTATTATTATTATTATTATTATTATTATTATTATTATTATTATTATTAAAGGAACGCAAGATTTCGCCTTAAATCTCTTTCTATCAGGGATGTAACCGCAAGACTACGCGGTCATCGTCAATTTCCTTTAATGGGTTGTCGTTCGTGGCAATATTGACCCGCATCAGTATAACAAAATAATTCACCTGAAAGAGGCCTACCTTTTAGACTTGGTTCTGGGGCAGGGCAATATTGATTAGAGGACTTCGTTGTGGAAAGTGATCGGCTGGGCTGGGACAGTTTGTCTACTTCATGTCAAGCACCGCTCATGGCATTGCTATAGGAGAAAGCATAGACTGATACAGGTATGTAAAACTAGTTCTACTGCTTCTAGAATATTCATGTAAGTACTATATGAGTGAGATAGATCCGTTCATTACCTCCCTTTTCTCTGGACCTGTTTCGGTAGTGTGGTAACTCTCTCTCTCTCTCTCTCTCTCTCTCTCTCTCTCTCTCTCTCTCTCTCTCTCTCTCTCTCTTTCAGTCTCCTCTCTGAAAATCCTTATCGGGAAGAGAGGGGACTATAAACTGATTAATAATAATAATAATAACTCTCTCGAGAGAGAGAGAGAGAGAGAGAGAGAGAGAGAGAGAGAGAGAGAGAGAGAGAGAGAGAGAGAGAGAGAGATTCACAATTTTATTGACGAGGCCTCCAGCCTGTTCGCCAAGAGGTCAAACACAAAACAACTATAATCATAGAAACAATGCCGGAAATAAACAAATGGGTGCTTAGCACCAATACGCAAAACTCTCTCTAGAGAGAGAGATAGATAGATAGATAGATAGATAGATAGATAGATAGATAGATAGATAGATAGATAGATAGATAGATAGATAGATAGATAGATAGATAGATAGATAGATAGATAGATAGATAGATAGATAGATAGATAGATAGATAGATAGATAGATAGATAGATAGATAGATAGATAGATAGATAGATAGATAGATAGATAGATAGATAGATAGATAGATAGATAGATAGATAGATAGATAGATAGATAGATAGATAGATAGATAGATAGATAGATAGATAGATAGATAGATAGATAGATAGATAGATAGATAGATAGATAGATAGATATAGATAGATAGATAGATAGATAGATAGATAGATAGATAGATAGATAGATAGATAGATAGATAGATAGATAGATAGATAGATAGATAGATAGATAGATAGATAGATAGATAGATAGATAGATAGATAGATAGATAGATAGATAGATAGATAGATAGATAGATAGATAGATAGATAGATAGATAGATAGATAGATAGATAGATAGATAGATAGATAGATAGATAGATAGATAGATAGATAGATAGATCTTCTTCACGACTAGATAGAGAGAGAGAGAGAGAGATAGAGAGATCTTCTTCTTCACGACAGGAGAGAATAACAGAGAGAGAGAAGGAGAGAGAGAAAGAGAGAGGAAAAAAGAGAGAGAGAGAGAGAGAGCGAGAGAGAGAGAGAGAGAGAGAGAGATGAGAGAGAGAGAAGAGAGAGAGGGAGAGAAGGAAGAAGACAATGATGATGATGATGATGATGATGATGATGATGATGATGATTGATGATGATGATGATGATGATGATGATGGATGATGATGAAGATGATGATGACGACGACGACAACGACAAAGAGAGAGAGAAAGAGAGAGACAGTGAGAGACACAGAGCCAGAGAGAAACTTTGAACCCTTTTTTTTTTTAATATTATTATGGATAAAGATTATAATTATACTAATCGCTAAGCCTAATATTCCAATCTGTCCCTTAACAAATTAACAATGCAGAACAGAGAGAGAGAGAGAGAGAGAGAGAGAGAGAGAGAGAAGAGAGGAGAGAGAGAGAGAGAGAGACAGACAGACAGACAGACAGACAGACAGACAGACAGACAGAGACAAACAGTCAGACAAACAGACAAGTACAGACAGACTGACAGAAATGTAGTTATTATAATTTTTTTTTTACAATATTTATATATTTCTTCATGTTACACTTGATGTGTTTAAGCTGAATATTTTTTTTAAAGGTACCATTAAGCACGTAAACATGTGTCATCCACCAACACTATCGAGCGCTCATGAAAAGGTATCATCAACCGTAACCACGACATGAGCAGTAATGCTTTCGGTTAAGAATCCATTCATTTGCAATCCAGCGCTTGTTATTGTGTGTCAAGTTAAGATTTAACACACCCATGTTCTCATACTCAAATTGTGTTAATTATACCGCGCGCTATGCATGTGATGTTTACAGGAGGTAGGCTATATTGCTTTCAGTTGGTTATTTTAACCCTTCGTCGCCGCAAGCGAATTTTTAGGTATTGGATGCTTTACCATTGCTTAATGATGTTAGATTGACTACTATAGTAACAGACCTAATTCAAGAACAAATCTCGTACAGAATGTATACTATTTGATGGAGATCTTGTTGTTATGGTACCTGATTTTCCTAAAACGAAAATCATTCAAAAATCCTAATATTAGTTTTAGAATACGTAGATTCATGTTGAAAAAAAAAGATATCAAAGTGGATGATGCTGTGCTGTGCCGTAATGATATGTTTATTAAATGAAAATTAATTAAAATCTTAATAATAAATAGTATTAGAAATTAGAATCCGTAGTTGCATGTTGTTGGTTTTTTTTACTCTATGGAGTTAGGTTATGCAGTGCTGTGTTATGTTGCATTGAGTTGTGCTTGTATTGTATTGTATTGTATTGTATTGTATTTTATCGTTTCGCATCGTATCCCCTACGACCTCCGAGTTATGAGATAGGATAGGATAGGATAGGATCGTATCGTAACGAATCGTATTGTTATACTGGGAGGAGCAGTGCTATATTGTATTATATTGTTTTGTATTGTATTGTATTGTATATGCAGGAACAGCAAAATTATGTGCTTCGTATAGAATGTGTAGCAAAAGGCAAGTCTGTAGAGTTTAGCACGATAGCATTATAGAATGTTTGGGTTTTGTTTTACATTTTGTAACTGAAAGATGAAAATCTAAACTTTATTAAACTGAAAACTGTCATTATTATGTATTGCTTCAAATGGAATACGGAGCAGTACTACTAGCCTTAGGAAAATCATTTAGCATTGTCGCTTCTGAGAATTTACTATAAGTTCCCTGGTAGCATATAGACATATTACAGTTACATTTGTCAATGACTGAATTGAGCTATCCCTATCCTGTCCCATAACCCGAAGGTCGTAGGGGCACCACAGATGATCGCTTAACCAGCATACTCCATCTTTCTCTGTCCTCAGCAGCCCTCATGGCTTCGTTCAGTGTCAAACCAGTCCATTCTCGAAAGTTGTTCTCCCACCTCTTTTTCGGTCTCCCCCTTCTTCTACCTCCTTGCACTGTGCCTTGCAGAATGGTCTTTGCAAGGCCTGATGATCTGGTGACGTGGCCATACCATCGGAGTTTCCGTTTCTTCACCACTGTGAGCAGGTCATCGTGTTGTCCAATGGCTTGTGTGATGGTCTGTCGGACTTCAACGTTGGTGATGTGTTGGGTATAGGAAATGCACAGAAGTCTTCTGTAGCACCTCATCTCCATGCTTTGTATTCTTCGTTGGAGATCTGCTGTGAGGGTCCATGCTTCGCAACCATATAGGAAGATGGAGATGACCAGAGAGCGCAGCAGTCTTACTTTGGAATGTAGACTGATGGTTCTGTCTTTCCAAATGGGCTTCAACCTTGTCAGGGCAGCAGTTGTTTGTGCGATCCTGGAGAGGACTTCCTGTCGAGACCCATTGTCTGACACAATGGCTCCTAAATATTTGAAGCTGTGCACTGTGTTGAGGGATTGGCCTTGTACTTTGATGTCCGTGTTGATGCCATTGGTGTTGTTGGTCATCATTTTGGTCTTCTCTGCACTTATTTCCATTCCATAAGCTCTGGAGATGGTGTCAAAACCTCTGTACAAGCTGTTCAAGTTCTTGTTCCTCTCCAGCCAATCCATCAATATCATCCGCAAAACGAAGATTGGAGATTGCTCTGCCCCCTATGCTGACTGTGCCTTCGTGATCTGCAAGAGCATCTGACATGATGCGCTCTAGGAAGATGTTGAAGAGTGTTGGAGAGAGTAGGCATCCTTGACGCACACCGATTGTTGTTCTGAACCAGTTCCCGATGACATTGTTATGGAGGACTGCACTGGTAGCCTTGTCATACAGGCTTTTGATGACTTCTATAATTTTAGGGCTGATGTTGTACACTTTCATGGTTGCCCATAGAGCTGCATGCCAGACTCGGTCAAATGCCTTCTTGAAGTCTATGAACACATGATATAGATGTTGTTGGTGCTGTAGGTATTTCTCACAGATTATTCTGAGGTTGAAAATCTGTTCAGTGGTACTTCGCCCTGCCCTGAATCCTGCTTGTTCTTCAGCTATGATTTGTTCAGCTTGTGGTTTCAACCTGTTGAGTATTATTTTCAGGAGGACCTTGCTGGGATGGCTGATGAGGCTGATGGTGCGGTAATTTTCACACTCCTGAAGGTTACCTTTTTTGGGAAGAGTGATGACAAGCGACTGGGTCCATGGTGTAGGCCATTCCCCACTCTGCCAGATCTTGTTACAGATAATGGTGAGAGCATCAGTCATCGCTTCTCCTCCTGCTTGTAGCAGTTCCGCTGGTATGTTGTCCACTCCCGCTGACTTCCCTTTCTTCAGCGATTGCACTGCTGCCTCAACTTCTTCCCGGAGAATTGGGAGGATTTCTTCTTCTCTGCTCTCGGGACATGCTAGAACTGATGGGTCTCCATTTGGTGTATGGTTGTAAAGGTCAGAGCAGTACTCTGTCCATCTGTCCAAGACTTCTTGTTCTTCTGTAAGGCAAATGCCAGACTTGCTTTGGATAGTGGAGACTTTGGGCTGTTTAACACTTGTCAGCCGCTTCACAGTCTGGTAGGCCTTCTTGCTGTTGTTCTTGTTCAGATTGTTCTCTATTTCCTGGCATTGATCTTCTATCCAGTTCTCCTTTGCTGTGCGCATGCCTTTTCGGATGTCATTGTTGATTTTTCGGTAGACATCAGCTCCCTGTGAGGTGTTCTTTTTCTTTTTTAACTCTCTTCGTTTATCACACAAATCCAAAAGTTCAGAGCTACATATAGATATATACCACTAGGAAACGTCTGATGGAAAGGTAGCGTATCTGGGGAGCATTTATAGCTGCCATCGATGGCTGAAGATGTTCATTTTATTGAACAGCCCGACACCTCGTTCTGTTCAGCATTATTTATGACCCACGGCCCTACATTCAGGGTCAGACTGCATGGGCATAGGTACAGAACCATGGTCATGTTAAGCCTGTGGCCTACTTTGAGTGTGCGCCTGTCTCTGTGTCTAGATAGAAGCTGCCACATTGTGTCATCGTCAGAGATTTGTTTTTTCTGACCTTTTGAATCAATGGAAATTAAAATATGCGGTAGGGAGCAACTAATTAGGCGTGAGGAGAAAGAGAGAGAGAGAGAGAGAGAGAGAGAGAGAGAGAGAGAGAGAGAGAGAGAGAGAGAGAGAGAGAAAGCGAGAGAGAAACTTTAGTTCAAAGAGATATTTAAGGAAAATATATCAGTTGTGTTTAGGATATAGGTGTGTCTGTCCGTCTGTATATATGTACGTAAGTAGGATATGTATGTGTGTGTGTGTGTGTGTGTGTGTGTGTGTGTGTGTGTGTGTGTGTGTGTGTGGGTGGGTGGGTGGGGGTGTGTGTGTGTGTTTATGTTGAGTTGCGCGCGCTGATGTTTTTGTGTGTGTTCCAAGCGTGCGTACGGGCTTCCAGTAATATAAACACTGTAGACCTACTTCATTTAAATGGCATTTTATACTATTTAAATTATTCCACTCTGATAATTATTATATGTGGGAGTGGTGATACAAAACTAAAGCGGCGACATTTCGATGCAACATGATGACAGTTATCTGCTTTGTAATCGGCTTTTCCTCATGCTCACTATTGATACTCATAGGACTTAGGTTCTTAGAGTACCACTTCTTTCCTGGTACAGTTATCCCCGTCTGCCGTATCGCCAATGGTAGATGTGGACGTTAAACTTCAGTGAAGTTCAGGTTTTTCAGGATCCTTCTACACTATCTTCTACATCTTAGATGGTGATAATGACGAGGATGATGACGACGACGACGACGATGATGATGATGATGATGATGATGATGATGATGATGATGATGATGATGATGATGATGATGATGATGATGATGATGATGATGATGATGATGATGATGATGATGATGATGATGATGATGAAAATGATTATGTCAAGGCCAACTGGAAAAAAAATCAATACATGATAGAGCTGTAAAGATTGGTTCTTGCTGCTCTCCCTTATTGAGGGTGACGCATCACTGGGGCGGTCATGCTTTCCTCAAGAATACTCACTCTTTCACAAATAATGTGCCAGCAAACTCCAAATTAGAATATATGTAATCGTGTAGGCTATATAAGTTTACACTGGATCTGAGTTCTCTTTTCAAATAAATTTTGTAAGTTTAGGCATGCACAAATATATATATATATTGATTGTTGCTTTAGGTCCAGCGGACTCTTCCGAGCCGAATCAGGACCGGACAACCCCCGATCCGCATACAAGATCTGCTGAAACAACCCTAGTGGGAAAATTGAATGCCCTTCACCGGCCAGTCACTTTACAATAAAGACATCCCACGCAGGGGACGGCTGAGGCTTTACCCCAACTACTCGAACCCCCGGTTACAAAAACAAAATAGAATATATATTTTGTGACTAAGAAATAAGCTTATGGATGCACACTGTCCTTACAGTTAACAACAAAACCCAGAGTGTATGTGTATATGGGTGTGTGTGTGTGTGTGTGTGTGTGTGTGTGTGTGTGTGTGTGTGTGTGTGTGTGTGTGTGTGTGTGTGTAAGTGTGGGTGTGGGTGTTTGTGTGTGATGGTTGTGTATGTGTATGTGTGTATTTCTTTGGTTAGTCAATATTGTTTTGTGACATAAAGTCTAAAATCATAAATACGTCGTGGTATTAGCATGTTAAACAATTAGTCTAAAGTAATAATAAACAAGTATGAGGATGATGGTGATGGTGATGATGATCATTGATGATGATGAGGAGGAGGAGGAGGACAATGATGATGAGGAGGAGGAGGAGGACAATGATGATGAGGAGGAGGAGGGTCTTCTTCTTCTTCTTGCCTCCAGGACCTCCTCTTTGTTTATCTCCTTCGTTTTTTTTTCTTACTCTTACTCTTCTCTTACTTCTCCTCCACCTTCTTCAACCGCCTTTTCTTAATTCTTCCCTTCTTCCTGAGCATTGCAATAACAAACAACGTTTCACTCACCAATGATTGTTAATTTTAGTTAGCAATTACATCCTCTGTCGCTCATGACTCCATGCCAACTGGAACCTCCCTTCCTACCCCCCACCCCTCTTCCTACCCCTTCCCCTCTTCCTTCCCGCCCCCCCATCCCCCCCCCGCTTTCCCACACACACCCAAAAAAAGACAACCAAAAAAAAAACAACAACAACAATATAAACGATATAAAGGATGCTATGGTGTACCCGACCCTCAATTTCGTGAGCCTCTAACCTCCCACACGGCCCTGTTAAAGGGGTGGCGTTGTCGGGTACTGTATGCATATTCAAAGACTCCACCTATCCCCCCCTCCCCTCCATCCCTCTCCCGCCGACCATACTTCCCTTGAACGGGCCCACTTCCTTCTTGCTTATCAGACCATGGCACTCTGAAATGGCTCACAGTGTGTCAACATTGAGAGCAAGAGAACAAACAGCCATAGGCGCTTCACAGAAGAAAAAGAACTGACTGTAATGTATAGGTAAACTACAATATGAAGTTCGGATTGCTGAGATTTGTGGAAGCACTTTTAAGAAGCAAATTTAGTTGTTGTTTGTTTGTTTGTTTTTTTCTCTGTGTCTCCAGTTATTAGATTCCGTAAGTTTTTAAAGAGTTTATTTCTTTTCTTCCGCTGAAGTCTAGTTCATGTACATCGAGAATTTAATTATTATGGTTCACGGACTACCGAACCCTTCCAAATTAAACCAAGGTTTTTGTTTTACATTCAAACATCTTGGCCCATTGAAAGAGTTAGTATTTATCTACGAAGTGTATGACGGTTTACTTTACAACCTTCAAAGCATATTCTTTTTGTTCTTGTAGATTATAGTGGCCCGCCATTTGTAGCAGCCATGATTACCTCGTTTTGAATATGTTCCAATACGCCTACAAAAAAAAAGAAAATAAAGCGACAAGCACAAGTCACAAGTGTTTTGACTTTTAAAGTTATGTTGCTTCATCCGTGTTTAGAATGTCATACCTCAATGACTTCGAGCAATATGTGTATTGACAACAAGCTCATATTGCATAGAGTGCATATTGCATAATATATATATTGCTTAGAGTGCATATTGCATAATATATATTGCTTAGAGTGCATATTGCATAATATATATTGCTTATAGTGCATATTGCATAATATATATCACATAGAATGCATATACAGTAGCATAATATATATTGCATAATATATATTGCATATAGTGCATATTGCATAATACACATTGCATAGAGTGCATATTGCATAATACATATTGCATAGAGTGCATATAGTGCATATTGCATATTACGTATTGCATATAGTGCATATTGCATAATACGCATTGCATATAGTGCATATTGCATAATATGCATTGCATATAGTGCATATTGCATAATACGCATTGCATTTAGTGCATATTGCATAATACGCATTGCATATAGTGCATATATTGCATAATACGCATTGCATATAGTGCATATTGCATAATACATATTGCATATAGTGCATATTGCATAATACGCATTGCATATAGTGCATATTGCATAATACATATTGCAACTCCCGCATACCATTAGGAAAACCGTACGCATCATCGTTCAGGTGAGGTCGATAATGGTCCACATACAGCACATGAAAGAAAGAGGTAGGAGGACAACTTTCGAGAATGGAAAACATTCGAGAATTGGAGGGCAGCATTCGAGAATGGACTGGCTTGACACTGAGCGACGCCATAAGGGTTGCTGAGGATAGAGAAAGAGTTACGGGATAGGATAGGATAACGCGCACGCGCACACACACACACACATACACACACACACACACGCACACAATTCCTTTCATAAGCTGCACACATAAAACTTGTATCCTCTTTATTTTTTTTAAACAAAATTGCTTTCTCTTCAAAGATTTCCAAAAATTTCCTGTAATACTTATGCCAATGGAAGATACATTTCATGCAATAGTAATTAAGAATCTTCAAACACACATACACACACACACACACACACAACTATAACTGTTGGTTGTTCAAGACGATGCGCAGCATGTAAGTAGCATACCCTTCTAGCGCAATCATACTCAAACGCACACATCCACACGATACCTGTAATCTTAACGGCCTTTTCCTAGTAATCTCTTCTGCATTCTTTTGACCAGCCTTAAATTGTAAATAAAAAAACCCAGGCAAACAATGTCAATCACTGCCTGTCCATCTGAATGATAGTATTTTGACACTTTTGAATCTAAAGGCCTAATTAAGGTGTTTATCAGACTAATCTTCCACTTTGTGTACTGATAAGTTAGAGGAACTTGGAATCTTTTTGGCCAAACTATTAATATTTTCTAGCGTAGGCCTATGCTTATGGAAAAATGCATACATTATATCTCTGTACTCGTGTCTAAGGAATGCCATATATCGATTCCTCATAAGCCAGAACATATAAATTCTAAGTATCAAGTGCCCCCCACGTTGATATCTCTAGAAAGGAAATGCCTCTTATCCAGCGCCTATGAGTCTAATCTCGACCTCTACGTCCGAAGTGTTAGTGTATTGAGTCAAATAGTCTGTAGGCAGTGAGCGACTTTAAATCATGTACATGTCTTAGTCAACCTTTGCACACATGTGAGTGGGGGTACCTTAAGAGAATGATACACTTTTAAGTGTGTGGTTTAAGAGGACACACATAAACAGGCAAGTTTGAAATTTTCTGTGTGTATACAGCGAGTAACTGGAACTTGGGTACATGTCGCAATCACGTTTTATCACATGTGAGGCTTAAGGGAGTGAGAATGATATTAACTTTTAAGAAGGCAGAATGGAACTCGTACGTTAATACGTCTAGAGAATCACTCTCGCTGTTGGTTGTTCAAGAAGAGGACAAGCAGCATGTAAGTACCTTTATAACCTAACTGAGTTCTGGGTTTTGTTTCAAAGTTTATAGCATGTGAGTGGGTACCTTAAGACTTTTATTAAGTTTTAAGAAAACAGCTTGTGACGGTGTCTTACGAGATTGACTTTGAATTGTGTTGTTTGATAGCTCAATACTACATGATAATTCAGTACTACATGATAACTCAGTCCTAAATAATAACTCAGTACTCAATAACTCGGTACTAAGTGACAACTCAGTCCTAAATGATAACTCGGTACTAAATAAAAACTCAGAACTTAAAAAAGATAATTCAGTACAAAATGATAATTCAGTGCTAAATGATAACTCAATGCTAAATGATAACTCAGTAATAAATGATAACGCAGTCCTAAATTAATGATAACTCAGTAATAATGACACCACAATTGCACTTAAATGATGTGTTGGCAACACAAATTAGTCCCTATATGGCATTGTTAATATTTTAAATAAGACATTTCAGTCATTTAGTCTTGAGTTCTATACAGAGAGGATGAAAAAGCACCAAAGACAATCACAAAGATGACACTATTAAATATATAAAGACAATAGTCTATTGTTGACAGTTCTCATAGGAAACCATAATTTAGTGCTGAGTTCTCTGTTCCTTTAAAACACGGCCTGTAGTGGTTTGTACATAGTTAGCTAGGCTGGTAAATTGACGTGTTATGGTGTGCGACCTTCGGTTCTTTCAAGCCTCAAGACGGTTTTGACCTTCTAGTTTTGGGATTGTTCATTCAGCATTATCTATGTGTCTGTGGATAATCATGTTTTGTGCTCTGTTGTGTGTGTGTGTGTGTGTGTGTGTGTGTGTGTGTTCATAGTCTATCGCTTTTGTTTTGTCTTTAATCCTATTATCAGTTTATTTACTGTTAAGTGCATATGAAAGTTATACTAGATGAAAGAATAATAAAATGGATGAATGAGTATAAACTTTGTTTTGAAGTAAAAAATTCAATCATAAGAAAATGTAAATGAATCAAAATGAATGAACATTTATTAAGCGCATAAACATGTCCACACGAAAAGCATGATCACAATGCCGGAGTAAAACATTTAAAAAATGTAACAATTTATACAAGGTGAGCCATATGGTTACACATCATGCATACAATCTCTCTCTCCCACCCACCCCTTCTTTTTGTCCATCTCTCTCTCTTACACACATACACACGCAGTGCACATCTCTCTTTCTCAACGTGTTCTACAATCCAGTTCACAAATAAATCTATTATACTCGCTCAAAGTGTATAACTTTGAGTTGATTTTTTTTAATGTTATATTTCCATTCTGATGTGCGTGTGTATGTGTGTGTGTGTGTGTGCGTGTGTTGGTGCGAGCGCGCGTGTCTGTGCGGGTATGTGTGTGTGAGCGCGCTTGTGTTTAGGTATATAAATGGAAACGAAACCAGTAGTCGACTCATTATTCCGAGATAAGAAATACGCTCAAAAGAATGCGAACAGTGGTAGATTTCTTGGAAGTAAACCTCAGAATACAACCTGATATATATATATATATATATATATATATTCAGTGCTATAGGGTCCAGCGGACTGCTAAGAGCCGAATCAGGACCACAATACAACCGTTATACAACGTTACTACTACGACTACTACTACTACTACTACTACTACTACTACTACTCTACTACTACTACTACTACTATTGCTGCTGCTACTACTACTATCACTACTATTGCTACTACTACTACTACTACTACATATACCACTTTTGCTGCTTTTCTTGCTGCTGCTGCTACTACTGCTATTACTACTACTGCTACTACTACTACTACTAATAATAATAATAATAATAATAATATTATTATTATTATTATTATTATTATTATTATTATTATTATTATTATTATTATTATTATTATTATTATTATTATTATTATTATTATTATTATTAATTGTTCTGCCCAAAACCCCATTGAAGTTTAGGATCTATCGGGTGACAGTTAAACATCAGTTGTTTTCCTTTCGCTGTGTTTGAAAAAGAAGAAGAAGAAGAAGAAGAAGAAGAAGAAGAAGAAGAAGAAGAAGAAGAAGAAGAAGAAGAAGAAGAAGAAGAAGAAGAAGAAGAAAATACGTTTTTATATAGTCCTTTTTCCTAAGAATATATCAGTTCAAGGTGCAGGTATATAAAGGTATCTAGATCATAACATTTGTTTAGCGCGCAACCGTGTACCCTGTAACAAAATAACAAAAGGATATAAATACGCTTACTAATTCAAAGAAACGTGTACCGAACATCCTGCATATGAATTGTTAAACAGCTGTTTGAGCTGCACTAGTAACAGCGCTATGTCACACTAGAGAACCGTAGAGGACTATATCTTTTTGCGCAAGCTAAACGGCAATCACCGGCGCCTTAAGCAGCTCGGTGGGCTGTGGGTAAGTGCGCTATATATTAGAAAAAAAGCCAATTGTTTGCCTAGAACGTAGTGAAACATACGAACAGACTAATTTTAACTAAGCCCACAATAGTCAGAACTCAACAATAAATTATGCATGGTTAAGTCCACTTATTGCAGTACCTCAGATCAGCGGCATGATCGTAAAAAGGAAGCCAAACCGCATACCTAATCCGTCCTTGCAGGTGCTGTGGTGTAATAAGTACTATTGTCCGTGAAAGACTGAAATAAGTAGGCCTACGTGCGCGAAAATTTAATGAGTTTTTGGCTTGTTTGCAGTAGAGATCTTCTGTACTTCCTTCTATGTGCTGGCCAATTTCTACTTGCAAATGTCCATTCTTTCTCTAATTCCTTCCTCCTTCTTCGCCTCCTTCTTCTTTTTCTTCTTCTTTTCGTCCCTCCGCCGTAGCTAAAGTGGAAGAGCGTTCGCCTGGCACACTGATGACCCAGTGTCGAATCCCGCGGTGGGCGAAATAAAAGTGGCCCTTTTTAACTGTCCATTTTAGCTCTGGTGGTTCAGTTTTGTTTAGGTCCCTACCCTTTGTTCCATAGGCAGGCCGGGTATCTCAGTCTGCCATATCACCAACGGTGGGTGTAGACATTAAACCTCAGTGTTCATTCATTCATTCATTCTTCTTCTTCTTCTTCTTCTTCTTCTTCTTCTTCTTTCATGTCTTCCTCTAAATAATGTAATAAATAATAATACAAATAAATACTCAAATAAAATCAAATAATACAAATAATAACTTCAATAAAATAAAATAATAAAAATTAACTCATGTTTAACAATATATAATTGATGTTCGTAATCATTGAAATGAAAAATATTTAACACAACTTATAATATACACTGTCGAATTGGTCTTAGAAAATGGGAATACGGGAGCAGCTTTTGTTATTCCTGAATTTAAAATTAAATTACAGAATCATTTCATTTATAAGAAAAATGATATTCAATGTTCACTGTAGAATGGATAGCAATACTGATGGCTTTAAATAAAATAATTACTATACGCTGCACAAATAAATTGTCTATTATGTTGTTATACGTGTTGACTCAAAATCTGTTTTAGAGGCACTAAATTCTAATAACAGTAAATAACGAAAATAAATAATTATTTAAATTAAGAACTTGATTCATAGTATTATAATTAATAGAACACAAGTTAACTCTGGCTAGGTTACTTCTCACAGTGGATTTCACTTTAATGACTGGCTAAAAAAGCTGCTAAAGAATTTGGGCTAAAACAAAATATGGCAGTTATGTTTAATATATTATTGTCAGTCAAAAAGATGCAAGTTTTAAAGGAAGTTAAAAAGAAATCTGATTTTAATCAACAATTTGAACAACGTAATGGAATTCCCAGGACTATTGTGACGATGGCTGATAGAATATATCTAAATTATGTAAGAACTAAATATTGTAAGAATATCAAATATATATATGTAATGAAATGTTTTCTTTGAATCATGTTTTACTTGAATGCAATCAATTGCGCAATAGTCTGCCTCACAATGTAACATCTCTGGGCCATATTAGTTTTGATGTATGCATTAGTTTAGCTAAAAAAGTTTGTTGGTTTTGCAGTTGGTCAAAATTTATGACAACTGATTTTTTAAAATAATAATTATATTTATGGGTTATTTTAATTTATTTATTTCATAATTTATTAATTATTTAATTTGTTATTATTATCATTATTTTGTTCTTGTTCATTTATTTATTTATTTATTTATTACCTTTTATTTTATTTTATTTTATTTCGTGTGTGTGTGTGTAAGTGTGTGTGTGGGGGTGGGTGGGTGTGTTTGTCTTATCATTTCGGTAAAAAAGATATTAAAATAAACATCCTTTTCTTTCTTCATCCTTCATTCCTCCTTCTTTCTTCCTTCCTTCCATCTTCCTCCTTCCCTTTTCTTCCTCCACTCCTTCTGCCCATTATCACGACTGTCTCTACGCAGCCCGCGCCATTTATCTTCCCAACAAACAATGCTTGTCAAGTTGTAACCTGTAGATACTTTGAACAATGACAACAGAAAATCACGGGACACAAGAGATAGGATAGGGTAGGCCTACCATTTTACTCAGTCTGGGCGATCAATCGCGTCTATGCTTGAAACTGGCGAAGGAGAGTTCTCTAGTATTGGTATTTACTCGTTCACCTACCCTATCATCAATTAAGGTCGTGGCAGACCACTTTAAAAGGATTGCTAGCGAAATTGACGGTTGCGTATTTCTTCATCATCACCATTATTTCTTCACAGTCGCCTCTTTGTTAATCACATGCATTTGGAGCAAGCCTTCTGTGTACTTAGAACCCACACAAACACCAAGGGGGGGCGAGCGATTCTTGTAGATATCAAGTGCTTTAGGCACACTCGAAATACTTGCTTTATCGTTTAGCAATTTAAGGTAAAGAACTGTTTTCTAAGCCGTAGTTTGTTATCGGCGTACTTAAATTATATGACACACCGATAGAGAAATGCTTGCTATTATTTTTTTCTAATTTGACAGTCACGTTGTTTCTTTTTGTCTGTAGTAGAGTGGTGTTTTGCAGTCTTGACAACCAAGTCTTTATAAGAGCATTTTGTCTATGTGATAACGTTTGACAGCTATTTCCATTTTTAGCACGGTAGGTACGTAAGTTTAGCTTTCTTCTATAGTAGCAGCAGTAGTAGTAGTAATAATAATAGTGTAGTAGTAGTAGTTAGTAGTAGTCGTACTAGTCGTAGTAGTAGTAGTAGCAGTAGAAGTAATAGTAGTAGTAGTGATGATGGTGGTAGTAGAAGCAGCAGCAGTAGTGGCCATTCAGCGTAACTCCAACCATCCGCAGTGTGACTGCTGGTGCAGATTTCCTCCAGATTCGGCAGGTTTATCAGCTGCCGCGCGAGGACTGGCAGGTTCCGCCGGCCCTTTCTGCCGAGCGCCAATCGACTCACAAAATGCTATTCCCTAACTTTATGAAATCTGATCAGTTAGTCAGTCAGTCAGTCATTCAGTCTGATAAATGTATCTAGTCAACGAGAATTTTTGTTTGCCAGTTTGCGGGAGGGGGTGAAGAGAGGGGGGTGGGGGTGTAAGAGTGTGTGTGTGTGCGTGGGTGTGTGTGTGTGTGTATGTGTGTGGTAATTTGTCAAACAGTCCTGTTTTGTGATTTGGCTTAGCATGTGATGATCATGTCTGTGCATGGGTTGCCTGTGATTGAACGCCTGTGGTGTTTGCGCGTGATGGCGTTGGTTTGTGATGGTATGAGAGGGTGTATGCGCTGCGAGAGTGTAAGCGCAAGTATGTTTTATGTTTTGTGGGATAGTAGTTGTTTTATTATGTTTTATGTGTTGCCCTAATTATTTATGTTTGTTTGTACATGTAAATTCTTGTAAAGATATTCTACATTTCACAGTTATTATGGTTGTACGTGCAACCGAAAGCAAATTTCTATGTAAATTTCCTAGACGAATAAAGTCTCAGTCTCAGTCTCAGTCAGTCAGTCAATCAGTCTCAGTAGTAGTAGTAGTAGTAGTAGTAGTAGTAGTAGTAGTAGTAGTAGTAGTAGTAGTAGTAGTAGTAGTAGTAGTAGTAGCAGCAGCAGTAGTAAGGAATAGTTTTATAGATTGTGAAGTCTGCGCCCCATCTGTGATCAACTTTAAGTGAATTGGGTTTGATATGCATGCAATGTACCTAACATTTTCAATTATTCGTCATAGCATAAAAAAGGTCTTGGAATTTTGGAATCTTGTCCAACTGATGTTTAAACTGGTTAATCATTGGTGCTTTTTTAAGCGTTAATGGTAATTTGTTTCAATGCACAAACAGTAAGGTCCAGTGAAAATGTCAAAGAGGTTAAAACACATCTTTGATGCACACATAGTAAGGTCCAGTGAACACGTCTATCCATCAAAGTTTAAAAATCGGTATGCTTGAAGCCTCTCCGTACGAGAGTGCAAGTTTAAGGTATTTCAGCCTTTCCAGAAAGACATATTTTTACATTCTTTTAGTAATTTTGTAGCTCTTCTTTTGTCCATTTCTACGGCGACAAGTTGCCTCCTCAGTATCAAATGACGTTAACATATTCTAAACCGGGTCTTCTAAGTGCCTTGGCTATGTGTAATGGATGGTAACGATTGTGTGGAAATGGACAGCGGTGTGAGAGGGGGTTAAGAAGAATGGATGTGGGTTGCGTGGGTGATAGAGTGTGTGTGAGAGTGTGTGTGTTTGTATGTGTGTGGATGTGTGGGTGGGTGCATGTAAACAAAAAGTGCATGAGTGGGTTGCCGTTGCTGTTGTTTGTTGTTGGCTATTGTTGTTGTTAGTGGTGGTGGGTGGTGACTGTGGTGTGGTGGTGGTGGTGGAGGTGGTGGTGGTAGTACAGTATTAGAACCAAGTTGATAGTAGTAACCATACAAAGTGCATACATGTGCTCAGCGTGCGTGCGTGTTTGCACGCGAGTATGTCAAACCAATCCTATTTCCCAGTTTGACCTCAAAGTGCTGCGTATAGCTGCTGCCATATTTTCGCGGAGAAAGCGACTCGCATTTTACACATATGGATGAACACTTTGGGAACAAAAATTGATTATAAAAAGTATACATTTAAGTTAAGTGTGTCTATAGATGTTTTCACAGTCAAAGAGATCAGTACATTTTGTACCTACATGTAGATGTTTGCACTCAAAGGATCCATTAAAGTTTTGTACCTACACGTTCGGGGTCCAATTTGTGAACGGTCATAGCACAAGCTGCGACTTCCAAGCTTCGATAGGAGAACGATAACGTTATTATCAACACAACGTTCGCGTTGCTCAAGCTTAACCTTTGAATTTTAGGCGCATCACGTCCTTGTTTTGCAGACGAACAACTGTGCCTGTTATACACACTTGCGTTGCACTGCTTATTGTTTAAACTCAACCTTGACTCTATTAATAGGTGGATAAACACATGAGGTTTCCCATTTACATCAAAACTGCTTATTTCAAAAAGGTTATTTTGAGAAACAATGACTGTGAACATGAAAGGGATTTGGGACGCTGAAATATGTGGTCTTGGGGTTCTTTAAGTTAATGAGATCAATAATGCTTGATATGGATAGCTACATTGTTGACTGGACAAGGCACAAAGCTACTGATATGACCGCGTTACTTTCGTCATTAGCACTGATGAATCTCCTATGTTAAAACAATTACAAAGCTTACCTTTTTGTATAAGCTTACCTTTGTGATCGAAAAGAGGACAAGGGGTCAAGCTACAATTCGTCGGTTGATGCCCAGAAAATAAATCCCAATGAGCACGCTATAACCACGTGGATGGTGGCCTGCGTATAATTATTATTTATTTATTATTATTTATAAAGCTTCTTTATTCATACTATAATATTGGCAGCACGTTTGCCTACATAATATGATTCACATTTAGTCCCCTACGTTTAGCTCTTTCGTAGATGTCCTACATGGATTTTATTTATTTATTTATTTATTTATTTTGGGGGGGAGGGGGAGGTGGTGGTATTTATTTATTACTCAGTTTACAACCTTATCTTCTTTTTCTTCTGATAAACCAAACAAAAAATATTGGTTCGTTTTCAGAACAAACTAGCTGCCAACCATGGAGGATACCCGCGCAGAGAGAAGGCACTTTAACTACAAAACAAATACTGTTACTGTGTCTTTGAACAGTCAGCTATCCATCTACAAGATGAACCGAAGTTAGCGCAAGACAATGATAGAGGAAGCATATCACAGAATCATATGATAGGTCTTTCCAAAGGAGTCCCCCTAA
Source organism: Oncomelania hupensis (assembly GCA_036898135.1). Lineage (NCBI taxonomy): Eukaryota > Metazoa > Mollusca > Gastropoda > Littorinimorpha > Pomatiopsidae > Oncomelania > Oncomelania hupensis. The sequence continues at coordinate 33,598,419 of CM072523.1, read as the reverse complement.
CCTTTCCGTTGTTTGTACAGGGACGCGGTGTTGGGACCTCTCTTTTCTCTAGACCAGCTTAATGAGTGCAGTGCTTATTCCTTCTCCCTCGCTGCTTCACCTTCCCCGGTTTTAAACAGATCCGGGTACCCATTCGATTCACGTTTGGCTGGACCGGGGTGTGTCGGGCGCTTGTTTAATCTTTCTGCGTCGTTTGGTGGTTGCCTTTGCTTAACATGTAACATTGCTAGCGTGTACCCATATCACTACCCCATTGCGACGCCTAATAGGTAGGCCTAATTACATGTACTTTCATCGTAAACAGTAACTGTAGTCAGAAAACGTCTTCTTCTTCTTCAAGAGACTTGATAACTCCGTCGTAAAAATAAAACCTACATTACTCGCACGTATGATTCTGCCAGTTTGTGATTAAAGGATTCCTCTGCATCTTTTGTGTATATATAATATATATAGTTGGTTTTTTTTAAATCAGCAGATACAAAGGTATATAATGTAATTTCTTAATTTTATTTTAACGACTGTTAACTTGTGTGATAATCGTAAGGCAACAAAATAAGTTACAATGAATTAACGTAAAATAAAGATACATACAATTATAGTAATTAATGTCAACCATAGCATAATTTTCTATAAAAATCATGGGAGATACTGCTTCCTATCCTATCCTATCCTATCCTATCCCGTAACTCGGATGTCGTAGGGGCACCACAGATGATCGTTTAACCAGCGTACTCCATCTTTCCCTGTCCTCAGCAACCCTTATTGTTTCGCTCAGTGTCAAACCAGTCCATTCTCGAATGTTGTCCCCCCGCCTCTTTTTTTGGTCTCCCTCTTCTTCTACCTCCTTGCACTGTGCCTTGCAGGATGGTCTTTACAAGACCTGATAATCTGGTGACGTGGCCATACCCTCGGAGTTTCCGTTTTTTCACCACTGTGAGCAGGTCATCGTGTTGTCCAATGGCTTGTGTGATGGTCTGTCGGACTTCGTCGTTGGTGATGTGCTGGGTATAGGAAATGCCCAGAAGTCTTCTGTAGCACCTCATCTCCATCCTTTGTATTCTTCGTTGAAGCTTAGCTTAGCAATTATAAATGATGATGGGAAAAAAGCAAGACAACCAACATTTATTTAAGTTCGTTCCAATCGTGGAGGATTTTTTTTTGTGGTAGTTATTAATCGCGGAAACATAATTATAAACTAGACTAGGTATTCTGTACAGGAAAGACATGAAATCACAAATAAAAATGTGTCAACTTTCTGTTTTGGACTCTGGCTATTTGTTACGTTTGAGACGCGCACGATAGATCCGATCGTTTTGTTTTGCAAAGCATGCAATAACAGAGTGTATTTACCTTTGAGTTGATTTTGCGTTGTTGTTAGAAGAAGCTTAGTATAATGTTGATAATTTTCGTTGGTCGATATTATTGGAGAATTTTCTCTAATTACTTTTTTTTACTGTCGATCGAAGCGTGTAGATATAGCTAGTGGTAGCTACGAGATTCTTCTAACCTAAATAAAGTTATATACGTAAGTCAGTGCATAGTTCTGGTGACGAATTTTATTCTGATTGGCTGATATTGTGTCACGCTGGAATATTCGAATATTCTCTCGATTATAGAAAAACTATATAGGTGATGCATTGTGTCTGAAAAGAAGTGAAAGTGAAAAAAGCGATTGAGCGATTGTATGCAGTTGTTGATGTACACTGAATAAAGTTGGAAAACCTCATACGACGACTCCTGCCTTGTTGCGGAGTGAACAGGTTGAATTGCGTGGATAAACGAATCTGAGTTACTCTTATCAGGATTCAAGCATCGAGGCAGAATCAACTACTGATTAAAGAAACCAACAACAGTGTAACACTATTTTTGTTTATTTGTTAAGTTTAAGATCTGCAGAGCTTTTTAAATAATCAGTATGATTGTGTCTACTTTTCTTTTCTCCGTCAATGATGATTGACACACATTTGAATAGAATTGTTGCTATCTTGAAGATGGCTTCGTCATTACAAATTAGTGAAATAGTGTATGTTATAATATAACTAGGGATACTCCCTGTCAATCGTGTAGGCAGTAAGATATAATCAAGCATACCCATTTCAAATGTGAAGGTTATAAAGCAACATCATCCACTTTACAATAACGAGTGTACAGCTACTCTCGGATTATCTACAATACTCGTGTGGACTGTAAAAAGACCAACAACTGGACTACAGTTTAGACCTAGAGAAAAAGGGCAAATGTACAATTTTTGAAAAAAGGAACTTGACATCATATCTACATCGAACTTTGACTACATCAAAATGGCGGCGACGGAAGCGGAAGAGCGGGAAATGTCCAAAGACAAGCTGGGCAATATAGCGGGCCAGGAAAGCAGATGGGTGGCCATCCAGAAGAAAACCTTCGCCAACTGGTGCAACGAGCAGCTCAGCGCCGGAGGTCGCTACGTGGAAGACCTTGACACGGATTTCTGCGACGGGGTCAAGGTCAGTGTATGTTGTTGTTATGTCTGTGTGCGTGTTTGTGTGTGTGTCTTGTTGTTGTTTTTTCGGTTTGTTTGTTGTGTTTTTTTCTCAATACTATACTGAGCATTAGGGCTTTCTTTGCCGTTGTTGTTGTTTTGTATTAAGGCATACATTAATGCATTTAGAGGCGGGGTGATCTTTTACTTTTCATTGGCACATTTACCCCCGTTGGGGTGCCGGGGGTTTTAGTATAAATAGTATCCCCACTTTCTGAAAATTTAGTGCTTTAAATTCCCACTGTCGCTGTCTTTCTCATTTGCTCTTTCTCATTCCTGCTCTGTTCTATCAATCTGCTATGCTATCTTCTTCTTCGCTAGACCAGTCCCCTACCTTTTTTTCTTGAAAACTCTTCCGGGACAAGACTCCTTGTTTGTGTATGAGGTCTGTTGGATCAGCTTGGGAATATTGGACGCTTTCTGCCAGGTGGTCACTAGGGCTTTCTATGATGTTATTATTTAGCAATGTAGGCATTTTATATGTATGTGTTTTGTTGATAATTTATAATGATGTTTGTATTCTATTTTGTTTTTGTAAACGGGGGTTCGATAAATTAGAGTACAGCCTCAGCGTCCCCTGCGTGGGATGTCTTTATTGTAAAGTGACTGGCTGATGGAGAGCGTTCGGTTATACCACTAAGGTTGTTTCAGCAGATTTTTTATGCTGATCACGGGTTGTCCGGTCCTGATTTGGCTCGGAAGAGTCCGCTGGACCTAAAGCAATAATCATGTAATGTAATGTAATTGGCACATTGGAAATAGTTTGATACTTTGCAGAAAGAACTGTTAGTTTGTTATCCTGCTCTCCTACAATGTTGTTTTAATATCTACCGTTTTGTCCTCCAGCGCCCTTCATTGTGGTCATTATGATTTCTGTCGTGTCCTTAGTATGTTGCAATGCCTGTAGCACTTGTTATAGAGTAACTTACTTAATTACGATAGTTCTTCTCCAGCAATGATTTTGCTGTTGCTGCTTCTCACGACGGGGCCCCGCTGATGAAGCAATTGTCGATGATAATGACGATCGATGATGTTTATGGCAATGATGACAACGTTGCTGTTGATAATGCTGTTGTTGTTGCTGCTGCTGCTGCTGCTGATGATGATGATGATCATGAATGAGCCTCTACTGATACTGTTGATGATGATGATGATGATGATGATGATGATGATGATGATGATGATGATGATGATGATGATGATGATGATGATGATGATGATGATGATGATGATGATGATGATGATGATGATGATGATGACGTGGCAACAGTTGCTGCTGCTGATGATGATGATTATGATTATGATGATGATGGATTCGCTTCTGCTTCCGACTATGATAATAATGAAGACGACAACGACGATACTGAAACTACACCACTTACGTTGTTTCTTTATTTTATTTTCCTTCGACAGCTGGTTGCACTTATAGAGTCGCTCCAATTCCGAAAGATCGGGAGAGTGTACAGCAAGCCAGTGGGGCGCATTCAAATGTTACAGAACGTAACATTGGCTCTTCAAGCCATCATAGAAGACCACATCCGATTGGTCAATATTGGTGAGTGATGTCATGTTGTCTTATCATAAAATCTTGATAGTATAGTATAGTATAGTATAGTATAGTATAGTATAGTATAGTATAGTATAGTATAGTATAGTATAGTATAGTATAGTATAGTATAGTATAGTATGGTCCTGTTGCAAATGGTTATGGAGATATTGTAAAGGAAATGGTTATGGAGACATTGTTATGTAAAATAAGTATGGAAATATTGTTATGGAAAATCGTTATGGCGATATTCTTATAAGAAATGGTAAAGTAGATATTGTAATGGAAATTGTTATGGAGATATTGTTGTAGCCGAGCCGCGGCTACGTAAATTTCTTACCATTAAATAGTAGGCCTTCCTGTATCCATGTTAAACTTGAACTATGGCTATTACTTGAGATATACTTTTCAGATACTTTTCATAATACCACCGTTAGACTTAGCAGTTTATTTTCTATTAGTATATATCAACTTTGTTTTTCAGTTAGGTAGCGAATTCGAAGGGGATCGCGACAGTGGATAGGGCAAAGTATATTGGTACACATCGGTACACGCGCCGCACTGGTTTCGGTTACGCTGGGCTGTTTCGGTTGCGCAATGTGTAGCGACCTACATTCTCGCTAGACTGACCGGGGTCCATTGATTCAGTTAGGCTGTGTTTACTATGTCATATTATTTATTCATTTACTTTAAAACCCACAATAATAACCATGAAGTATTATACATGGTTGGAAAGAGGAGACGTTGTACTTTATTTTTTATTATAATTGCTGTTTAGAATTTTATCGAATTTAAGAGTTATTATGACTTTTGATGTGTAAATCTCTTTGGATCGGCAACCACTTTCTCCTTTAAATTACTTATTGTTTTATTTCATAGCCGATAGGTCTGAGAATTGTATATCAGTAGAAAGCTTGTATTCCCACGTTTACGCCGATGTATAATTTGTATATATTTTGTTAGTTTATAATATGTGTTTGTAAGATAGAGATTTGTAACTAACACAAATTTGCGCCAGCAGACGACTTTCTAGAGCCGCGGCAGTGCCTCACATTAAGCGCGCCCTCTAAGGCTGGCGGCGTCCCATATAAAGAAAGTTTCGGTAGTTAAAGGGGACAAACGGTCAGACCACCGAAGGCGAGACACACTGCACTGTCTCTGTTTCTGTATTGCCTTGCCTTGATTTGCCTTGTCATGATGTACTGACGACGGAATAAACAAGAGAAACTTCAACGGTCATCTTCGAACCTTTGGTGTTCTTGAGTGAGAGAGAGAGAATGTACACCACCACTTCATCCATACTCTAAAAGAAGACACCACCATCATCACAAATGGCGCTGCGAGCAGGATCAGATTGATGACAACACCATCGGGCAACACCACCGTCGACGACAGAAAGAAGATGACAAAAGGAAAGAAGTCAAGGAGAGCAGCAAGACAGGCAGAGAGTGACGAGGAGACACCAAACGTTAGCCGGGAAGAAGCGGACAACAACGAGCCAAGAAGTCGCCCATCCAGCACCGAGAGGCAGCGAGAGGCGGCGCAGACAGGCAACATGCAGAGGCTGTGGATGATGCCTCCCCCCAAACTTCCTACCTTCACGGGGGATGGCGATGACGTGGAGGACTTCGCTCAAGAGGCACGGCGCCAACCCGCTGACCCACCCGAGCCCATGCTGTCCAGCGACAGTGACGATGAAGCAGAGCCGGAAGCTTGGATGAGAGCCATCCCTGGCCCTCGCCCACCTGCCGGTGCCAACATCAACTACAACGGGCCAGCCACTGCACGGGAGCCAGCGCTTTTGGTGCAGGCACCCCCAGCGCAGTTGGCCGCCTTAACACCAACACCAGAACCACGACGCTCGGCACGACTGGCGCAGAAAACAACACAGTAAAGGTAGGCCGCATTTATTATAAAATGTGTCGCCAAAAGACAGTCCACAGTTTCGCGAACATTTTAGAAATAATTGTGACTCAGCTAGTGTGTAGATTATGTGACAGTTTATAGTGTGTAGGCCTACCTAAAGACATTTTAGTTGTAGAGATCAGAGTATTTGAACTGTGCCAGAGAAAAAGAAGACACTTGAAAAGACATTATATGATGATCGAAGAGTGAAGAGACAAGTGATAAACAGAAACTGTGCCCAGCTTCGAAGACAATTATGTTTTAGGTGTGTGCATAGCTTAATGTTTGAATCTGGTTTATTTTGTGGCAATAATATTAATGCGTGACCACTATCTTTTTTTTACAATTATTGTCGCGCTGGCAGAGTTTATTTGGTCATTAATAACAGTTGCTTAGTTTTCCTCGTTACAAGACTATCACAGTGTGTTCGTTCTATTACGATGTGGTCTCGTTTGCTTCGTTTTGCCGAACATATGACGTTTGTATATAGGTTGTAGCTATGATAATGATTGTGTTTTCATGCCGATGTTTTGTATTAATGCCTATGTAATGTACATATGTTATGTTCTCACTTTTAATGCTTTTCATTTGGTTGAGATGCTGGTGTTTTATTTATATTAATGATTTTCAAGGTTCGTGTGTTTGACGAACCTTGAACGTTTGCTGAGAACGTTTTAATGTTATTGAAATGTTATGCTCACCCCGTTATGTATTCTGTATTAATGCGTTTTTGCTGGTACATGGAATGTTAGTTTTTATCTCGCTCTCGTTTTCTTTTTTTATCATGTTAGTTTATGTTTATTTTTGTAAAATTGATGGTTTATATCTGAGTGCGAATTTAACACCAATTTGCAGGGAAATGTGACTGATTATGTATATCATGTGTAGTGAATAGCGTGTTTAAATGACAGGTGATAATGGTTGGTTTTGTTGTATCATAGACTTAGTTGTATGATGTTGGTTCACTGTCAAATACATAATCAACTATCTTGCAAGGCGATGCCAGGTCCGCGATATAACTGGTTTTTGTTTGGGCGGATTCGTACTTAAATGTGCGTTTTCAAGGAAATTGTTTCTCGTTTTCTTTCTGTGTTGTTCGGTTCTTTTGTACGACGCGATTGATTGGTAAAGCCAAGTCCGTTTGTCTTAAGTATACGATGGTTTTCTCAGCGAGGACGCTGAGTTTTTGAAAGAATCGAGGTGAATGTAGCCGAGCCGCGGCTACGTAAATTTCTTACCATTAAATAGTAGGCCTTCCTGTATCCATGTTAAACTTGAACTATGGCTATTACTTGAGATATACTTTTCAGATACTTTTCATAATACCACCGTTAGACTTAGCAGTTTATTTTCTATTAGTATATATCAACTTTGTTTTTCAGTTAGGTAGCGAATTCGAAGGGGATCGCGACAGTGGATAGGGCAAAGTATATTGGTACACATCGGTACACGCGCCGCACTGGTTTCGGTTACGCTGGGCTGTTTCGGTTGCGCAATGTGTAGCGACCTACATTCTCGCTAGACTGACCGGGGTCCATTGATTCAGTTAGGCTGTGTTTACTATGTCATATTATTTATTCATTTACTTTAAAACCCACAATAATAACCATGAAGTATTATACATGGTTGGAAAGAGGAGACGTTGTACTTTATTTTTTATTATAATTGCTGTTTAGAATTTTATCGAATTTAAGAGTTATTATGACTTTTGATGTGTAAATCTCTTTGGATCGGCAACCACTTTCTCCTTTAAATTACTTATTGTTTTATTTCATAGCCGATAGGTCTGAGAATTGTATATCAGTAGAAAGCTTGTATTCCCACGTTTACGCCGATGTATAATTTGTATATATTTTGTTAGTTTATAATATGTGTTTGTAAGATAGAGATTTGTAACTAACACAAATTTGCGCCAGCAGACGACTTTCTAGAGCCGCGGCAGTGCCTCACATTAAGCGCGCCCTCTAAGGCTGGCGGCGTCCCATATAAAGAAAGTTTCGGTAGTTAAAGGGGACAAACGGTCAGACCACCGAAGGCGAGACACACTGCACTGTCTCTGTTTCTGTATTGCCTTGCCTTGATTTGCCTTGTCATGATGTACTGACGACGGAATAAACAAGAGAAACTTCAACGGTCATCTTCGAACCTTTGGTGTTCTTGAGTGAGAGAGAGAGAATGTACACCACCACTTCATCCATACTCTAAAAGAAGACACCACCATCATCACATTGTTATAGGAAATCGTTATGGAGATATAAGTATGGAAAATGGTTTTACAGATATTGTTAAGAAAATAGTAATGGGGATACATTTATTATGTAAAATCGTTATGAAGATATAATTATGGAAATAGTTATATTTTTAAGGAAATAGTTATAAAGATATAATTATGGAGATATAATTATGGAGATATAATTATGGAAATGGTTATGGAGATATTGTTATGGAAATATTTAAGGAGATAAACTTGTTATATGAAATCGTTATTGGAGATATGCTTATGAAAAATGGTTTTAGAGATATTGTTATGGAAATAGTTATGGAGATAAAATTGTTATGGGAAATTGTTATGGAGATAAAATTATGGAAAATAGCTATGGATGTATTGTAATGTAAATAGTTATGGAGATAAACCTGTTATGGAAAATCGTTATGGAGATATTGCGATGGAAAATGATTATGGAGATATTGCAATGGAAAATGGTAATGGCAATAAATGCAGAAAACGCTTTCGTAGAGGTTTCAGAACAGTTCTACTTCTTTTCATCTCTTTCATACAGGATTACAGGCTAACTTCTAGCCAAGGTGGCTTTCATATAAAGGGGAGAGAGAGAGAGAGAGAGAGAGAGAGAGAGAGAGAGAGAGAGAGAGAGAGAGAGAGAGAGAGAGAGAGAGAGAGAGAGAGAGAGAGAGAGAGAGAGAGAGAGAGAGAAATGTGAGAGTTGCACATTCAGCGGATTTGTTCCATTTCGCACCTGACCGACCGGAAGCCAAACATGGTTTTCTACTTTCGAGGTTCTCCGCTGTTAGCGTGCTTGCGCGCAATTTTTGCTAGCGGAGATATATTATTAGAACTTTAATTGCTAGACGCTTGCGACAATCGATACTCGCTCTACGTACAAACTGCGTTGTTATTTGGTGATATAGTTTTTTTATTTTTTTTTAACATATTTTTAGCTTTAGTTGCATGCCCTAATATTCTCAATTCTTAAAAAAAATTATTTAAGGTTTGGGATTAAGTATGGCTGGTAGAGAGGGTTCGAAATAACGGGAAATTACTGCTTGGTGCGCAAAGTCTAACGCCAGAGACCAATGAGCGATCCCTTAAACGAACGAGGGATGGGGACCGGGAGGAATGGGGTGAAGGCGGTGGAAATTGGGCCTACTTAATCTGAATAGGTTAATATGTAACACTCACCCGTCTGTGACAAGAGCGTCAGGATCTTTAAAGTCCGTGGGAGGTGGGGAGTGAAAGGGAGAGGATTTAGTGTGGGTGTTCGTTTAGGTAACGCTCTCACCCGTCTTGGATACGAGCCATCAGGATCTTAGATGTCCTGTGCGATAAAATACTTGCGTGCAACAGGCTAGGCCTCGGTTTATACTCTCATAAGAAACACACGACATGAGACACAGGAATATTTATTATTAACCACGTTCAACATTTACGGGATTGTGGTGCGGCATGGAGACAATAGCACAACATTCAATTCACTTTGAATCTTTTTCTCTGACACTACCATTATAAACACCACGCAGGGGGTAAACAATAATGAGGTTCCTCACTTTGCAGGAGCTGAAGACATAGTGAACGGAAGCCCAAAGCTGATTCTGGGGCTTCTGTGGCACCTCATATTGAGGTACCAGATATCTGCCAACAAATCCAAAGCCCCGCCTAAAAAGCTGATGCTGGAGTGGTTCCTAGGGTTCCTGCCAGGATTGACTCTTAACAATTTCACCTCAGACTGGAGCAACGGGATCGCATTGAAGTGAGTGTAAAAAAGTAATAATTTGAATTAATAATTTAATACATTATTTAAATAAATAAATAAATAAATAAATATTTTTTTATTAAGTGAATAAATAATTAAATAATTGGGTGAAGGACAGAGTTTGTTTATTTGTTTTATTTATTAGAAGAAGAACAAGAGGAACAAGAACAAAAAAGAAAACCCAGAGTTCTTCTCGAAGGAAGTATGAAGACAGAGAGCAGTAAATTATTAGTTTATTGATTGTTTTATTTATGCATTGGTTAGATGACGGACAATCTAACAATGCAATGCTATTATTTCTATCCATCCTGCAAGAAGAAGAAGAAGAAGAAGAAGAAGAAGAAGAAGAAGAAGAAGAAGAAGAAGAAGAAGATGAAGATGAAGAAGAAGATGAAGAAGAAGATGAAGAAGAAGATGAAGAAGAAGAAGAAGAAGAAGAAGAAGAAGATGAAGATGATGATAATGATGATGATGATGATGATGATGATGATGATGATGATGATGATGATGATGATGATGATGATGATGATGATGATGATGATGATGATGATGACGATGATGTTGTCGTTTAAAACATTGTAATAATATGTTATTTACTTTTTTTTGCGTGCAGCGCGCTGGTGAACTACTGCAAACCTGGATCGAGTCCAAACTGGAAGAACTTGAACCCTAGAGATAGGTATGAAGTTTCTTTTGATTTCTTGTCAGCTTCCTCTTCTTCCTTTTCTTTCTTCTTCTCCCTCCCTCTTCCTCGTACTCATTATCTTCCCTCTTTCTCTTATTCATCATCATCTTCAGCAGCAGAAGCGTGAGAAATGACAAGCAGCAGCAGCAGCAGAAGCATTCGAAAGTAGGAGCAATCACATGCTACAGAAGCATGGATGCAGATATTCATCATCATCTCATTCGCCTTTTAAATAATTGTTCATCTTCTTCATTTCTTTCTTTCCTTCTTTCTTTCTTAATTTATTTCTTTTTCTTTCTTTTGTAGCGGAAAGGGAGGCTACTGGTTGAGGCTTGGGATAGAAATTGTCTACCTTGATTTTCTTGGTTAGACTAGCCTTGGTTGGCTCCTGCTTTGCAGAATCCTTTGGGTATGCCATTGGGTTACGCAGGACAAGGCGACACGACATTTGTTCTCCCTGGCTGACCATTCGCCTGCTGCTTTTGGTGGTGAGCGGGACTACATTGTCGGCAGGCATTTTATGCAGGTCGGTGGCAGCGACCTTGCAGTAGAGTGCGTGGCACTAGTAGCCGGCAACCCGGTACTCCCAACCACGCTTCACCGCCTTGCAGGGCAAATATTTTTATGTCCCTCTTTTGGGGGATAAAATGAAAATAACGGCTCGGGTGGAGCAATGTTCTCAAGGTCGTGGCCGAGGGACGGGAGTCAAATACTCCGCTCGGCTACACTTTCATTCATACATTCTTTCTTCTTCTCCTCCTCCTCTTGTTATTGTTATTCTTGTTGTTGTTATTGTTGTTGTTATTTTCCTCCTCCTCCTCCTCCTCCTCCTCCTCCTCCTTCTTCTTCTTCTTCTTCTTCTTCTCCTGCTCCTCTTGTTATTGTTATTCTTGTTGTTGTTATTGTTGTTGTTATTTTCCTCCTCCTCCTCCTCCTCCTCCTCCTCCTCCTCCTTCTTCTTCTTCTTCTTCTTCTTCTTCTTCTTCTTCTTCTTCTATGTTTTATATTTTTTAAGGCAGACTTAGAGGCCTTCTCAAAATTACCTAGTATTTTCATATTGGTGTTCTGTATTTTATTTGACAGTGTAGAGAACTGCCGAAAAGCGATGCAACTTGCGAAAGAACTGCTGAACGTTCCGCGTGTCATCACCCCAGAGGACTTTGCCAGCCAGGAGCTGGACGAGCTGTCTGCCATGACCTACCTGTCCTACTTCATCAGGAAAGACTCCCCGGGCTACTACGCAACTTTGAACTGGGTGTGCCGCATACTGAAGACTACCAACATCAGTAACCTGACAGTAAGAATAGCCTTCTGTTGTACGTGTAATTAAACACAAACATTGAATTTGTAAAGTATAGAAGTTAAATCTTCATAAATTTAAAAAGAATGTTACAATTTAGCTTACATTAATGTTTGTACATTTTGTTTTATCATAGTTAATTTGTCTACGATCACTTTGTGAATAGACAATTCAGTTTTTAGGAATTGTGTTATTATATCAAAGTGGTTGGGCAGAGGTCAAGTAATAAATTGAAATCTTCAGGAAAGCAGCGAATTACACAGCTAGTGTTTATTGTTTTAAACGCTAAAGGGGTTAGTAGCACACAGCGCAGTCATTAAAACAAACAAACCAACCAAGAACCAGCCATCCAAACAACCCCAAGCAATGTTCGGTGTGATTATGTTCAATGTTGCAATAGTGTCTATAAGATATTTTACAATTGAAGTCTTATCAAATGTTTTTGTGTGTATATGAGATATGTAGTCATGATGATTTTGCCTGTGCTGTGCGTTTGACTGGTTACCACTATCGCTGCAATTTCCAATGTGCCATATATTGGTGTCATTTGGCTGAACAAATTCTGTAGTTTGTAATTTTACACTCACAACCATTAAGTAAGATAACACAGTGAAAGTCTTCGGAAATTCTATTTTCTAATTCTTATATTAGAAAGGAACTAAAACGTCTGAAAAAAATAAATCAAAAACTCGCAACCGATTGCCATGTTTAATGCTAAAATACGACATCTGTACTAAACTTTTTTGTCGGTTTGGCATTGAATAGTTTCTGATTACCAATCTACGGGTTTGTTATTTTTAATTTAAAAAAAATTAAGTACAGTAATATTACAAATAAAATAATATATAATGAAATTATTTTATAAAATAATACGAAATGATAGAAAATACAATTTATATAAAATAATGTAAAATTAAATGAAAATAAAATAAATTTGGCTGCTTTACTATATTGCCATAGACTGACTGGAACGACGGCTACTACCTCTGCGCTGTCGTAAATGCCTTGGGTGGATCCATAACAGGATGGCCAAACCTTAATCGTGCGGACAAGCTTGGAAACTGCCAAAAAGGTGAGTCGAGGATTTGAATGAATCCAGCGCCTTGATCAGCTTATAGAGCTGGTAAACGAGCTATACAAGAACCATTCGCGTTGTATGAATATCTATAAATAACTTTTCAGCGAGTTGTTTCCCTTCCGGTCAGTTTTCTATGGAAGAGTTAAAACTCCACAACTTGTCCAAATGGCAAAAAAGAGAAAAGAATAAGATTTGATAATGTTCTCTTACCACCCACAAGATTCGAACTCGGATTGTTTCACCGGTGAGCCAGCCAATCCCGCCATTGGCGAGTCTCATGTCCTTTTTATTGTTGTTATCAGTATGAAAGCACACTTGCGTAGCTGAGACTCTAAGAGGCCTACACCTTCGCTTCTCCCACTAGAGAATACGTACAACCGGATATAAAAAGGTTTGTGTAAAAAAATGATAAAGGGGCCTTCCTGACCATCAGCTTGATCGTCTCCAACGTGTTCAGAACACGGCCGCCAGGATTGTCACCCGCAGCAAGAAGACCGACCATATCACTCCGGTTCTCCGACAACTTCATTGGCTATCAGTCAAGAAGAGAATTGATCACAAAGCCCTCTCCTTGTGCTACAAGTGTGTCCATGACCCCACCCCTCCCCGGTACTTGAGAGACATTGTCCCTACACACAAACCCTCAAGGCGCCTTCGCTCCTCTTCCCAGTTTATGTTGTCCGTTCCAAGTGTGGATGGTCACAGGAAGAGGCGCTTGGGTCACCGCTCCTTCTCCCACTGTGGCCCAGCATTGTGGAACACTCTCCCCCAGGACTTGAGAGTCGTAGAGACACTGGACTCTTTCAAGAGGCGTCTGAAGACGTATCTTTTTTGACTATTTTTGAGTGTATACATAAAGAAGTTCTTCTTTTTTTTTCTTTTTTTTTTCTTTTTTTTCACCCTTTCTCCCCAACCCCCTGCGCCCTGAGCATGCTGCCAGCATGGATATGTGCGCCATACAAGTGGACATCATCATCATCATCAAAGACATGGGACTGTATTCTATTGATCGCATCTAGGATAAAATCCTTATTAATTAAAATGCTATCCTCCATACGGAATGCGAGAAGGATAAGAAAGGTCCATCTTCCCTTTTCTACTGCCAGTGGTTTTGCCTTCGTGGATTTTGCACCATAGATACAGATGGCCATTTCCCGGTATTTTCAGCTCGTCAGTGTATCGGCTGGGCTTGGTGGAAATCGAGGGGGTCTGATTTTCCTTAGCATGAGAAGACGCCTAAATGAAGTCCTCAGGAAAAAATAATCTTCATGCGAAAAAAAGGTATCCACAGTTTGACTGGATTGCAACAGAAATGGAAAGGAGCCTAACTTAATCTGAGAGAAAAATCATTGCCAAAATATAGTTTAAAAAAGTAGGGTTGCAGTCTTAGTAGTGAATAATTATGTACGAGCGTATAATAGTGGATTACACTAGCGGGAAAAGGCGAAAGCTACGTCTCGGCGACGTAGGAGGCACGCAGTCTGTGTGTTTACCGAAGGGCACTAGACGTCACTATAACACATTACTGTGCTGCTTCATATCTGTCAGGGCTCAACGGCGCCAGAAAACTGGGAATCGAATTCATGTTGACGGCGGTAGAGCTGAGCGACCCCAACGTGGACCATTTGGCCGTGATGGCTTTCCTGAGCAAGCTCATGAACATCACGCCGCCTACCCCCGCACAGGAAAAACTCACCCTGAACTGCAACCTCGTTGACGTCAAGCTAGGCGATGAGGTAGATTGTTTTGTGTTGTATTGCATTTTATTGTATGGAGTACTATTTCTTGGGTTACAATAATGCTTACTCTGCTGAGAATCTTACAAATTCTTCTGTTCGCCGTCACTCCCATCGTCATGTCGTCGTCATCGGCGACGTTAACATCATAAGCAGCAGAATAAAAGCAACATAGTCATCTTCATCATCATCCCTCAACATCATCAGCAGCCGGCCGCACTAGCAACTGAATTGTCGTCGTCGTCATCATCATCATCATCATCGTCGTCGTCATAATCATTTTCATTATCATCATTCTCATTATCATCATCACCATCATCATCATCATTTTCTTCTTCTAATTTTTCTTTTGCATCATCATCATCATCATTATCATCATCCTCATTGATTATTATTATTATTATTATTATTATCACCATCGTTGTTATTGTAGTCGATGCCATCACCATCAGCAACTGCAGCAGCAGCATCCCCATTGTGTTGTTGTGGTTGTTTTTTTTATTTAAAAAAATATTTTCCCGATTTCTTTTTTAGTGTCGGTTCTTTGTCACCGCCATTGACAACAGTGTACAGAAGAATTTGGTGAAGGTCAAAGTTGAAGGTCCGGGCGACAACTCCACCTGCTCCGTGGCTTGGGCAGACGGCAAGGCAGAATGCAAGTTCGTTCCAAAGTCGTTTGGGGCTTACACGGTACGTGTTTGATTAGATGGATTTTTTAGTGTGTTAATTGGGTGGTGCAAGGAGGCAGAAGAAGAGGGAGACAGAAAAAAAGAGGTGGGATGACAACATTCGAGAATGGACTGGCTTGACGCTGAGCGAGGCCATAACGGTTGATGAGGACAGAGAAAAATGGAGTACGCTGTTTAAAACTATCATCTGTGGTGCCCCAACGATCTTCTATTTACGGGATAGTATAGGATAGGATAGGAATTGGGTGGGGTGGTTGATTTGTTGATAGTTTCTTAATTAGTTCATTGGTTAAAGGGACCCGCTTTGACCAAACCCTCTTGACAGATCCTTTTAACATTCACAATGAGTGTTGCACCACACACAAAAAAAAGCTTACACCAATAAATAACTCTTTGGAAAGTATATTGATTTTTTTCAATGAATAATTCCTGTACTTCCCGTGCCTATTAATAGCATCAGCCGTCGGTTAGCCAGCCAACATTCTGGAAAAATAGTCGCGACCAAAGCTCGTAAGAGACAAAACACTTTACTGACCTGTTTTATTTTAGGTTGATACAAAAGACCCTACCCTACCCTACCCTACCATACCCTACCCTAGCCTGCCCTATTCTAGCCTACCCTACCCTACTCTACCCCACACACCAAAGACTCGCACTTCAAACCGTGTTGTTCAGTCGGAAACAGGGTCCAAAGGTCACATGGCTGTACCGTTAAAAACTGGGGTAATAACTAGAACCGAAATTGAAACTGTAAATTGTAGCTGTTGGTTTGACCAACGAAAGCCCACTTTATCATCGTTTAAGGTAATAACAATGCGAATTTTATGGTTAAACCCGTTTTCGCTAAAAGTAAACAAAGCCTTCGAATTTAATTTAATTGGTCGGTTAGCTGGATCGTTGTCAGAACTAAGAATAAATTTGGAAGGACGCAGGAATGGATTGGTGGGTTAAGGGGACGGAGCTACGAACTAATACGTTTAGATTTAGTAGATTTAGAAGATTCTTGTCACCCATGTATTGCACAGGGATTTGGGTTCTTCAAATGAGGTGAGTTGGGATAGTTAGTATACAAATTGAATTTATAGAAGGCCTACATATGTCTTCATTATAAGAATGTTGCAGACTACTAATATGCTGCTACATTTTACCCCGAGGAAGCCTTTGTTGTTATTGTTATTATTGTTGTTGTTATCGTTGTTATTGTGGTTGTTGTTGTTGTTTGTGTTGTTTAATAAAGACGAAAATGTGGACAGTTGTATACGACTGGCTTGAAAGTTATTTTCCATTTATTTTGCTAGTTTAATGACGGTAGACCTACACGTTTTTCTTTTCTTCTTCTTCTTTTTTTTTTTTAGATCAGTGCGACCTATGAAGAGGAGGATATTGTCGGCAGTCCCGTGACCTTTACCGTCGCAAAGGATTTCAGCAAGATCAAAGTCTTGACCGGATCGGGCCAGTGCAAAGTCGGCAACGACTACAGCGTCAAGGTAAATAAAGGGCGGGGTGGGGGAGAGGGAAAGGAGGGAAGAGAGACAGACAGACAGACAGAGACAGAGACAGAGAGAGACATATAAATGGGATGTGGAGGTGATTATTATTCTTTTTATGAACATTATTATGTCCATGTTCATTCTGTATCTAGAACAAAGAGAATAGATATTAATATTTTTAAAAATAAATACTATTTATTATAAAGGTTTGTATAAACTATTTCTTATATAAGTGTACACAGCAAAGAATGTTATGCTAAAAGCATTGACGATATTAGTAATATATTGCACAATCAAGCAATAATAGAAACAAGAGTTAGAATCATTTTAATCACTGGTTTAACAAATATTTTTGATTGCATAGATACATGTGTGTATGTAGGCATGTGTCTTTGTGTGTAAAATCTGAAATCATTGTGAGAAATGATTAGACCTTAAATAAACAATAAATAAAATAAAATAAAGATTTGTATGAAGATTTGAGATCTTTTGTCCATCTAGTTTTTACACAAAAGTTTGCACTAAATTAATCTTTTTCTTTTCTGTCGTCTGAGTTGCTGTGTGTGTCCTACTTATACTTTGGATGGAGAGATGAGCAGTACAAATAGACGTCATCACCATCATCATCATCATCATCATCATCATCATCATCATCATCATCGTCGTCATCATCACCACCACCACAGGTCTTGTTAATGCGCATGTGAATGACCTTTGACCTCAGGTGGACAAGGGGGGCTTGGAAGGGAGCCAATTCGTGGTGGAAGCTCGCTCAGATAGCGGTCAGTTGCAGATGCTGACCACGCACACGGAAGGAGGATACCTCGTCGCTCCCTTCATACCTCCTGATACTGGTGAGGGACGGTGAGAGAGAGAGAGAGAAAGGGGGGGACGGTGAGAGAGAGAGAGAGAGAATTGACAATGTGTTTTGAGATGTCTTCAGTAAATACAGTCGTCAGACAATGGTCTGAATAAATTTACAAAAATATTTTAAAACAATGACATATATTACAAGGAGAGAGAGAGAGACAGACAGACAGACAAAGACAGAGACAGGTAGACAGACATACAGAGAGAGACAGAGAGATAAAACACATGGTTAAAAAAATAACTATTTATTGTACTGACTTTACTTAATTTAAACATCTTTCATGTATAACAATAATTGATTCACGCATAATGCAATACTTAAGCAAAATAAGTCAGATAAGAGGTAAAACATCTACTATGAATCAGCTAACGTTTGCTATATGTTTACGCCAAACGCTATTAAAACCGTCGACGTTAATTTATTTACGTTAATTCCGAGGGGGTAAAAGAGAAGAGGGAGGGTGGGATGTATACTTTGAAACTGAAATAACAACAAACACAGTAAAGTATAATTTATGGTAATGCTTTGATGCTACCGTCAAACATTCGTAATCGCATGTAGTACAAATGAACACATGTATATTGCTGTTTTAGCTCGTGTGTGTGTGTGTGTGTGTGTGTTTTGTTGTTGTTGTCTTCGCTTTGGAGCAATATTGTGATGGTATAGTGGGTAACGATGTTTGTTGTCTGATATTTTATTTAACATTTGAGAATGGACTGGCTTGACACTGAGCGAAGACATGAGTGTTGCTGAGGATAGAGAAAGATTGAGTATGCTGGTTAAACGATCATCTGTGGTGGCCCAACGACCTTCGAGTTGCGGGATAGGATAGGATAGGATAGGATTTTCTGATAACAACGGTAACTTAATTACGCGTTTATGAAGAAGTAGGCCTGCCTACGTGACATATGTTTCTGACGACCACAGTAGTTTGCTTAGCTAGTGCAAATGGTTTCCGTTGAATAACTAATAATTAAGCGTTACGTTTAGTGTGTTTAATAATTAAACGTACGCAGTTCACCGAAGTTGAAGATGTTTGTTTTAAACGTAAGTTTATTCATGAGACAGGCAAATGACACAGGCCATCGATAAAGCGCAATATAGCAAGGCCTTAAATTATTGATTTGATTGATGATTAGATTTGTAGCCTAGGTACTACTAAAGCGACACTCATATATGTTTGGGAAGAGAGAGGATGGTTGACTAAAAATAATTAACGCTTGAATTAAAAGATGTGTGTTGAAGAATTAAGCAAAAGCAGGGAGCAAGTAGACGAGGCGCGTATGTTTTATATATGCAACAATGCCTCACCATAACTTCATCGCACATGATATATAGAGCGGGAGGATAGCACATACGGTAGAGCAGCTAGCACGTGTTCCAGAAGAGCGTTTGAGTTCGATCCACCTTGTCACGAGCTTTTATCTTTTTGAGCGCACTGTGTATGCTACATGATAGACCTATAGGTTGTGCTAGAACCGTTTATATAGTACGGATTTAGACGTCGTGTGTTGTACACTATATACATAATTATGTTACCGGCAATGTGTGAAATCCGGCATTCTTTAGAATGCTTAGATAGGATGCCTCATATGTATCAACTAGATCACAGACAAACTGAGCAGTCTGTAGATTGTTGAGTATATAATTTTGGGTTTTAGGTGTACGTTCAAAATTGGAGGGGTTGATCAGACGTAGATCTTTTTGTCCGTCGCCTCCCTGCGTTCTTGCTGCAGTGCAATTCGGTGACAAAGCGAGCTTCTGAACGTTACCAGCTTTGGCGATAGGCGTATTTATATTAATAACTTGGTGGAACCATACTGTGCGGTATATTTTCATAACCGGATATACTACATATTTTGTGGCGTGTTTTGCGGCGTTAGTCTGGCTGTTGGTACATGCACACGCACAGCGGCCACACGCAGATGCTGCACACACATATACACAAACAGACAGGCACACAAACACACACACACACACACACACACACACACACACGCTCACCTACGCACGCAAGCACTTACACGCAGATATACACAGGTTCCACAATCCCAAACAACAAGCACACACACACATACATACACGCACATACATACACATACTCAACAAACATGTCCGGGGACATTAATCTAACAAACGAACGAATACTCAACAAGCGACAACAGCAGAACACAAAACGAAGAAGAGAAAGAGAGAAAGACAGACAGAGAGAGGGGGTGGGGTGGGGAGTGGCAGGAAGAGGGTTCTGATTCAGTACAGACCCATTACCTTATACGGTACACAGACATTACATCATCGCAGTTTATGAACGTCTTGTCAACAACATTACGTGTAATAACATTAAAGGCTGTAGGACTAACATTATTAATATAAACCTTAAGAGGTGGGACGGTAGTTTTCAGTTTGTAGAATACAATTCTGTACCATGCTGTGAATTAGTTCAAATGATATGATAGCTTGTAAATATGTCTTGAAAGTGAATGTGAATTTGAATTTTTTAAGGTTTCACATCATTTTGTTGAGGAATACACGTCCTGTTATTTGCAGCGACATGAAAGCACAACACGTGCATGGGAACACAACTTTTGAAGATCATAAAGCATTTGATTGTTGTGGCAGTGGCGAAATGTTATTTATTTTATTTAATTTAACATCTGTTCGCATTTGTGATATATTAGACAACATATTAAATTATAAACACATTTGAATTCAAATTAAGAGAACTAAGATCAAGTTAATTGCACGACAGCAAACAAAAAGAACTGGTATGTATATAATTTTAAAAAATAATAAAACGGTTAAATGTTTACTAACATCACCGATATCGACTGTATTAGGATACCAGAAAATATGTTTTTTGCATAATACAATGTTTGCTATTCTTTATTTGATAGTACATCATATGTACAGTGTATTTAGACCAAGAGGTCAACGTCATTTCACGGTCATGAGCATAGAAAGGTGAAATTCGGTATTACTTTGCATTTTAATGCCACCATTACATTTTTTTTTTGCTGGGCACTCATTTTCGAGTTCCATAAGAAGCATGTGAGTCGTATGGGCTTTGCCCTTCTGATTTATGATTGTATCGTTAAACATGTTGTTCTTGATTAATAAACTGAGTTGTTAATTGATTGATTGATTCAATTTTTGAATGATTGTTTCATTTGTTTATTGACTTCTTGTGTGGTTCTTTAGGCAACTGGTCAGTGAGAGCGTACGTGGACGGAGAAGCGGTAGGAAATATTGTCAAGGTGGTCGCCTTTGATCCCACCAAAGCCATGCTGAAAGCGCCAGATTCAGGGATAATCGGCGAGACTGTGATTTGTGAGGGTAAGCAACTAAAGACATTGCTATTACTACTACTTTTAACAATCATAATTATCATAATCAGAAGAAGAAGAAGAAGAAGAAGAAGAAGAAGAATGACTGAATATTTATTGAGCGCAATTTTAATTAAAGAAGAAGAAGCAGGAGAAGAAGCCGAAGAACAAGAAGGGCAATAAGGAGGAGTAGAAACGGTTATGTAAGCGGACATCGCATTGGATTGGCTGGGAATTTTATTATCACTCATTATAGTTCTTGTCATTATGAGTTTTGTTTTTCACCCCCGCAGTCACCTGTCAAGGGCCGCTAGCAGACGACATCAAGGCAGAAGTGGAAGACGGCATGGGTGACGTGATTAGTGATGTCATGCTGATTAAGCGAGATGGCGGGAGGCAAGTACACTTCAAGCCGACCACTGCAGGTTCTTTCAAGGTCAAGGTGTTTCTGAAAGGGGAGCAAATTAGAGGTAACCTTGCTTCTTTTTTTTACAATTTTTTAAAATAATCCATCATGTAGGCCTAAGACCTTTGCCTAGAACAATCATAAAATCACTTAACTTATTTTGAAGAGTTCTACGATCGCGCGACGAAGCCGGTAACTATTTGAAATAAATCGGCTGTGATTGATTTTCACGGGAAATATCGTCGTTGGTTATGCTGTACAGCGACAGAGTCAGAACCGTATGCGACGTGGACAGTGCTGCCGCGCCATTTTTTTGATTTATGACAAATATGCTGCAAAAAAAAAGTACGAATGTTTTTAAAACAATTAACCAAGCACTCCTTTATCTGCCGCCGCGTTCCACACCTCTGCCTTTTACAGCATCCCACCCGATACCCCAAGCACCAATCACCTCATATGACTACGGAATTCAAAGTCAAAACAAAAACAAAGGCGATGTACAGCAACAAGAAAAACAAAAATGGCTGCTGTTTGTATGAAGGTAGTTATTTCCCCTGATCTGTTGAAATTACTTGGTAACCCAACTTCAGACTAAACTTAAAAGACATCGAACAAAAAATTAAAAAAAATAGTTTATTGTAAGTAAACTTTTTTTTAATTGCTAACGTCTATATTTATTGTTGATCTGCAGGTAGTCCATTGTCAATCACCATACTGGATCCGGGTCAGGTGCGAGCGTTCGGCGAGGGACTGAAGAAAGGATCGAAGGGGGAGGAGGCCAGTTTTATTGTACAGGGCGTGGAGAACGGACAAGACATCACCGCTACTGTGGAAAGTACGTGCTGCATTCAGACAAAAATTCAATCTCTGTGTGTTTGTGTTTGTGTGTGTGTGTTTGTGTTTGTGTTTGTGTGTGTACGCGCGCGAGTGTGATAGGATCTTTAGAGCCGCAAAATATAGTCTTTGTGGGAGTGGATTTCACCGACAAGATTGTGTATAAATCTGCAGTAGCAAAATTATTGTAAATTACTCGAAATCAAAATTATGTGAAGTTTTAATAATAATTTTGCTGTACATTGTTTTACAGTAGGTTTACCGGTACAGCTAAAAGTCTCGACGATATTATGAGAATATGATAAAACGATTCAGTTTTTGTCATTGTGTTTCTGTTGACGCTGCCAGCATCATTTGGAGATGGAGATGGATAGGGTGGGGAGTGGGAGTAGGTAGTGATCTGTTTGTGGGCACATTAAAAAAAACAAAAGTTCTGAAACTGATTCTGCGAACATTATTGGTATTGTTATGGCTGTAACAGCTAGTCAGCATGGGGCTTAGGTAGCGGTGAGCAGTACTGGTTAATATAACGCGGCATTTAAAGCGCAATAGTAAAACTGCTGGTAAAGTGCATTATATTGAAGTAACTTGTACAGTGCCTTGTCTTTAAGCAACTTGTATAGTGCATAATATTTAGGCCACTAGTAAAGTGTATAATATTTAAGTAAATGCATAATATTTAAGCAACTCACAAAGTGCATATTTAGGTAAGTGCATACTATTTAAACAATTAGTAAATTTCGTAGTTTAATTAAGCGAAACTAAATCACAGAGATTTGTGTCTATCACTGTTAACGTTATAATGATTGGGTATCTTACGTGGACTAACAATATGGTGCTTTAAAATAGCGGGTGTTATGCAGCCTAGTGAATTTCCCTTTTGTAAAGTAGCAAACTTTGGGATATTTTGGTGCCTTTGGGTGTTGTATTGTTTTAATATAAAACTTCTGCTAACGTTAGTGGACTGCAATTTTCTGAAAAACTAACTTAACACCTAATTGCTAATAAAGTTTGTAATTCTTGGTGAAAGTTCTGTTATTAATGAAAGACTTTTTTTTTCCAAACCTGTTCACATTTCCTTCTATATAGTTTATGTAAATTTCCTGGATGCAGACCAAGGTCAGGAGATTCACGTGCGGCGATTTTCATTGGACGAGAATTCTTGCGAGTTCCGGTACGTTCCGCGCAGGCCCGGATATTACGTCATTCAGATCCTGTGGAAAGGGAGACATCTGAAGGGTATTTGATTTTGACGTCATCAGTCTGACGTCAGATTTGGATGAGTGTTGTGTGAACCCACGTGTGTGAACTCAACCTAAAGTCCCATAACCCGCTTTTTACAAGTTGATGCCACTCAGCTAATCATTGTTGTGCTAGTGAACCATTGTTGTGCTAGTGTGAATACATAAGTGTGATGCCAGCATGCTTTCAATCAGCTTTAAACAGGTTTAATTTGTACTTTCCGTTTCAGCAGTTGTTGTTGCTTTTGCATGGGATATCCCTTTAATTGCTGTAAAGTTCCTTTGTGATTATGCAGAGCGTGGACCTTTAACCTTTTTAACCTTAGACTCTTCAAGGTCGCATGAATGTAAGCTTACCTGCGTCATTATTTGTCCTCTTGTATATAATTACATGTTGCTTGCATTGTGCAGTCAACACCGATCTCGAATTAGTAGGATAACCCATCGAAGTTCGGACGAAACGAAAGCTGCTATTAAAGCAAAACCTGTCTTTATGAGTCCGTGTGGACAGAGATTGAAAAACTTGTGCACGTTTTCTTTCTTTCCAACCTCCATCCTCTACCCCACACTCACCTCCATCCATATCTACATCTCCCCCACCCCCTCTTTAACCCTTCCCCCACCCTCCCATAATTAATAATAATAACAAGAAGAAGAAGAAGAAGAAGAAGAAGAAGAAGAAGAAGAAGAAGAAGAAGAAGAAGAAGAAGAAGAAGAAGAATATTTATATAGCGCTTTTTCCCAATGAACAATATGAGTTCAAAGCGCAGTACTCACGCATTCATTCTAAACATCCGGGTTCATGCAAAATAAAATCAGAAACTTCCTAACGAATAAGAGACAGGGGAGGGAGGGAGGGTGGAGGGGAGAGCTAAGGATGGGTGATGGGATGGGTGGTGGCGGTGGTGGTGGTCTGAATAAAAATAAAAAATAAAACAAAACAAATGGATGAATAACGACGATGATGATGGGAGGCAAGATCAGAAACATTTAAGGAAGAAATGAGTTTTCAAGTTGGATTTGAAAGTAGCTATGTTTGGAGAGCTGCGAAGGGTTCTTTACATTTAAGGCTCCGTGCTTGGACCTACCCTCTTCCTGATTTTCATCAATGACCTCGGTCAGGGACTCAAATCAAAGGTCAGACTCTTCGCAGACGACACTATCATCTACTCCTGCATAAAGTCTCCAGCTGACGTTACTGCACTGCAGCAGGACCTGGACAAACTAGAAGAATGGGAGCTCAGGTGGCAGATGACCTTCAATGTCCAGAAGTGCCATCTACTCTCTGTCACCAGAAAGAGAAACAGGATTTCCTCAAGCTATAAACTGCATAGCCAGACCCTCAACACTGTCTCGGAGGCAAAATACCTTGGAGTAAACCTGTCTGGAGACCTAAACTGGGGAAAACACGTCCAGGCAACAGCAGCGAAAGCTAACAAGACCAGTGCTTTTGCCCACAGGAACCTCAAAGGATGCTCGGCAGGAGTCCAGTCTGAGTGCTTCAAGAGCCTCGCCCGTCCTCTGCTGGAGTACGCTGCAGTCGTGTGGGATCCCCATCAACAACACCTAGTCTCCACACTGGAGATGGTCCAACGACGAGCAGCCCGTCGTATCCTACATGACTTCAGCAGGACCAGCAGTGCAACATCCATGTTGGAAAAGCTGAACCTGGAACCCCTGCAACAGCGGAGACAGGTCGACAAGGTGACCATGATGTACCGTATCATGCACGGCCTTGTCGACGTTTCCCAGCTGGGACTTGTGCGTGGAGCCCACAGGAGCACTAGGGGTCACAACATGAAACTCCTTGTCCCCCACACTAGAACAGATGTGTACAAGCACTCCTTCTTTCCATCAGCTACAAGGCTATGGAACTCTCTGAGCGCTGAATCAGTATCAGCCCCGTCTGTCGCATCTTTCAGAGCATCGCTGACAGACTGGAGCATAAACATCTTGTAATGAATACCTCCTACGACTACGTGTACATATGTCTTAACACAATTTTAACCCAGTCAGACTACCTCACTGCCTCATCCTCAAATAGTACTTTTGCCTGATTTTAAATCTGTGAACACCCTTCGCTGTGCACACCAAAGTTGTGGAGTCATTTCCTCGAAAACGGGGTATCCACAGTACTATGAAGAAGAAGAAGAAGAAGAAGAAGAAGAAGAAGAAGAAGAAGGGAGAGGGGAAGAGAGTTGCACGTTAAAGGGACAAGCACTGAGAAAGATCGACGGCCAGCAGAGGGGAGTTTGTAGCGGTGCATGTGAAGCATGAGGGTGTCAGAGGAAGAACGAAGATTTCTAAGTGTACCAATAGGGACGAAATTTACTATTTTGCTTCAGGGATCCAGCAGTCGCCCTCCATTTCACCTATAGTACACATTTGTAATTGTACTTTCACCAAGCCCAGCTGATACACCGACGAGCTGAGAACACAGCAAAATGGCTGTGATGATATCCTGGAGAAGATAAGATTACTATCATACAAGGTGATTAAGATTTGTAGATATATGAGGCATTTAGCTATTTCAGTCGTTCTTTACCAAGATTCTTAGGTGATGTAAGAGACTAAATCACGGTACTTGGGTCACATAATAATTTATATGACTGTGTTCTCGGGATTCACAGTATCATTGGCTCAAATAAGAATTGATTTTTGCTAGTCAAGCGATTAGTTTAATTGGTCTGGAAAGAAGAAGAGCTAGTGGACATAAAACAATACAAATAAAATGACACCAGTCGTATTTATGTGATTTCAACTTTTATATCTTCAACACAAATTCTAACGTAACATTAATTAAAAGTAATTAATAATTATAAACTGTCCAATGTGCTGGGGAAGTTCTTTAGCAAGACGTCTTCATTATGTGCTACAGTTTATGCATTTGTTGATAGATAGATAGATACTCAGTGCTTATAGGGTCCAGCGGACTGCCAAGAACCAAATCAGGACCACAAAAAATTAAGTAAAATCAGATTAAACTGTTAACATTTAAATATTTTGAAAGATGTAAATAAAATCAGTCTCTTCAATAAAATCCAAACAAGAATACAAAACAAGACGACATAATTTAGATGCGATAAAACAAACCAACATCATGTAAAAATTGAAAAAGGTTCTGACCATTGCATACTTTAAAAACCTCATTAAAAGGTACTGAACCAAGATATCTTTCCCTTAAATCAACCAGATCAGCACATTCAGACATAAAATGACGAACGGAAAAGGATTTGTTACATGCAGAGCACCATGGTGGTTCTTCTCCTTTTAAAAGGAAACCATGGGTGACATCAGTATGCCCAATATGAAGGCGAGCCAAAACAGTTTCCTCTTTGCGGGTGGAAGCAAAGTTAGGCAAAGAAGCAGATAAATCCGGAAGAATTTCAAATAATTTGATATTGATTTGCTTAGACCATTCAGTCTGCCACAGCCGTTTACAATAAACTCCAGTCATACAACGCAGGTCAGAGTATGGAACAAACTGGAAAATCTCTGAAGGGAAATCTAGATGCAGAGCTTTTTTAGCCGCTTTGTCCACTGCAATATTGCCGTGGATGCCAATGTGACTAGGTACCCACATAAAAACTATCTTTTTACCCTCAGAAACAAGTTCTGTGTGGAGGTTATGGATCTCTGCCAGAAAAGGGTGTGATATCTTTCTCGTGGAAAGAGCCTGAAGTGCTTACAGTGAATCAGACAGGATTAACAACGAGGTTCTTTTGGATTGATAAACCTGTTTCAGAGCTATATGAATTGCCTTGAGCTCAGCTGTATAAACAGAACAAAAATCAGGTAGACGCTGTTGCAAATGCTGGTCTAGGTGTCTTCCTGAGACCGAAGCAGCAGCAACTGAGTCTCCTTTCTTATGCATTTGTTGGTCTAATAGTGCTCCGAGTGGATTTGACATCAGTTGCAGTTGGGAGGAGACTTAGCTCTCGGTTT
>CM072523.1:33535863-33565863 GCA_036898135.1 Oncomelania hupensis | reverse complement strand
GCTGCTAATTTACCCAGCTACACTCATCGTCATTAAACATGTTGCCAAGCCCAAAACAACAATTTTCATAGCCGCCACCACAAACATCTTCACCTTCATAATCTACACCTCCGCCAACAATTTTTTTTCTGAAATTGGCAAATTCCAACATTGTGTGTTTTTTTTATCCAGGGGATCACTACATCCATCTGTACTGGTCGGAAGCGCCGTTGGATTTCTCGCCCTTGCTGGGCTACTGTGCAGGTCCGCCACTTCCGGTGGACGCCAGTAAGGTCATTCTCACGGGTCAGGGGGCAGTGGTGGCCAGGGCAACGGTTCCGGCAGAATTTATCGTCGATGGACGCAAAGCTGGTCCAGGTAATTAAAATAATGTTAATTCCTAGCCTTTCCCAACCTTTGTCGTCTCGTCAACATGTTAGCGAACCCGGTCTCACAAACTGCAGGTGCCACGTTCAAGTGAATACGCATCATTAGGAAAGTAAAAATTGTTGCCAGTAGCGTGTCACTTAATTATCGTCAACGACCTTTTTTTTTTTCTTCATTCAGGAATCGTACAAGTGGATATGAAAGGTGTGCGGTCTTCTTTGTCAGTTGACGTCATCTCCATCAAGTATGATCGCTACAGGTGTACATACACACCACCCCTACCTGGTAAGTCAGGATGATGACGATGATGATGACGATGATGATGATGATGATGATGATGATGATGATGATGATGATGATGATGATGATGGTGGTGGTAGTAGTGGTGAGGTAATGCGCATGGCTACCAGCGCTTTCAAGATACAGTTCAAAGTACCGCTGAGTAGCGTGAACAGGATATATCGTAATATCGCCAAGATAATACCTTGAGTCCGCTATGAGCGGACGAGGCTACTTGCGAAATCACGGAAAAAGCGCAATTTGACTGCAGTGAACTCATGAAAATAGAAAAATGTAAGTTTCGTCTCCTCTAGGGGACGAATTAGGTCAAACTGTATTAGTTTCTAGGTCAACTGTCTTTTACGAACCGTTTGAGAATGTTTTTGAACCGTTTGTTGACGCCGGATAGTGTCCTCACTTGGTTTCATGCAATTTAAGAATCCAACAAGGCAATTGGGTTTTTGAGACGGAAAGAGCGGAATGTTGTAGAGCAACATTCTGTATATATTTACAGTGGAATTGCGCTTTTTCCGTGATTTCGCAGGTAGCCTCGTCTGCTCATAGCGGACTCAAGTTATTATCTTGGCGATATTACGATATATCCTGTTCACGCTACGCAGCGAAGATTAGAGGTGTATCTTGAGTGCGCTGGTACCTTGGTGCAATGGGTGTAGTGGTGGTGGTGGTGATGATGATGATAATGATGATGATGATGATGATGATGATGATGATGATGATGATGATGATGATGATGATGATGGTGGTGGTGATGGTGGAGGTGGTGATGATGATGATGAGGATGGTTTTGATAATGATGATGGTGACGACGATGATGATGATGGTGATGAGCCTGGCCCGAGCGAGGATGAATAAAAATGTGTGTTCTGTACCGACTGAACTCACGCATGTATTTTTATCATGAATATTAATTGCTAATTTTATACTCCTTGATATGTACATAGGCCTACTTTGCATGATGTTTTCTGACAGCTAAATGGACTAGTTCTAGTTAGCGTTCCAAGATATAACACATCATTTCAATCATGCATAGTACAATAATTATAATCAAAGTAGGTGTACATATGAACATAATTATCATTAATTTACAGGGTGGGCCATAAAAAGTGTCCACATTTTATTGTGCAATAACTGAGATATAAATTAATATTTTACAACATGTTTTATTCCACGTAGACAACAATGTTAAAGGTTTTGTTCAAACTAATCTTAGCAAAATCTGTGCATTTTCAGAGTCACAGAATCAATAGTTCATGATGTGCTCAATCCATGCTCCGCGTTGTTGAATAACAGCTGCGAGCCGAACGTTGAAGTTGTCCACAACTCTTGTCAGCATCTCTGCAGGAATGCTTCTGATTTCTCTCCTGATGCTTGCCTTTAGTTCTTCACTTGTTCTTGGATTGTCTGTATACACTCGTTCTTTCAAATAACCCCAAAGAAAATAATCAGCAGGGTTCAAGTCTGGTGAAAAAAATGTATATGATAAAAATAATAATAAAAATAATAATAATAATAATAATAATAATAATAATAATAATAATAATAATAATAATAATAATAATAATCAATAATCAACGTTCTCTTTGTTGCTTACATTTTTATTTCCGCAGGCGGTTTTCTTCTCTACGTGTACTGGTCCCAAATGCTAGTGCCCGGATGTCCACATAAAATCACCGTCACGGCCAAGGGCGATGTCAGCAAAGTCAAGGTCACGGGCGAAGGTTTAAATGGAGGCATCGCAGGTCACGAGTTGAAGGTCTTCGTGGATACGAAAGAAGCAGGGCCAGGTAGGGGTGGCTTTGTTTTTTTTGTTTTTTTTTTAAACGTTTGTGTGATGGTGTTATGAGGGATGGGGGAGGTAGATTAGGGAGTGGTTGGTGGTAGTTGTGGTGGTGTTGGTGTAGTGGTGGTGGTCTATGAGCATGTTTGAAAATGGATGGGTGAGTTTGGGTGAATATATGTGTGTTGTGTGGGTGAATAATAAGTATGTGTGATCTGTGTGTTTTGTATGTCTAGGTGTGTGTGGGGTGTGTGTGCGCGTTCGTTTGGGTGTGAATGAATGCTTTGTGCAAATACACCATGTATTTAATCAACGAAGAGCATTTTGTTGCATTTTGCAGTTTATCAGGACAGATGAAAGAATTTCAGAATAATGGAAAATAAGAGCATTTATGCAATAAATCTTTTTCTCTTTCTCTCTCTTTCTGTCCAAGGATACCCCTATCTACTGTTTTTGTTTACGAATGCATTACATGGTATCGAAATAATCTTGGAACGCAAATAACTAACTAACTAATTTTTTTAATGATAAATAGTTACTGACCTCGTCATCATTAGGCCAGCTTGCGATTTCAGGGGAGATAACAGCCACGTGCTCCAGTCACCGGCAGGGGGCGAGAGTGACGGTTCACCAGAACGAGCCTCATCATTACACGTTGCGCGTGCTGCCGACCACTGCTGACAAACACCTGCTGCAAATCCAATATGACGGCCAGCACGTCCCAGGTCTCTTTGGAATTTAAAAAAAATGTATAGCATTTGACTGCTGAAATAGAGAAAGGGAAGATTGAACCTAATAAACATAAAATACTTTTGTTGTTCGATTTGGGATAATCTTAATATTTGTCACTCGAGCGGAAAAAATGTTGGGTTGCTTCCATACCCCACCCCCTCTCTCTTCTTCCTCCCCCTCCCGCCCCCCCCCCCTCCCCCCCCCCCCCCCCCGAAAAAAAAAGGAAACAGAAAAAAGGAAAAACAAATAACAATGGTACAAACTAATCCCACCCAAAACGCACTGAAGCAGCTACCAAACTGATAAAATCAATAGGATAGCCAGTGCATGCTGCTAGTTTTAATGGACGGGTTCACTTGGGATTAAACCCGCAGCCTCTTGAGCACCAGGTTGTTGTCTCTACCTACTGAGCAAATCCCTTTGCCTGGTTGTGTGATATTAATTTACTCCGGTCCCTTTGCTATTTACTGCTTGGTACTTTTATCTCAATGTGTTGTATAGAAATGTTGTGGTCTCAATTTGGATAGACGACGACGACGATGACGATGACGATGATGATGATGATGATGATGATGATGATGATGATGATGATGATGATGATGATGATGATGATGATGATGATGATGATGATGATGATGATGAAGGAGACTTCTTAAGGAGCTTAATCCAGGAAGATCAAGCTAGAAGCACGAAAAACATAATAGACACAGAACTGGCGAAAATACAGATAACACAGATGTACTAGGGATTAAAGAATCGCCAGTTGAAAAGAGGGATTTGAAGGATAAAAGAAAAAGAGAGAACAATGGAGGCCCGATGCTCGGAGAGAGAAAAGGGGGAAGTTGACTGAGGGGCAGAAATCGCATTAATCGCAGGAGAATTGGAGTTTTAAATCAAAATTTGTGTACGACACAGGTGTTAAGTTTTCTCGTATTGGCCTACAGCTGTCCAAAGATAATCAAATTACATCAATATTTTAAACTGTGGATGAACGAGCGAATGGAAAGGCATTTGATGCAGATCCGTTTCAATTGAAAATACTTCTTCTTCCAGTAATATTCAAGGTTAAGGTTTTTGACCGTTACTGATATAAATTACTAGGTAATGGCAAACAAGGTGCAGCCTTAATATAGAGATACCTAAATAGTTTCGGCATCGCTGTATGCGGAGCTGCTGCCTTAGCGCAATGCATTTGAGTCCCACTAAGCTGGGGCTTGAAGTCAGCCCGAACCTTGCTTGTACAGTAGTACAGTGCCTACCCCACAAATCGCTATGCTAGATACATTTAACTACGATTTCATTGCAACGAGGTTTTTAATCACACACACACACACACACACTGTGTTTCTCACTACAGGTAGCCCTTTCGTGCTTCGCATCGGCGAACCGCCGGACGCGACCAAGGTTCGAGTCTTTGGGCCAGGGATCGAGGACGGCGTACTGTACTCTTACCAATCCATGTTCCTGGTGGAAACGCACGGCGCAGGCGCGGGACAACTAGCTGTGCGCGTTCGGGGGCCCAAAGGTAAGGGAAACTGATTAGCTCTGTTCTATAAATAACAATCCAGTCTCAGAAAACCGTCGGTGACCTGAATAGGCTCGCACCTTGCGGGATTCGAACCCGAGACCTTCTGCATAGGAAACCCACGAGACCACCCCACGGTATTAGTAGTTATTAACATTTAGGCTGTCAAAGAGAAGTTATTATAACTGATTTGTGTTCTCTCGTTTTCCAGGTAGTTTCAAAGTGGACATGAACAGAGAGTCGCAGAACGAACGAACCATCAGGTGCCGATACAACCCCTCGGAACCCGGGAACTACGTCATCAATGTGCGCTGGTCAGGTGACCACGTTCCCGGCAGTCCCTTCGGCGTCACCATCGTGGAGAACCAGGACGAGCTAAAAGCCATTTTGAAAATTAAAGGTCTCGCTCCTGTCACCAATGGTAGCGGCTGGAGGGCTGAAATTTAACTGTCTCCTTGCCTCCCTCCTCCCCCCCTCCCCTTACCCCTCAGCCTCCCCCCTCAGCCTCCTCTTCCTTCTCACCCCCTCCCCTTCCCTCTCCCCCTCTCCCTCCTCTCTTACCCTCCCCCCTCCACCCAACCTAGTAACTAGCAGGCTAATTCCACATTCCTAGAAGATAGATGATAGCCTACTTGCTGCATTTGGAAACGTTTTTATAGGCTCGCTTTTCTATTTGCGCTGCAAATAAATTGCACACAGTAAATGGTTGTTTCCGATCAAAGTGACAATATTGTTTTCCATGTGTGATACGGAATATAGACATTGCCTGAACTGGTGATGGGCCTTCTGTTCTGCCTTTCTGGTTAACCTGCAGCGCTGACCTACCAAGCTTGTAGAGCAAAAAGCACTCCTTATGAAATGCTTGTAGATGCAGCGTAATAGTGAAAAGAAGATGACGAAAGTAGGTTTAGATGAATCACCAAAACCGAAAGTAAGAAGCTTTGGAGACCATTTTGAAATCGAAAGAAAGATCTTTGGAGACCGTGAAAGACTAATTTGGAGTGGCGTGAGCGAGATTCAAAGGAGATGATTTTCACGGCAGCTGTGTAGAATACACGAAATGAGAAGTTTCGCCTATGTAATTGGAAATGGTGTGCATATTTGAAAGTGAACTGTACATGCGCATTAGCATGCTGGAGTTATTTCGGAACACAGGAATGGTGTTAATTGAACGCTAAATGATGCTCGCTTAATTTGGACAATTATTTAAATATAGTTCCGTTTGCTTGTAGCATCATGCGTTGTTGTTGTTCTTCTTCTCCTCCTCCTCCTATCCCTTCTTTTCTTCTTCTTCTTCTTTGCTTAAATGCAATGAGCATGCCTTAGTCTAGCAGGGAATGGCGCTATAAAAATAGCCACGAAATTGATGAAACAATTGTCCAATTGAAAAAACAAAAACCTGTGCATTTTTTTATGTGAACAACAAAAAAGGTTCATCATTTAATCAAAACAAATATACAGTTCGCGTTTAGACTGAAATATGGTTGGTGCGATTGCAGTAAAAACTGACCTTGTAGCTAAAATTAGCAAATCTTTGTATAATATCTAATGACCTATTTGGTGCGAATGTGTTAATAACGTAGTGCTTTGCTAATGTGAGGATCTAGGACCTATGTGGGTTAGGTTTTAAATCAAAATGGGTCTTGGTAAAGCTGGTTGCCCATGATCGTTGTGGTTTTTTCCTGTCATATGGTCTATGTTTAATAGTTCAAAATGGGCTCTGCCGTTTGCAATGATTCGTTATGGTGTTGAAAAACATGCGTACAGACATGTATAGCATATATACTGAATTGATGAAGATGATGATGATGATGATGATGATGATGATGATGATGATGATGATGATGATGATAATAATGATGATGACGATGATAATGATGATGGTTGAAGTGAGTGTGTTTTTTTTAATAGAAGATTATTATCATTATGCAGCGTTGATTGAGACAGCACATTCAATGCAGAGCTTGACCAGGTTGTAACATTTGATGACATGAATGAACGATAAAAAAAAAAAAAATTGCCGATTTGTTTAACATTATATGTGTGTGTGTGTGTGTGTGTGCGTGTGTACACGCGGGTGTGTGTGTGTGAGTGTGGGTGTGTCTGTTTGTGTGCGTCGTTTCTTTTTGATAGACTTTTGTGTTTTAGTCGATTGAATGCGTGAGAAAAGTGCTTTGCGCAAATATTTTGTCTGATTTTGCGCTATATAAAATTTATTATTATTATTATTATTATTATTATTATTATTATTATTATTATCATTATTATTAATATTATTATTATTATTATTATTATTATTATTATTATTATTATTATTTTTACTAGCAGTAGTAGTAGTAGTAGTAGTAGTAGTAGTAGTAGTAGTAGTAGTAATAGTATGATAAAATTCTCTCTATTGCTCTCTCTCTCTCACACACACACACACACACACACACACACATAAATAAAAACAAACAAACTTTCTATACTCACGAACACACTGTGCTCGCGCTCGTAATACTCTTTGCTTGTGTTTTTGTGCTTTTTATTTAGTTTGACAACATCCATCACACAACGATAGACTTCGGGTTTAAGATAAAGCTTCACTGCAGACCTATGATGATGTGGAATGACAAGTGGAAACTAATGGGTTCACGGAGTCCACTGAATCTCCAAAGAGGTGCTCTCTCTTGGCTCGCTCCAGATGGGGTTTCCAAAAACTTGAGCTTTCACGCTGCACTTCAGCTGCAACAAAATGAATGTCAATCAGTCAAATACATCGATTACTACTACTATTACTGCTGCTGCCGCTTCTGCTGCTACTACTGTATGTGTAAGTTGGTACAGATCGCCGCGCTTTGAGCCTGATTGATTTGGGGAAAGGGGCCTATATAGCATCCACTATTATTATTATTATTATATTACTGGTCAAACAAAACAATTTAAAAAAAAAAAAAAACAAGAACTAAAACTAGAAGTGCAAAGCCTATAGGACTCACATGTTCCTTATGAACTTGCCATATTTAACATGAAAATGACTGCCCAGAAAGAAAAAAGCAACAAAATAAAACGGTGGCGTTAAAATGCAAAGTAATACCGACTTTGATCATTCTATGTTCTTGACCTTGAGATTAGCTTGATCTCCGGCTCCAAATACACTCATGTATTATCAAAATACAGCGAGAGTTGTATTATGCAAAAAACAAAAAGGTGACCTTGGGAAGACCTTGACCTTCAGTGACCTTGACCTTGGGATGACCTTAACCTTCACGTGACCTCTCGTGCTCAGGTATGATCAAATAACCCAATGTTGTTGCATACCAGCCGAAAAAAAAAAAAAGCCAGAAAAAAGAAGAAGAAGAAGAAGGAGAGAGAGAAAAAGAGAGAGAGAAAAAAAATAACTTTAAGATATATATAAAATTATAAAAATTAAAATTTAAAAAAAATAAAAATACACATAAAATAAATAAATAAATAAATAAATAAATAAATAAATAATTTAATAAATTTTATATATATATATATATATATATATATATATATATATATATATATATAAATTTACTTATATATATAATTTATTGATTAATTTATATATATATATATATATATATATATATATATATATATATATATATATATATATATATATATATATATATATATATATATATATATATATATATATATATATATATATATATATATATATATATATAATTTTTTTAAATTTTATTTTTATTTTTATTTTTTTTTAATTTCATGTTTTGGGGTACGAGTATTTGACCTTTCCCACAATATGCAAGCCCTCGCAATCTTCTCCCTAAAAAACTTCAATCATTGCAATCATTCTAAACAATCTCCAGATGAACACCGTCTTTCATGCTCCACAAAGAGCAAAACTGATATTTCACGTCTTCGGCGACATTCTATTTATTTATTTATTTATTTTATTTTTATTTTTATTTCTTTTTTTTAAGAGTGGGTGGGGGGAGGGGGCGCCACGAGCGGAAGAAATGAAAAGAAAGAAAACGATATTCCTAATGGATAATATATGTTGCAGCATGAGAAAACCAGGCTAAAGTGTCAAAATATGAAAAATTACTTATTTATTTATTAACAAAGTACTAAAAATAATCTTCAAAATGCAAAAAACAGAATTGTTTTATCTTTATTGGTTGATGTTTTATGATTTTTTTAAATATTTTATTTTCTCGGGGGCTAATTTCCAGAAATTGCCTTCAAAGTTTTGAATTGTAAAATGATCATTACTTCACAACCAGAATTGTCCCATGCATGTATTTGGTATCAAAACAATCAGGAAGATGGCAGCAATATGCCAGTGAGTTGAGATAAGATGAGAAAATTCACATTATACACCATTCACACAATACTGAACATAAACAAATTAAAACAGTACGCACAATTTTATTCTGTACCCATCCATAATGCATAGTGTTTTTAAACATATTAGAAATAAAACAAGTGTTTAGCAAGTCTATAATAACTCAAACACATAATAATATATCAAGAACATGGCCTGAATCAATCATTTTTCTAAAATAAACCCTATCATAATGCGCCCTCCCTCCCCCCCTCTTAAATCCCTCGTCCGTCAAGTAATCTTTTGTTTAATTGCAAGCAGCTACATCAGCTCAGTTCAAATAGTCAAACAAAGATTACAAACCTAAAACAAAAGTTTCATTAGGTAGTTTTCAGTCCTAATAATCAAGCTTTAATAATTCCCCGATTCTCCACTCCCTTCCGCACGTCGAATAAATCTGTCGCGTCACAGGTGTAAATCAAAATAACATGTCATTTTGCTCTATAAAGTTTAAATAAACACAAATATCAAAGCAAATACTAATTACTAGTAATTTGGTAAATAGTCCTCATGTTCATTTCCTAAAACAGACAAACCAACAATAATAAATACTGAGAACATAGTCAACTTGTCATGCTAGTAATATTGAATGCAGGCCAGACTACTTACCTTTTCAACCACCCCACCCCACCCCACCTCCACCCAACAAAATATACTACTGAAATATTTTCCACACTCCTACTGTAATTCTTTCACTGATATCGCCTTTTCAACCTTTACCTAAATCTATGCAAGTAGAATGACGGATTATTAAAGACACGCCAATAGCGAAGAGGCCTACGAAACATGAATCATTGAATGAAAACAAACAGTATCGTTTAATAACGGGATCAAGGTTCTGCTCGTCAGAATCATAATCCTCATCTCAGTTCCCACTGGCACCATCATAAAAATAGTCTGAAAGCAGGTCTTGGAGCTCTTCAGAAGCAAAACCGGGTCGATTCAAGGCCCTAGCTACTCTAGCAGACGACACATCTACTGACGCTGGAGACGAAGCCATCACTTCCGGTTTCCAAAAAGAATCGGTCACTTACTTTGACAAATTGTTTCTAACAAATGCAACATAAATATTGCAAGAAAACACTTGAAATAGATGTATGATGAGTTTATCTACATTAAAAAATTCACTTTGAACTAAAAATCGTCGAAAATCTATAGGAAACACTTCAGTTTTTCACGACCCGGCTAGAGACACATTCGAACACAACTTGTGTCACAAGCAAGCTTCGGAACAAGGAATTTCATGAAAAATTCATACACCACACACTTTTATGTACCAAAAAGTAGTACCAATAGGGACTTTTCACTCTCCAGACGTTATATATCAATCCACATTGGGGATTTCCCTTCATAGTCGGACAAGAAAAGTTTGGGTATCGGAGGTCAATTAGTGCCATTGTTTTAGCAAGGTGTGATCAACACCCTTATCAAAATCAACAAAATAAACAATGTTTTAGTAATTTTTGAACAAAATCCGTTTGGGATATTAAAGAAAAGTCTTAAATAAAGACAAAGAAGCAACAATCCGAAAATTTATGGGGTAGCCTATTTTTAGTGTTTTACGGCTGTAGCAGCGAATCAATCCTGGCGTCTTTAGCCGGGTTTTGTCATGCGGCAACACATATAATGGATTATGACAGGAGTACGTGGCCAATACGTGGATCGCGTAGCAGTAAAAAAAAAAATTGACGTCAGCCTATTATATGACTATATATATGTTTTGCATTTTGGTGGTAGGTAGATCATTTTGGCTTGGTCATTTTAAATAAAGCCCTCCGATTCGAAAGGTGTGGCAAAGCTCAGTACATATTTTGGGAGCAAAGGAGGTAATTATTATTTTGATAATTTATTCTTACTAGCAAATAACATATCCTATCCTATCATATCCTATCCCATAACTCGGAGGTCGTAGGGGCACCACAGATGATCGTTTAACCAACGTACTCCATATTTCCCTGTCCTCAGCAACCCTGATTGTTTCGCTCATTGTAAAGCCAGTCCAGTCTCGAATGTTGTCATCCCACCTCTTTTTCGGTCTCCCTCTTCTTCTACCTCCTTGCACTGTGCCTTGCAGGATGGTCTTTGCAAGACCTGATGATCTGGTGACGTGGCCATACCATCGGAGTTTCCGTTTTTTTACCACTGTGAGCAGGTCATCGTGTTGTCCAATGGCTTGTCTGTCGGACTTCGTTTGTTGGTAATGTTCTGGGTATAGGAAATGCCCAGAAGTCTTCTGAAGCACCTCATCTCCATGCTTTGTATTCTTCGTTGGAGATCTGCTGTTAGGGTCCATGTTTCGCAAGCGTATAGGAAGATGGAGATGACAAGGGAGCGCAGCAGCCTTACCTTGTAATGTAGACTGATGGTCACGTCTTTCCAAATTGGCTTCAACCTCGCCAGGGCAGCAGTTGTTTGTGCGATCCTGGAGAGGACTTCCTGTAGGGACCCATTGTCTGATACAATGGCTCCTAAATATTTGAAGCTATGCACTGTGTTGAGGGATTGGCCTTGGACTTTGATGTCCGTGTTGGTGCCATGGGTGTTGTTGGTCCTCATTTTGGTCTTCTCTGCACTTATTTCCATTCAATAGGCTCTGGAGGTGGTGTCAAGCCTCTGTACCAGCCGTTCAAGTTCTTGTTCCGCAAAACGAAGGTTAGAGATTGCTCTTCCCCCTATGCTGACTGTGTCTTCGTGGTCTGCAAGGGCATCTGACATGATGCGCTCTAAGAAGATGGTGAAGAGTGTTGGACAGAGTAGGCATCCCTGACGCACACCGATTGTTGTTCTGAATCAGTTTCCGGTGGCGCTGTTGTGGAGGACTGCACTGGCAGCCTTGTCATACAGGCTTTTGATGACTTAAACTTTTAGGGCTGATGTTGTACACTCTCATGGTTGCCCACAGAGCTGCATGCCAGACTCGGTCAAACGCCTTTTTGATGTCTACGAACACATGATATAGATGTTGGTGCTGTAGATATTTCTCACAGATTATTCTGAGGTTGGAAATCTGTTCAGTGGTACTTCGCGCTGCCCTAAATCCTGCTTGCTCTTCGGCTATGATTTGTTCAGCTTGGGGTTTCAACCTGTTGAGTATTATATTTCAGGAGGACCTTGCTGGGATGGCTGATTTTAGCTGATGGTGCGGTAATTTTCACATTCCTGAAGGTTACCTTTTTTGGGAAGATGACAAGCGACTGGGTCCATGGTGTAGGCCACTCCCCACTCTGCCACATCTTGTTACACATAATGGTGAGTGCGTTGATCATCGCTTCTCTTCCTGCTTGAAGCAGTTCCGCGGGTACGTTGTCCACTCCCGCTGACTTCCCCTTCTTCAGCGATTGCACTGCTGCCTGAACTTCTTCTCGGAGAATTGGGAGGATTTCTTCTTCTTCTCTGTTCTCTGGACATGCTAGAACTGATGGGTCTCCGTTTGGTTTGTGGTTGTAAAGGTCAGAGCAGTACTCTGTCCATCTGTCCAAGACTTCTTGTTCTTCTGTAAGGCATAAGCCATTTGCTTTGGATCGTGGAGACCTTGGGCTGTTTAACACTTGTTAGCGGCTTCACAGTCTGGTGGGTCTTTTTCCTGTTGTTCTTATTCAGACTGTTATCTATTTCCTGGCATTGAGCTTCTAACCAGTTCTCCTTTGCTGTGCGCATGCCTTTTCGGATGTCATTGTTGATTTTTCGGTAGACATCAGCTCCCTGTCAAGTGTTCCTTATCTTTGTCATCTCTCTTCGTTTATCACACAGGTCCAAAAGTTCAGGTAGCTTCTTCTTTGACCGTTGCTTTCCAAGGATCTCCGTGGCGGCATCTGTCACAGCTAAGTTCAAGGTGGTGGTCATGGTGTTGACATCTACTTCACCAGCTCTTAAAATGAGCAGTGGTGCAAATTTCCCTCCAATTGTGGCCTGAAATATTTCTGTTACCTCTGGGTCTTGGAGTTTGTCCAGGTTGAACTTCAGTCTAGTGCACTTTGCTGTGTTTACTCTCTTCAAGTGAAGCCGGAAAGACATCATTACAAGATTTTGGTCACTTCCGATGTCTGCTCCTGGAAAAGTGCGTGTCCTGCCAATGTTGATGCTTGATCTGAAGCGTTTCTTGACCATCGTTAACATTTACCGAGTAAGTCCCTTTAATAGAATTTTGGAAACCCTCCCCCAAAACCTAACTGATCCGCCCCTGCATACAGTGGGTTAAACAGAGCCATTCCACCGTACGAGGACCTTTTTTTATTTTCGTTTTTTTTTTCGGGGGGGGGGGCGGGGAGGGGGGGTGGGAGGGGGTAATAGGGAATAAATTGACCTCGACCTTAAAGATCAACGCAAAAAAGAACATATATGAAAGATCATCTCTAAATACAACAAGTTTGAACGTTATGTCTCTCACAGTTTAGGGTCACTAACGTCACTACCTATACTAACTGACTTCGGACCGCTCCAGTTACCTTGATCTTGGAGTGAGGTTGACCAAATGTGCAAAAGATGTGTGTCTCATTAATATCTATCAGGTATCATAAATCAAAGAAACATAAGTTTAATATTAATAACTTAGAAAAAAAGTGAAATTTTGTTAAAAT
The DNA here is from genome assembly GCA_036898135.1 of Oncomelania hupensis. NCBI lineage: Eukaryota > Metazoa > Mollusca > Gastropoda > Littorinimorpha > Pomatiopsidae > Oncomelania > Oncomelania hupensis. The sequence continues at coordinate 33,552,223 of CM072523.1, read as the reverse complement.
GCTTCATCATTTGACTAACATTTGTTGACCTTGTGACCTTGACCTTGAAGTGAAATCATTCGTTCGTTGATCTTTTATGAGGTCTCGTGGATATACACCATCTTACCAAGTTTGTATGAAGGTTTTATTGTGGTTTTTTGGTTTTTTGTTTTTTTTTACCAAGTTTGGTTGTGACAGTTAAAATAGGTGCTGAGATATTAATCCATTTGCAAGTTTTGCATATCCAGACGGCGGATGCCGGAAGGCGTACAAATAGACAGCCAGATGGACAGAATTTTCATAAATATTTTTATTTTTATTTTATTTTTTTCATTTTTCGACTATTTATTGCACATATTTTTTAAAATCTGGGACCTTTTTTTTAATTTACTGTAATTTTTTTAAAACTTTTTTTATTTATTTTGTATATATATATTTTTTTTTGGGGGGGGTGGGGGTGGGGGGTGGGGTTAGGCTATGCATGTAAGTCAAATATAGGTCTAACTATGATGATGGTCAACGAAAACGCCAACTACGAAACGAACACCACCAACACCATTTCCACTGCCACTCTAAACAAAAACCTCACTTACAGCAACGACTACAGCAACAACAATAACAACATCAACAACAATATTACACCACAACAACATAAACCACTTACGTAATCACGGAACTGCTGGTTGAAATTAGGGTCGTTCTCCTGAAATGGTATTTAAAAAATTATAATGACAACTGTCTCTTCAACATTATTTTCACAGAGCACAATTTTTAACACAACTATTATTATTATTATTATTATTATTATTATTATTATTATTATTATTATTATTATTATTATTATTATTATTATTACTATGAACATTTCGAAACGCCTAATCTTAACAGCTCTAAGCGAGTACAATAAATATACAATAACATACAAAGTCAAAACATTGTAACAATGACAATAATACAGATTCAAGCAGATAATAAAAAGTTACAACCATGGGGGGCAATGACAGTAGACAGAAAATTACTGACAAATACAATTAGGATAAAAAGCCTGCAAACACAACAACATATGGGAGGACAAGAAATCGTAAACAGTGAGCAAATATGTAACAATAAGTACTGAATGATCAATCGTTAAGAAAGTCGTAGTTGAGCGCGAGTAGTTCTTTCAGCGGAACAATGAAAAACAAGAATAAAAGAAATTAGATACAGTTCAAATAGTAGGACACAACAGGACTTACTCGGTCTTACTATCTCTATTAAGACATAATGTCTTAATTGGAAGATTCCACGAAGGTTCTTGACGGTTCCTGAACCTTTTTTCGAGGTTATCAGATCCCAAATCTAGCATTTTGAACCTTTTGGGACCCCCCTCCCCCCCCCCCCCCTCCCCCCCCAAAAAAAAAAAAATTACAAATAAAGGGTCCTGAACCTCTACGAACCTTCCAGTTAAGACAAGCCATTAGGGCCAGCAATGCCAAACAGGTTACACAGATCATTCGTACCAGCAATAGCAGGTAGCTGTGGGTCAGGGTGGCCTCAGTCTGTGCGCCGTCCAGCACCTCACTGTTGATGACCTTGCCGTCCAGAAGCCAGTCCACGTGGTAGCTGACTACGGTGAAGTCAGGGGCGGGAATGGAACAGTGGTAGAGGAACTGGTTGTTCGACGTCTGAGAGATGTGCCAAAGGGTGGGCGCACGCAGCTCAAAGTGTCCATCTGACAAAGGAGGTGGGGGACAGAACAAAGACCACGAATAGGATTTGTATTGTATGTAGATTATAGTCACACGACACTTTCGCATATAGGTGACTACTGGACCGATTTATACTGACACCAGCGGGCCAGTTGTTGGTAAAGGGGAAAATAATATGATCACACGTTGACCAATCCGGGATTCGAACCAGCGACCTTTCGGTTACTAGCAAGACGCTCTTACGAATAGGAATGAAATAAATTACTAAAAAGAGAGGCGGTTGGGACTTTGCAATTTTGATCTAAACCTCATTACTCCTTGTAAACAAAGAAAAAAAAGTGGCTTGAGGGGTTTCATTATATAAATTAGGTGACATCTGGTTGTATAGGCCTACAACTAGCAATAGTTCAATGGACGGAACGAAGGTTTAAACAGTCATTAGCCTACCAAAGACGGGAGACCACTGCATGGTGCTGAGCTGTGGGTTGCAGATGTAGCTCGAGTCGCTATCTTTATGGTCGCCATCTTGGTGACACACGTCGTCAATCAGACAGGTTCTCGGCTGTTATAATCAAGAAGCATTTCGTAAAACAACCGCGGCGCTGTGACTAGTAATATGTAAGCCACATTGTACAGTGAACTTTTATGTAAAAACTGCGCACTGTAACCCATTATATATCATATAAAAACTACGGGACCAATTACATTTCATGTAAAAATTGCGGATGGTGACCAATTACATTTCATTTCATGCAAAACTAGACATGCAAAGCCCATATGATTCGCATGCTCTTTATGGAACTTGCAATATTTAAAACGAAAATGAGTGCCCAGAAGAAGAAGAAAAATTCAAAGGTGGCATTAAAATGCAAAGTAATACCGACTTTGATCTTTCTGTGTCTTGTCCTTGAGTGACATTGACCTCCTGCTCCAAATACACTCATGTACTATCAAATAAACTACAGCAAAAGTTGTATTATGCCAAAAACATACCTGGGGATGACATTCACCTTCAATGACCTTCATCGTGGGATGACCTCGACGTTCACATGACCTCTTATGTTCACGTATGATCAAATTACCCAATTGTTTTGTATACTAAGGGTTAAATGGAGACATTCTACTGTACGATAACCTATCTTTTGAATGTTTTAGCAAGGCCTAAAATGACCTTGACCTTAAAGATCAACACAAACACGGAACATAATATGAAAGATCAATCCATCATCTCTAAATACATCCAGTTTAGACTTTCTATTTCAATTCTCATAGTTTAGTGTCAAGGTCACTTCAAAGTACTCATACTATCCGACTCTGACAGCTCCAGTAACCTTGACCTTGGAGTGAGTTTGACCAAATGTGCACAGTATGTTTGTCTCATTGATATCTATCGCGCATCAAAAAATTATAAGTTCATTAATCTTAGAAAAAAATGTGATTTTTTTTCTTACGTCATTCATTCGCTGATAATTTATGAAGTCTAATGGCTATACAGCATCTTACCAAGTTTGGTTGTATAGTAGAACAAAATTTTGATATATTAATCCACTTGCATGGTTTGCACATGGGCGGTCGCCGAGCGGCGGACAGACGGACGGACAAACAAAAAGTTATTTTGTGGACTATTTAGGACTTATCTCGCACAAATTTGGGGGAGAGGAGGGATGGTGTGTGTGGGGGGGGGGAGGAGGGGAGTGTGTGTGTATGTATGTGATTGCGTGTATGTGTTATTATGATGCTCAAGTGCAATAAGAGTGATGTTTAGTTTTCAAAATATTGTGGAATATGCACTGTAAGGATACAGTGTGACTGAAATGTTCAGGTTATGTTTGAGTCAGGGCAGGATGTATCTTTATAAATGTTTTTATATTATTGTTACCTTTTTCATTGCTTTTACTGCCAGCAATTGCATGTTAAAATTTTTCTTGTGAGATAATACAATTTTCTGAATCATGCCAAAACGGCGGAGAGTGGCCATTTACATTTCATACAAACAATGTACATTAGTGTCAGCAGTAGCATTCCATACAAGTTCTGCGGATTGATCAATGCAAGAATTGTGCAGTGTGGTAAGTTATAGTTCATAAAGGGAAACACAAAGCAGCCCCAAGTTGCCTAAGCAGAGCGCTGCGTAACGCTAACTATTTTGGCGGGAAGTCTGCGCAAACCGCGGAGAGCGCTCTGTATCGGTCTCGAAAGGTTGTTTGCCAAGAAAAAAAGATGGCGTCCAGAGTGGTGGGCTTTTGATTTGCAATGTCGATGTGTTCACTGGTGAAATAGCAAGGGAGGACTTTTTGCCAGTTACAGTGTGGTAAGATGTGTGTACTTGTTATCTGACGGAATAATTATGTTTATGTGCAATCAATATGAATTGTTATTTATATTTGATAGTATTGTTGTGTCGTCAGTGCGATTGACAGTAGCTTTCAATTTCAGCCAACTTCACTCTGATTGGCTGTTGTGCAGTCAACATGCTCCGTCAATTTAAAAGCGCTCGCTTATGGCAAAAGGTTGCCTCCCCTATATGCGAATGTGTCCGGGGACGTTAATCTACCAAAAGTTTGCCCAGAAGCAAAAATTGTTCGTGGCGAACAATCGAAACGTTTTGTGGACCTTTTTTTCTAAACAACTAAGGGCAGCCGTGCAGTGTGTTGCCTGTCCTCTGTTAAACAAGAGGTGTGTCTCAAAAGCGCATACTGATTGGAATCGGTGACATCAAGCGTCAGTCAGCAGATAATTTACCTTCTGTTTGCAGCCGGCAGCGTTACAATCCATGCATGTGGAGTAGAACACTGTGACGGGAAGGGGTCTGCTAAATTGCTGACCGTCGAATGTAGCTGATACTGTGAACTTGGTCACTGCCTTAGCTACAAAAGACCGAAAACATAGTCAATAAACTCTGTCCCCTATACGCACTGTGTCCGGGGACGTTAATCTACCCACTGAAACTGAACTCAATAAACTGCTGTAGACTGAAGTAAAAGTTGCTAGTATTGATGTCACGACAATGAATCTAGTGGATCAAGAAGAAGCGAAGAATCGGACGAGGGATAAAAAGTAAGACGCAGGACACAACGAGGATGACGGTTATCAGTAGCCTGTCTACCACTTTCAATTAACCTAGTGAATGTATTCAAATAATCTATATAACATGATGATGATGTATTTGGTGGTAGAGAGGACGATGACGATAAAGAAGAAGATTGATGATGATGATGATGATGATGATGATGATGATGATGATGATGATGATGATGATGATGATGATGATGATGATGATGATGATGATGATGATGATTTAGTTACAAGTGGCATCAGGGAGGGGGCATGCGAGGCGGTTCCCACTGATGAACTGAGCTGGCAAGTCCACATGCTGAGGTTGAGTTTCGCTAGCCTGTCACATATTAATAATAACAACAACAAAAACAACTTAATAATAATAATAATAATAATAATAATAATAATAATAATTATTATTATTATTATTATTATTATTATTATTATTATTATTATTATTATTATTATTATTATAATGAGAGGCACGGTGGTCTAATGGTAGTGCTTTGGCTTGCGGATCTGAAGGTCCCGGGTTCGAGCCCAGGCCGGGCCATTGTGTTGTGTCCTTGGGAAAGACACTTTACTCCCGTTTCCTACTCCTTGGGATGAGAGTATAAACCGAGGTCTAGTCTGTGTGTCGCATACATTCCACCATAAGGGACTTTAAAGATCCTGACGCTCATGTCCTAGACGGGTGAGTGCCGGTAACAAGAACACACCCAGCATGCACTTGGTCCTTCTCCCCCATCCCTGGCTGGCCAGGATAGTGCTCAGTTGTCCAGGCGTCAGACCATGCGCCCAAAGGCTGCGGGTGGGCGTCTCGGGCCGTTTGAGTTAGATCGTGTATCGGCCAGCGCCTAGAGTCTGGTCAAGTACGCGAGATAAGTGCGCTATAAAAATTCTCAATAATAATAATAATAATAATAATAATAATAATAATAATAATAATAATAATAATAATAGACTTATACATTTCTCGCGTTTATGCTGATTGCAGGCACAAAGGCAAAAACATTCCTAATACTCTTATAACTATTGGCAACGAAATTTTTAGGCCATAAGTACCTAGGCTGCAGCATTGAGATATGAATAAAATAGGGCACTGTATTCAAAAGTCTAAACGTTATCTTGGTATATGAGGGAAAAGAATTATACTTCCATGCTCATGTTCTTATCCTATCATATCCCGTAACTCGAAAGTCGTTGGGGCACCACAGATGATCGTTTAACCAGCGTACTCCATCTTTCTTTTGAAAGATGCTATGTTATCATATTGACAAGTAGAAACACCCTATTTACTACAGTAGTGAATCTCGAATGTTCAAACATGCAGGATCATCTCCTTCACACATCCAGGATTTTGTGGGATGTCCTGTATGTAGCCTGATAGCCCACCCGGTAATGGTTCAGTTTAGCTCCTCACCAAAAGTTACCAAGACATGACGTCACCAGCAGAGAGGGTTCGGGTTAGAAACAGTTTAAAGGGGCTATTGCAGGTGCTAGCAAACCTTGTTATTTGATTGTCTGTTCACTTCGTCGTGCTATCCGACAACCTTAACCTTAAACGAAATACAATATCCATAACGAAATCTATATTGTGTTATTAATGTTTACAGCTGATTCCTTAGTGCGATGGCATTTTGCCCAGATGGGGAGCTATGCCTTGACCACCTACACGAAAGTGGCTCCGTGTTAGAAATACTTCAGGCCTGTGTGATGTGACATGCTTCTTATGATACACAATATAGTGTAGTTAGGTTTATTTTTATTTATTTATGTTATATTTTTAAATATTATGTTGTTTCTAAAGGCAACTTTTTTTTGTTTTTTGCGGGAGACTGGCGCAATCAATTACACAGACTGCACGTGATACTGACCACGATCTCTTGCACACGGCACTTGAAGTTGGCGCCATCGGCAAAGTGGTCGGCGTCGAAAAAGATGGTACGGCATGGTCGAATCGTCAAGTCACAGTAGCTAGATCTGAAAGCAGAAGCATCATGCCAGTCATGTAGTAAAAGTAATGAATAATTTGATTGGGATTCGATATAAATATAGCTAGCTAATGGAAGGTGGCGAAAGATTTGTTCTTCTCAGGCGTCAGTGATGATGATGATGATGATAATGATGATGATGATGATGTTAATGGTGATGATGTCAATGATGATGATGGTGATGCTAATGGTGATGATGGTGATGATGATGATGATGATGATGATGATGATGATGATGATGATGATGATGATGATGATGATGATGATGATGATGATGATGATGATGATAATGATGGTTGCTTACCCTCTGACGGCATGAAGGACAAGAGGTTTTCCCAGCTGTAGTTGGCAGTTGTCACCAGTGTAGCCAGCTTGGCACTGGCACTGGCCATTCACGCACGTTCCGTGTTCATAACACACCGTGCTGCACAGGTCCGCGAACGTCGGCTTCAGCATCATCTGTCCCGCATTGTCTGAAATCATCATCATCATCATCATCATCATCATCATCATCATCATCATCATCATCATCATCATCATCATCATCATCATCATCTTTTTCTTCTTCTTCTTCTTCTTCTTCTTCATCTTCTCTTTCTTCTCATCATCATCATCATCATCATTATCATCATCATCGTCGTCATCATCATCATTGTCACAGGCACAAACAAATGACATATAAACATCGAATGCTTATTGAAACTGTAGATTTATTTAGTTGAAATAGAGAGATGGTCATTCACTGATTGTCTGATGGCGGTTCTATACTATAGTCTGGCATGCGGCTCTGTGGGCGGCCATGAGAGTGTACGGCATCTTCTTCTGTTGGTCAAATTGATCGCACTAAGCTGATTTTCAAACTGTCGGAGCCATCTTGTCCATCTTGTGCTAACTGTAGTTTTACCCGAATGGACTGGAAAACCTTCAAAATTAGGTAACGAAGATGCATCCTCGTCGCGAAATTGCCACAGGCACAAACGAATGACAAATAAACATCGAATGCTTATTGAAACTGTATATATTTATTTAGTTGAAATAGAGAGCAATTAGGATGCTTGCACTCATTTTAGAGAAAGAGTTAGTTAGTTAGTCATTGTTTATAGGTTCCAGCGGACTGCAAAGAGCCGAATCAGGACCACAACTTGGTTTAAAGAGGCCTCGCCCCTGACCCGTATAAAAGAAAAGATCTGCTGAAACAACCCTGTCGGGAGCCATTGTAGGCCGATCAGAAATGGGTCCCGACAGGAAGTCCTCTCCAGTATCACAACAACAACTGCTGCCCTGGCAAGGTTGAAGCCCATTTGGAAAGAAAAGACCATCAGTCTACATTCCAAGGTAAGACTGCTGCGCTCCCTTGTCATCTCCATCTTCCTATACGCTGGCGAAACATGGACCCTCACAGCAGATCTACAACGAAGAATTTAAAGCATGGAGATGAGGTGCTACAGAAGACTTCTGGGCAGATAAATGACGAACATTAATTAACTAACATTAATTTTTTATACCCAGCATATCACCAACGACGATGTCCGACAGACATCACACAAGCCATTGGACAACACGATGACCTGCTCACAGAGGTGAAGAAACGGAAACTCTGATGGCATGGTCACATCACCAGATCATCAGTCTTTGCAAAGACCATCCTAAAAGGCACAGTGCAAGGAGGTAGAAGAAAGAGGGAGACAGAAAAGAGGTGGGAGGACAACATTCGACAATGGACTGGCTTGACATTGAGCGAAGCCATTAGGTTGCTGAGGACAGAGAAAGATGGAGTATGCTGGTTAAACAATCATCTGTGGTGCTCCAACGACCTCCAAGTTACGGGATAGGATAGATAAGAACCCTATTAGTAACACTGGAGACACTCCACCAGCTGGTCACTTTACAACAAAGGCATCCCCTACAAGGGACGCTGAGGCTTTACTATAATTTATCGAACCCCCATTTACAAAAACAAAATAGAATATAAAGATCATTATAAAATACTAACAAAACACATACGTATAAAATGCCTAAATTGCTAAATAATAATACCACAGAAAGCCCTAGTGACCATTTGGCAGAAAGCGTCAAATATCCCCAAGTTGACCCAACAGACCCCATTCATAAATCAGAAGTTTGGGGAGAGTTTTCAAGAAAAAATATAGGTGGCTGTACTAGCAGTAGATTGCTAGAACAGATTAGGAACGAGAAAGAGCAACTAAGGATGATAGAAACAGTGATAATTTAAAGCACTAAATTTCCACAAAGTGGGGATATTAATTAAACAGAAAACCCCGGCACCCCAAAAGGGGGAATGACAATCATCATCATCATCATCATCATCATCATCATCATCATCATCATCATCATCATCATCATCATCTTCATCATCATCATCATCATCATCTTCATCATCATCATCATCATCATCATCTTCATCATCATCATCATCATCATCATCATCATCATCACCATCATCACCATCATAACAAAAGCAGAAGAAACAGCAGCACAGATGTCGTAGTCATTGTCATTGCTGTCTTCATGCTGTTCGTATCACGATTATCATCATTGTAACAAGAGGCCAGTTTTACACAGCACATTAGCTTTTTGCCTTGTTTAGTCAGCTGTATAGTAGGTTAATGTTACGCTGAAGCAGACGACAGAAGTTACTGATGTGTGCTACACTCTGCTAGATTGACGCGAGCGCAGTATAGTGACATCATCCAGCTTACGTTATAGCAGAGTCCGGCCAATCGGGACAGCGAGAGATTAGGTAGACCAGTTCTACCTGGTTAGGCAGAGACAGGTAGAGTAGTCATTCTGCGTTCAAACTGCCTAGAGTACAGAGCTCGGCTCTAACAGAAATCTCTCCACTGAAAGACTAGGAAAGCAGGACTTGTTGAAAACTCTATTCAATCAAGTTAGCCACGGCCTGACATTGTCAAAAAGGTAAATGAACATACTTTTGTTTCATCGTGATGTATTATAGGTATTATAGAGAGCGTTGTGGCCAAGTGGGCTAAGGCGGGACTAACTTGCCTTGTCCACAGGCCAGAAACCAATGGCTCCTGACAGGTGTGGGTTCGATCCAGCATCGGGGCGTTATGTTTCTCCGAATATTATTTACTTTCGACTCGGGCAACGTCTCGGGGGTTTTCTCAGGGTACTCCGGTTTGCTCCCCCAGCAAATTTACAACAACAAAAAAATCACAACTAATGTTAGGTAGGTTGGGTTTGGGCGCGCCACAGGCTGCGACTACGCTTTCCCCAGGGGAGATGGCCCAGAATTTCCCTATAAAAAAAGGGACAATGAGGTAAATAAATAAAAAATTTTACATAAAAATATAAATGAATAAATAAAAACTATTATTGTTGAATTATGTTTGTGAAATTTGCACTGCTTAGACTTGAATTGTTAGTCCACAGTTGCGTGACCACGTGGCGAACACGACCGGTTTTGACGCCATGTTGTATACCTTACGGACCCACTGTTGCTTAACCTATATGTATGCTTACAGACCAGTGGCTGTACCAGAGAATGTGTATAATATTAATTCTTTCTCTATGTGTATAGTTAGCCATGATTTATATTTATATATGTATAGGAAATTAGAGTGGAGATTCCAAGGGACCACGGACTTAGCAGAATGTTCGTTGCTTATATATAGAGATGTGGAGCTAATCACTGAGGGCAACTTCGGCCTTCAGTGAGACGCTCTGCACACACCTAATATACAGTGTTGTGCAGAATTTCGTCTCATATGTTACAGACGAGTAGGCATCGTATCATGAGCCCAACCAGGCGAAAGACAAGAAAAAGTCTTCCCTGAAAGTTGGCTTGCAGAGGCATCACAAGCAATGTGCGACGAGAGCCCACCAGTCTAGTAACAAGGAGAAGAATCCGCACCATCACAGCTCATCAAGGAAGCAACCACAACACAGCTCTTCGAACATTAAGTTAAGTGCAACGTACTCAGTGCACCAAACCTGTATCAAAGGACCACAGTAGTCCACTCTTCCAGAACTCTGACCCTTAGGGCAGAAAGCATCCAGTGCCGATGAAGATACAGTAGCTGTCTAGAACTATCAAGAAGCGAACCATTCGAATTGACATTTGAACTTTTAAGTTAGTATCATACTTAGCTGGCTCTGTGGGTTCGGGCAAATAGAATAGACCCAACGTTTCCCGGCGTGTCGTAAGAGGCGACTAACAGGGGTGATGTTAGCACGGCATCACTGGGCGAAAGTCTTCTACACAGAAGTCACCGGCCAGGGCGGAGGAACCTCACGTTACTACAGGTTCAACGACCACATGCTCAGGGCCAAGGCGAGCCACACTGTATTCGTGGATTTCGGCTGTGGCCAACAGCCTGGAGAGGAATGGGCCCTGCCAGGTCTTTTTTTGCCCAAGACACAACACATGATGAGGCTATCCACTAATTCCATGCCGGATCGGTCGTCGCCCGGCTACACAAGGACCGCGCCTTCCGTTGGCCACCAGGACGGAGGTGAAAAGTATGCTACTGATGGACAAATTAGCAAGATCCGCACGAGAAACAACATCGTCATAGGAACCTGGAATGTCAGGAGCCTAACTGCGGAAGGAAAATTAGAAGAACTGGCCCACGAGCTGGACCACTATCGATGGAACGTTCTAGGTATCAGCGAACTGCGCTGGAAAGGCCTAAGTGAAACAACGACTGACAAAGGCCACAAGCTCTATTTCAGCGGTAGAGATGACAGGCACGAACACGGCGTTGGATTCTTGGTCCACAAGAACATTCTAGCCACTGTCATGGGTTGCCGCCCAGTCTCCAGTAGACTCATTACCATCCGTCTGAGAGCAACCCCTTTCAACATTACCATCATCCAGGCCTATGCTCCAACATCAGACTATGAAGACAGCGAAGTGGAGGATTTTTATGAAAATATACAGGCGGCCCTTGACCAAGTGCCGAAGAAGGACATAGTCATAGTGCAAGGCGACTGGAATGCCAAGGTTGGCCAAGATGCGCACCACAACTGGGGAGACACATGCGGACCCCACTGCAACAACGAGACAAATGACAGGGGTCTGAGGCTATTGGAGTTTGCCAGATACAACAATCTGGTACTGGCAAACACGCTTGGTCTCCACAAAAAATCCAGACGATGGACATGGCACAGTCCCGGCGGGGAACATCACAACCAGATCGACTACATCATGGTCAAGAAACGCTTCAGATCAAGCATCAACATTGGCAGGACACGCACTTTTCCAGGAGCAGACATTGGAAGTGACCACGATCTCGTGATGATGTCTTTCCGGCTCCATTTGAAGAGAGTAAATACAGCAAAGTGCACTAGGCTGAAGTTCGACCTGGACAAACTGCAAGACCCGGAGGTGGCAAAAATATTTCAGGCCACAATTGGAGGGAAATTTGCACCACTGCTTATTTTTGGGGCAGGCGAAGTAGATGTCAACACCATGACCAATACCTTCAACTCAGCTGTAACAGATGCCGCCACTGAGATCCTTGGCAAGCACCGACCAAAGAAGAAGCCGTGGATCACACCTGAACTTTTGGATCTGTGTGATAAACGAAGAGAGTTAAAAAAGAAAAAGAACACCTCACAGGGAGCTGATGTCTACCGAAAAATTAACAATGACATCCGAAAAGGCATGCGCACAGCAAAGGAGAACTGGATAGAAGATCAATGCCAAGAAATAGAGAACAATCTGAACAAGAACAACAGCAAGAAGGCCTACCAGACTGTGAAGCGGCTGACAAGTGTTAAACAGCCCAAAGTCTCCACTATCCAAAGCAAGTCTGGCATTTGCCTTACAGAAGAACAAGAAGTCTTGGACAGATGGACAGAGTACTGCTCTGACCTTTACAACCATACACCAAATGGAGACCGATCAGTTCTAGCATGTCCCGAGAGCAGAGAAGAAGAAGAAATCCTCCCAATTCTCCGGGAAGAAGTTGAGGCAGCAGTGCAATCGCTGAAGAAAGGGAAGTCAGCGGGAGTGGACAACATATCAGCGGAACTGCTACAAGCAGGAGGAGAAGCGATGACTGATGCTCTCACCATTATCTGTAACAAGATCTGGCAGAGTGGGGAATGGCCTACACCATGGACCCAGTCGCTTGTCATCACTCTTCCCAAAAAAGGTAACCTTCAGGAGTGTGAAAATTACCGCACCATCAGCCTCATCAGCCATCCCAGCAAGGTCCTCCTGAAAATAATACTCAACAGGTTGAAACCACAAGCTGAACAAATCATAGCTGAAGAACAAGCAGGATTCATGGCAGGGCGAAGTACCACTGAACAGATTTTCAACCTCAGAATAATATGTGAGAAATACCTACAGCACCAACAACATCTATATCATGTGTTCATAGACTTCAAGAAGGCATTTGACCGAGTCTGGCATGCAGCTCTATGGGCAACCATGAAAGTGTACAACATCAGCCCTAAAATTATAGAAGTCATCAAAAGCCTGTATGACAAGGCTACCAGTGCAGTCCTCCATAACAGCGTCATCGGGAACTGGTTCAGAACAACAATCGGTGTGCGTCAAGGATGCCTACTCTCCCCAACACTCTTCAACATCTTCCTAGAGCGCATCATGTCAGATGCTCTTGCAGATCACGAAGGCACAGTCAGCATAGGGGGCAGAGCAATCTCCAATCTTCGTTTTGCGGATGATATTGATGGATTGGCTGGAGAGGAACAAGAACTTGAACAGCTTGTACAGAGGCTTGACACCACCTCCAGAGCTTATGGAATGGAAATAAGTGCAGAGAAGACCAAAATGATGACCAACAACACCAATGGCATCAACACGGACATCAAAGTACAAGGCCAATCCCTCAACACAGTGCACAGCTTCAAATATTTAGGAGCCATTGTGTCAGACAATGGGTCTCGACAGGAAGTCCTCTCCAGGATCGCACAAACAACTGCTGCCCTGACAAGGTTGAAACCCATTTGGAAAGACAGAACCATCAGTCTACATTCCAAAGTAAGACTGCTGCGCTCTCTGGTCATCTCCATCTTCCTATATGCTTGCGAAGCATGGACCCTCACAGCAGATCTCCAACGAAGAATACAAAGCATGGAGATGAGGTGCTACAGAAGACTTCTGTGCATTTCCTATACCCAACACATCACCAACGTTGAAGTCCGACAGACCATCACACAAGCCATTGGACAACACGATGACCTGCTCACAGTGGTGAAGAAACGGAAACTCCGATGGTATGGCCACGTCACCAGATCATCAGGCCTTGCAAAGACCATTCTGCAAGGCACAGTGCAAGGAGGTAGAAGAAGGGGGAGACCGAAAAAGAGGTGGGAGGACAACATTCGAGAATGGACTGGTTTGACACTGAGCGAAGCCATGAGGGCTGCTGAGGACAGAGAAAGATGGAGTATGCTGGTTAAGCGATCATCTGTGGTGCCCCTACGACCTTCGGGTTATGGGACAGGATAGGATAGGATAGGATCATACTTAGCAGATCGTGTATAGAGTAGAGGAAATAAATATGTGATATTTACTGTTATCAAGTGGCTGGACTACCTATGTTTCATAGCTGTGTGAGAGCTAGTGTGGCAGTGATCTTTTACTCTTTTTTTTCTATCTCTGTACCCCAGCCTAAACACAGACCGAGCTAAACATATAAATGAATTAAGTTAAGTCACAGAGAGATTTACTAGCGATCCCCATCGACAATAGACGAGTGGGTAACAGCATTCCATTGTGCAGAGCCCAGCAACAATAGACCCACAGTCACAATCATGCTCGTCGTCGTCATCATTGTCATCGCTGCAACCATCCCTATAACCTTCATTTTCCTCTTTACTATTATATTATCGCCTTGTCGGCGGCATCATCATCATCATCATCATCATCATCATCATCATCATCAATATCATTATCATCATCATCATCACCATCATCATTAGCAACGTTTTTGCTTTTACCACTCGTACATTTAGGATTATTGCACAACTTTTAATTGAACTTTAAATATAAAACATAAAATAAAGTAAACCACATAACCGAGTACAATATGAAATGGACAATCCCGGAAACAAATTTGACTCGTTCAATAGCTATACCACCAAGAATTAAAAACAAAATGAAACAAATAAATAAATTAACATATTCTTACCCACATCGTAATTGGTGACCTGCTGTATGACGTGGAACTGACATCCCGCAGTGAAAGCAGATACGTGGGCGGGCACAAGTTCAAAGCCGTCAAACAGCTGAAACCCGATGTTCAAACAAATTTAAAACATATACCCTACATTAAAACAAAACCATAAACCCTAAATTAAAAAACAACAACACTTTTGCCTCATTGTTCCCAATCAACATTAGCTCTAATTTATCCACTCCATAAGTTGTTCCGGACGTGGTTACGTTTATACCGCTGTGAATGTTTGTATGTAGATTATAGTCACACGACACTTTCGCATATAGGTGACTACTGGACCGATTTATACTGACACCAGCGGGCCAGTTGTTGGTAAAGGGGAAAATAATATGATCACACGTTGACCAATCCGGGATTCGAACCAGCGACCTTTCGGTTACTAGCAAGACGCTCTTACCAACTGAGCTACCCGGCCCCTCATAACCGCTGTGAATCCTTTCCCTCCCCTTGATAAATGGAGACGCGTCAGCAGCGCCTGCGCTGTAACAAAGTTGTGACATAAACTGCTGCACTGCATTTCAACAGCTAGTGCACCTAAAAGGCTCTCTCCTACCCAAAGAAACGCTTCTGCACTACTGTAAAACAAAGTTGGGAAACAATGAAGTAAGGAGAGTGCGTTGACTTCTTTTTTTTTTTTTTTTAATGCAATCGATCTTATTTAGCACCTTTCTAGTTCAAGAGCTGCTCAAGGCACTTGCCGATACAGGATCTAACTCAAACCGCTAGAGGCGCCCATTAGCAACCTCCTTTGGGTGCATAGTCTGACGCTCAGAAGTTGTATTTATGAAGCAGTTACCCAGTGAATAAATCCGCGAAGCAGTGGGTCATTCCGTACATTACTGTGTGGCTTCGCGGATTTTTCCACTGAGTAAATGCTTTCTGAATAGGCCTACCACCCTAAACGTCTGACCACAATCCAAGGCGACCGGGTACGAGGTGAGGGGACTTAGTGCTTGTTGGACGTATTTGTGTAGTCGGCATTAACCCTTCTAGGAGATGAGCGTCAGGATCTTTCTTTAAACGTCCATGCGATGGAATGCCTGCGGGCACAGACTAGACCTCCGTTTATACTCCCGTCCGAAGGAGGACTTAAACCTGATCACCTGGACATCCAGCATGCAGTTATCAATGGTGTCCTGCTTGAACTGGTCATCGTGGGCGCAGTGAGCGAAAAGCTGAGCGTTGTAGATGGCCATAGTGCATCTGTCCCGTGCCTGGCTCTCCGTTATGCCGCTGTGTGTGGGCCACGTCAGCGTCAGGTTCACTGGAGTGGCTGTGGGTAGGGAAAAAGGCAAGACTTCATGGTCACTCACTCACTCACTAACTCGCTCACTTACTCACTACATCACTGACTAATTAACTAACTAAATGATTTTCTTCAAAAAGCTGTTTTCTAATATAAATAAGTAACATGCAATTTATATTTTGCCGAAATGTAAAGCTG
>CM072523.1:33428363-33528363 GCA_036898135.1 Oncomelania hupensis | reverse complement strand
GTGTGTTCGGATCCCAGTCGGCCTTGCATAATGTATAGTCACAAGGGTGGCTGGCCAACTTAACGTTGTCTGGAACCCACAGTTACATACGTATATAATCAATGCACCGCACTTTTCGAGATAGCTGCACTTATTCAGTTTCGATGATTTTCTATTCCCTCAAAAGCTGCCAGATTTGTTCAGGTTGTTCTGCGTTGCTCAAATTTGGATGAATCGTTTTTAAAATTATTTATTTATTTTAGCTTTTAACTAAAACTAATCATTGTCAACAACAATAAAGCAAGAACACACATTCACAACAACAGCAGCAACAACAACAACAGCACACACACCCATACACACAAACCCACACACGCACATAAATATATATGTTTGCTTTTTAGTGCCCTTTACGTCTTCCATGTTTTGTTTGCTTGTCTAGTTAATAATACAAAATGTATTTAAACCAATCATCATCGACAGTAACAACAACTACTATCATAATAACAACAACAACCACAATAACACACACGTACACACGTAAACACACATCCATACACACACGCACACACACACGCACGCACACACATTCAAACCAGACAAATCATTTTCATCACCATCATCATCAGCACTATTATCATTATGACAATCATCATCATGACCATCAACATCATCAACATCATCATCATTATCATCATCATGATCATCATGATCATCATCTACACCGACTTCTGGGTCCATCTACGTCCAGCATAAAGTGCAGGCAGCAAGCAGCGTCGAAGTTGTGGTCACAGATGATTGGCAGTGTCGACGTGATCTTCACAGTCTGGTTACCGCCTTTCTCATCCACCACTACTGTCTCTGGACTCACCTACATAATCAGTCAGTCGATCAATAAATCAATCAATCTAAAATACAGTCAATCAATTAATCAAACCGTTAGCCACAC
Source organism: Oncomelania hupensis (assembly GCA_036898135.1). Taxonomy (NCBI): domain Eukaryota; kingdom Metazoa; phylum Mollusca; class Gastropoda; order Littorinimorpha; family Pomatiopsidae; genus Oncomelania; species Oncomelania hupensis. The sequence continues at coordinate 33,527,435 of CM072523.1, read as the reverse complement.
AGTCAGACAAGTTATTGCGAAAACCTAAACCCAACACCACTGTTTTAAACAGTCGTTGGCTAATTGCACCGGCAGTCAAGCTGTGAATAACTCGACTGAACAGTTATTCATTGAGTGCATGAAGACCATGTTTGTTGTGTCTGTAAGCGTGCGGGTAACAGGGTAACATGTGATCGTTCGGGTTGGTTAAAGATCGCCTTTCTTTTCAGTCTGATTTAAAAGAAGCGTAATGGCATTCATTGTGAGTATAAATACTATAATTTGGCCAGTCGCTCATTGACTCACGCATGCAGGTCGGTCTAATCAGGAGACACAGATTGATTTACTGCAATTCCAGTCAATCCAGCTGTCCCGTCAGTCAACCAATCCACCAAAACAACCAACCGACAATCATCAACGTTAGCAATAATAACAACAATAACAGCAACAACAACACTGTCACCTTGAATCCAGAGTAGTATGTAGTACTATTCAACCAAGGACCTTTTTCAATGACTGGCGCATTTGTGTAATATCCTCGCACTCTGCATCCTACCTGTAGACACATTATTTTCATTGAAATTACTTTTAAACGTAATGATTCGTAACGTCGTCGAGTGTTCAATCTGCAACTGAAGCGGCAGAACAATCTTTATTATTGTCGATGCTGTCTCTGTCAAACAAAGGGGAGCTGATCGATCATCATCGTGGTTGTGATCGTAGTCATCATCATCATCATCATCATCATCATCATCACACCCATTGCACCAAGGTACCAGCGCACTCAAGATACACCTCTAATCTTCGCTGCGTAGCGTGAACAGGATATATCGTAATATCGCCAAGATACGCATTCTACCCGCTTCAAGCGCTATGGTGACGGAAAAAGCGCAATTTCACTGTAAATATATACAGAATGTTGCTCTACAACATTCCGCTCTTTCCGTCTCAAAAACCCAATTGCCTTGTTGGATTCTTAAATTGCATGAAACCAAGTGAGGACACTATCCGGCGTCAACAAACGGTTCAAAAACATTCTCAAACGTTTCGTAAAAGACAGTTGACCTAGAAACTAATACAGTTTGACCTAATTCGTCCCCTAGAGGAGACGAAACTTACATTTTTCTATTTTCATGAGTTCACTGCAGTCAACTTGCGCTTTTCCCGTGATTTCGCTGGTAGCCTCGTCCGCTCATAGCGGACTCAAGTTATTATCTTGAAGATGTTAGGATATATCCTGAAGCGCTACTCAGCGGTACTTTCAACTGTATCTTGAAAGCGCTGGTAGCCATGCGCATTACCTCATCATCATCATCATCATCATCATCATCATCATCATCATCATCATCATCATCAGTTGTACCGTTGATTTTATGGTTACCATCATCATAACTTTTTTTTTAGGTTTCCTCCTCCTTCTCCTTCTCCTCTTCCTCGTCCACATAGTATTAGATTATCCTTACATTTTGTCCAATGTGGCCAATCAGGGCTGAGCCGGGCAAGAAAAACTGACGGGCAGGGTCCGCTGCCAGTTTGTCAGGGATGCTGACGTCTGGCTTACCATCGAAAGTCCACTGCACCTCAAACATCTGGCAACAAATACAAAAACCCCAGTGTGATCACGAAATGTAATCATTGACAGATTGGCTGTTGGCGCACTGAAGTTTTCCTGCCTGATCGGTTGATTGATCCTTTGGGGGGCAGGAGTGCGTTACATACTGTTCTTGCATTCAGCGTAGCTGACTTGAGGAGGCCGAGTAAGTGAGAGGGAAGTAGGACACGTCTTATCTCAGTTAATCTGCATGATCCACTTAATTGGATTCGTTTCACCATGTTGCTCCAACGGAAACATAAGATTAAGCCTAAACAAATAAAAACTGTTTCAAAAGTACCATGTTAAAACCAATCAATACATTCGTTTATTTAAGTGCCGGTTGATTCTAAAATTAACATGGCAGCAACAGTGGGTATGGTAGAGGCACAATTGTTTATTTACATAACAAGGAAGAGAAGCCTACAATTCAAACCTTAACGGTCGTTTTGTGCAAAGATTGTCCATTACCTCATCGATTACATTGACAACAAAGCAATATCCGAAGTATTATTTATTTATTTCATCACTTTTATATAGCGCTTTCCCAGCTGTTCAAGGCGCTAACCGATACAGGATCTAACTCGAGCCGCCTGAGGCGCCCACTTGCAGCCTTTGGGCGCATAGTCTGACACCCAGACGACTGAGCACAATCCTGGGCGACCGGGGAGTGTGAGAAAAGACCTAGTGCGTGCTGGGTGTATTTGGGTAGCCGGCACTCCCCCGTCTAGGACATGAGCGTCAGGATCTTTAAAGTCCATGCTATGGAATGCTTGCGAGCACAGACTAGACCTCGGTTTATACTCTCATCCGAAGGAATAGGAGCGCAGTGTCTCAGGGTTTTTTTTTCCCTTCCAGGCCGTTACAGGCGTTTGAACCACTGCAAGTAAAGTCATTGTCACAAACAATAAACATCCACAATACTCTGGGCCCTGTTATAGCCTATGTTGGTGACTCCATTCAAGTTACTGTCGCAAATGTTGTCACTGTTTGAATTGCTAAGGATTCGTTGACTCAATGACTATCTGATCTGCTTAGCCATTCATGCTGCTATTCTAAGATGTCTCCTTCTTACTTCTAATTAATTGATTTTAAGCCGTGTTTGTGCGTGAAAGAGTGTGTGTTTAAATTGTGTGCGTGCGTGCGTCTGTCTGTTTGCCTGTCTGTCTGCTTGTCTGTTCAAACTCACCAGATGTGGATCGTGCTGGGCGTAGTCAAAATTGCAGAAAAAGCGGAAGGCATTGCCTTGAATCTCCGGCAGTCTCAGAGTGGGGTTGGTAGTCATTACCGGGTATACCTCTGAAAAATCATCATCATCATCATCATCATCATCATCATCATCATCATCATCATCATCATCATCATCATCATTTACCCCTTGGGGTCATGAGCAATCTTGCCATTGTAGATTGTTCTAACCTATAAAGGGAAAAGTGAAAGCCCCAGTTGAAAACCTGTCTTGCCTTTGTAGGCATGACTGATTCACTGCGGCAACAGTACCCCCGTTGGAGTGCCGGGGGTTTCAGTATAAATAGTATCCCCACTTTCTGGAAATTTAGTGCTTTAAATTCCCACTGTTGCTGTCTTCCTCATTTGCTCTTTCCCATTCCTGATCTGTCCTATCACTCTGCTGTACTATCTTCTTCTTCGCTAGATCAATGACCTACCTTTTTTCTTGAAAACTCTTCCTGGAAAAGACTCCTTGTTTGTGTATGAGGTCTGTTGGATCAGCTTGGGAGTGTTGGACGCTTTCTGCCGGGTGGTCACTAGGGCTTCCTATGATGTTATTATTTAGCACTATAGGCATTTTATATGTATGTGTTTTGTTGATGATTTATAATGATGTTTGTATTCTATTTTGTTTTTATAACCGGGGGTTCGAGTAGTTGGGGTAAAGCCTCAGCCGTCCCCTGCGTGGGATGTCTTTATTGTAAAGTGACTGGCCGGTGGAGGGCATTCAATTTTCCCACTAGGGTTGTTTCGGCAGATCTTTTATGCGGATTGGGGGTTGTCCGGTCCTGATTTGGCTCGGAAGAGTCCGCTGGACCTAAAGCAACAATCAATCAATCAATCAATCATCATCATTACAATGGTTGTCATCGTTATCCTTAGCATCATTGCAAATAATACAACAATTCACGTATGAATGGACGAAAAGGAAGAAGGCGGGGGAAAACAATGACTTGAAAGAAAAAACAACGAATTAACGATTGGAAAGAACGAAAAAAAACAACGAATGAACAAAGAATCGGAAGAATGAATGTAAGCCTTATAAATCAACGGATGAACAACTGATGGAAACAGACTCTCACTGGTACAGGGTTCAAATCCAGTGGTGGAAGTTGTGCCAACGGGGCAAGGCTGTTTGTCACCTGCAAGCACATGAAATATACAACCTTCAGATTCACCATCCATAAAGGAAAGAATATGTATCAACCATAAACCACACCGTCATACGTTATCAACAAACAGGCCTAATCGTTTGAACATGATTCTTTGGATTACCGGTCACTATCCTGCCCGCTCCTTCTCCCGCCCCCTTCCCCTCCTCACCAGTCTCTCCCCCCTAGCCGACTTCCTCCCTGGCTACATCCCCCCCCCCCTCCTCCCTTCGTTACAACTTCACCCCTGGTCACTCCTCCCTTATCCCCCCCCCCCCTGTATTCTTCACTATCCCCACCCCTCTTCCTCCCCTTTCATCCCCGGTCTAGCACAGTTGCAATTTTTAATTTCTCGTTTCTAATATTGTGTTTTGTATGTAAAACTATACTTATGATAAAAAAAAGATCAAATATTAGACCACATGAAGCAAGAAAGTTATACTACTGATGTTTGAGCATGATTACTGAGAACGTTACTGTAGTTTCTGCTGATGTTTGATCAGTTGTCATGAAATCAGTTTTGTTTTCTTAGCCGCTTTTACTTAAAACTAATGTGCACTGAAAACGTTACTTCAGTTTTTTTGAAGTAGTTAAAACACTGGCTGACCAATTAGAAAGAACGGGTTGGACAAACTACTCTTGTTGTGTTATCTCTCAAAAGCTATAACCTTGTGTTATCTTTTGAAGCTACTTCTCTTGCGATTTAACGCGCTGGACACAACTATTCTAGCTACGTTAGTTCTATAGCAGCTTAACACTAACTTCGCTCGCGGACCATGCGAATTTGAGGGTCACTTTAGAAAGGACGTGTCGGACAGGTAATCCTTAGTGTTGCGTTCACTTAAAACGCTACATATGCTAGTTGCGGAACGTGTAATGAATTCACAAACCATATTCGTGTGCAAAGTACATTTCATGATTAGCAAACATCTTCCATTAGGACTACCTTTGCGATGAACAGTAGGTTACAACGTCCCCACAGATTATTTCGTCATATGAACAATGTTGGCACTATCTTTGCTAGTTAACAGTGCAATGACAAATTGCTTCCCAAATTGCTGCACTCACTTGTACAGTAGGCAGCGGGGCAGGTGGGGAGGGGAATGAGCTGGTAGACGAAGAAACCACCGCAGTTCTTGACGGTGATGGTGGTGTGAGTATCACAGCACACCGTGTGGTCGGATCCCTGGCCCTTGACGAAGCACGCGGTACGAGGTACTTCGCCGTCAGACACTGTCGGGTGGGCCCCGTTCAGCCAAACAGCCATCACTGTGTCGCACTGCCGGGCGAAAAAAATGAGAAAATAAGTTATAAAACAACAGAATATATATCTATATATATCCTGACAAAAAAGTAGATACAAAATAACCTGATTGTATTTATTTTTGAAAGAAATTAGAACTAAAATAACAGAAACTACTTGTTTTTAAAAATAAATAGTAACAGAATGCAGAATCTTTTTTTCGTCCCCATAAACATTTCAAGGAGATTTTCCGTGCAGTATCCATCTGCATATAAAAATTCAAAACAATGAAATTAACTTAAAATAAAACTGATCATATTATTGGGAAAGACATTAGATCTAAAACAACGGAAAATAAACAGTTTGAACGTAATTAGATGCGAACAACAATATATTATTCACATTTTAAAAGTAATTATATATAAAACAACACAGCATTGATAATGGAAAGTAATTAAATATAAAACAAAAATATCCCATACAATCCGCCAGAAATGACCTCTCATGCATTTATGATCCAATAATCCAAAGTTGTAGCATACTATAGGTTAAAAAACAGCCATTCTACTGTACGAGGACCTATGTTTTGCATGTTTTTGCAAGGCCTAAAATGGCCTTGACCTTCAAGATCAACGCAAAAACGGAACATATATGAAAGCTTAATTTATAATCTCTGGACTTTATATCTCTCATAGCTTAAGGTCAAGGGCACTTCAAAGTACTTATACAAACCTCCTTTGGACAGCTTCAGTGACCTTGACCTTGGAGTGAGGTTGACCAAATTTGCAAAGTATGGTTTGTGTGTCTCATTTATATTTAACATGCATCAAAGAATCATAAGTTCAATATTAATAGCCTAGAAAAAACATTGATATTTTGTGGGAAAATGATCTTTTAAAAAATAAAAAAAAAAAAACCACACCAGACATTTGATGACACTGTGACGTTAACCTTGAAGTGAAATTATTCATTCACTGATCTTTTTCGAGGTCTCATGGATATACACCATCTTACAAAGTTTCGTTGTGATAGTTAAAATAGGCTCTGAGTACCTAGCCACTTTAAAGTTTTTTGCACAGACAGAAGCCGGACGGCGGACAATTTTTTCGATATATTTGGGACTATTTAGGACTCACCTCGCACGGATTTGCAAAAATCTTGACACAAAAAAAATTGCAAAAAAATGGGGAATGTCTGTAACATAGGCTACACTCTCATTACCTGCCCCCTCTGATGCGGACATTTGTCGGCCATCCTACCGTCAGCAAACCTGTACCATTGGACCGTTAGATCTTTGTCGCAGAGGCCATGCGAAGTGTTGTTCATGCGTGTACTGACTCTGCGAGACTCCGACAGCACATGATAGTCGGTGCAAGGCTCGACGGCGGACACTGCACAGTGGATGAAATGGCGTGAAGATAATTTTTTTTTCTACTGAATGTTTGTATTCATTGTGCTTGTCTTTATATTGAATTGTTTCCCTTTGCTGTTGTTGGTTTTGTTGTTGTTGTTGTTGTTGTTGTTGTTGTTGTTGTTGTTGTTGTTGTTGTTAATAAAATAAGTAACTTCTCGTTTTTATATTTTGTTGTGCAATAATAACTGCAATTCTGATTTTGTATTTTAGTGAATTTATTTTAGTGATTTTGTAAAATTATTTTAGTGAAGTTTGTTTTTTTATGTTTTCATTACTGCATACATGTGCGATAGGGGTGTTTAGAGGGGCCGGGAAGGAGTCTCCTCTCTGAAAATCCTTATCGGGAAGAGAGGGGACTATAAACTGATAAAAAGGTGTAGGTAAGAAAAACGAATGAGTAGACCTCTAAAAAAATTTTTTTTAATGCAAGTGTTCATTTCTAAGAATTGTCGCTTATTTTACATGCTTTTATCTATACAAATACGACAAACTTGACTGTACGTAATTCTTTTGATGATAATAAAGATGTGTTGAATTGAATTGAATTGAATTGAATTGAATCTCTGATTAGCAGTTTTAGCATCTATTTCCTCACAAAATTTCAGTTCACCCTTCATTTTGTAAGGTAAGATATATCTTCTTCTTCTTCTTCTTCTTCTTCATCTGGCACAATCATTGCCATCGCCTCACTAATATTTCCCTTGTTGTTCTTCTTTTTCTTCTTCTTTGGGCAGAACCATCGCCATCTCCCCACTAACATCTACTGGAAGTAGGATTATATCTAAATAACGAAAATTATTACTTTTTTGTTTTAAACTTCAACTTAACAAAAGCTCTCAATTTGTAATTTTGATTGACAAAGCGATAACACACAAAATAAAAGGTAAAAGGTTTAGGTTTTTAAAACAAAATGAACAAAATGGTTAATTCCATCTATTAACAAACTCACCATACCTATAAAGATTACGCCGAATAAAACGAAAACTGAGTATCAATAGATTCATTAATAACGATTTAACAAATAATTTATTTTGCAATGCGCCTAAAACTCAGACAACATAAAATCTATTCGATGCGCATTAAACCAGCACGACATGAATGCACAAAATACACAGTCCTATCCTATCCTATCCTATCCTATCCTATCCTGTCCCATAACCCGAAGGTCGTAGGGGCACCACAGATGATCGTTTAACCAGCATACTCCATCTTTCTCTGTCCTCAGCAGCCCTCATGGCTTCGCTCAGTGTCAAACCAGTCCATTCTTGAATGTTGTCCTCCCACCTCTTTTTCGGTATCCCCATTCTTCTTCCTCCTTGCACTGTGCCTTGCAGAATGGTCTTTGCAAGGCCTGATGATCTGGTGACGTGGCCATACCATCGGAGTTTCCGTTTCTTCACCACTGTGAGCAGGTCATCGTGTTGTCCAATGGCTTGTGTGATGGTCTGTCGGACTTCGTCGTTGGTGATGTGCTGGGTATAGGAAATGCACAGAAGTCTTCTGTAGCACCTCATCTCCATGCTTTGTATTCTTCGTTGGAGATCTGCTGTGAGGGTCCATGCTTCGCAAGCATATAGGAAGATGGAGATGACCAGAGAGCGCAGCAGTCTTACTTTGGAATGTAGACTGATGGTTCTGTCTTTCCAAATGGGCTTCAACCTTGTCAGGGCAGCAGTTGTTTGTGCGATCCTGGAGAGGACTTCCTGTCGAGACCCATTGTCTGACACAATGGCTCCTAAATATTTGAAGCTGTGCACTGTGTTGAGGGATTGGCCTTGTACTTTGATGTCCATGTTGATGCCATTGGTCATCATTTTGGTCTTCTCTGCACCTATTTCCATTCCATAAGCTCTGGAGGTGGTGTCAAGCCTCTGTACAAGCTGTTCAAGTTCTTGTTCCTCTCCAGCCAATCCATCAACATCATCCGCAAAACGAAGATTGGAGATAAAAAAATACACAGTACAGTAGTAAAATTCAAACCAATCCAATCCAATGTCCACTTGAATAGCGCACAACTCCATGTCGCACACATGCTTCGGGCGCAGGGAGAAAATTACAAATATCACAGGAAAATTACAATTATCAAGGGATAATTGCAATTATCATTGAAAAATTACAAATATCTTCGCGTGGTCATGTTTAGTTTTACTCTAGCAATCCGTTTGATAATTACAATTTTAACGTGTTATTTGTAAATATGTCGTTGATATTTGTAATTATCACACGATATTTGTAATTATCACGTTTTGCGCTAGTAGGCCGTTATAATGTGAATTACACAGAACACGTGTTAATTGCTAGCTATTATCACTGATACCTTTAACTGCATGTTTTGGCGCTAGTAAGCCATCTTAGTCAGAATTAAGCATGATCACGTAAAAATTTTAAATTATGAAGTACAAATTGTAATTATTATGTGATAATTACAATTTTCGGTATTGGCGCATTTCCAGGCGGATTGCTAGAGCCAAAACTAAACATTAAACATGATCACTCGAAGATATTTATAACTTTTTTAAATAATAATTGAAATTATCTTTTGATAATTGCAATTATTCTTTGATATTTGTAATTATCTCATGATATTTGTAATTATCAGGTTTTTGCGCTAGTAGGCCGTCATATATCAGCCGGTCACTTTACAATAAAGGCATCCCATGTAGGGGACGCTGAGGCTTTACTCTAGTTTATCGAATCCCCGTTTACAAAAGCAAAATAAAATATAAACATCATTATAAACTATTAACAAAACACATACCTATAACATGCCTACACTGCTAAATAATAATAGCATAGAAAGCCCCTACGGACCCTTTGACAGAAAGCGTCCAATATCCGAATCCCCAAGCTGGCCCAACAGATCCCATACACAAATGAGGAGTTTTGGGAGAGTTTTCAACAAAAATGGTAGGTGACTGACATATTGAAAGAGTGAATACTGTAGACAACAGAAAAGAAAAGCTAAGGTAGGAATACAAGGAGTGATAGAAAAGATGAAATTTTAATCATTTATACTAAACTATTTATAGTAAAAGATCGCCTGGTATTCCCAAGAAGAAATAAAAATGCCATCAAAATTAACACAAAATAAAAGCTACTTGACTTGCCCAAACTAAAATCACAGACCCATTCAAAGCGAGAACAAGAATGGAAGATAAAGGAATTCCGGAAAGATCAAACACAAATGTATGTAAAATGCATAAAATCGGAATACCAAACATCCACTAATCCCAAAAACAACAACAAAATAAAAATAAACAAATAGGTAACGGTAACGTTTTAAGTGTAGGGGTGAGTGGCGATATGTCTCCATTTTCTCAGAGCCAGCATCATGAGGATTGTGCAAGTCTCCTCTTTTTGTGGAAACAAATACTATTTTGACATTAAGATTTGTTAGAAGATAAATACTTAAAGCAAATATCTGCAAAATCCAAATAGGACTGTTGTACAAATAACGTAAGTGTTGAAAAAAATATAAATAATCATAAAAATAAAATAATCCAAACTATCCACAGATTTGACAAATATCACTATTTTTATGCAAAATATACTACTGTTGGGCAAAATATAACTCCAAAATAAAAAGTGTAGTTTTTTTATTTATATTGAACATTAAAAAAGGGGGGAAATTTTTTTATAAATGTATGTATATATAAACACATTCTTTACCTGCTGAATAAATCTGTGCCAACCAACAAACTACAATAATAATCTTCATGTCTGAAACCAGCTCAGTGACCTTCAGACTCCGCAAAAGATAGGTCGTAGCTGTGATTAAATATTACCCGACATGTTCTTATTGTGCCCGTTTAACCACTGCAAATGAGACTAAACGACAAAAGTCTATTGAACCGGTCAACAAGCCTGACAAGATTGTTTTCGTTTGTTTAAATAATAATAATAATAATAATAATAATAATAATAATAATAATAATAATAATAATAATCATAATAATAATAATAATAATAATAATAATAATAATAATAATAATAATACAGGATGCTATGTACGCGCCTTTCCCCAAATCAATCAGGCTCAAAGCGCGGCGATCTGTACCAACATACAGTTACACGCTCACCTGTCAAATCATCATCCTCCACACACACACACACACACACACACACACACACACACACACACACACACAACAAATACACATCCATCACTCAAACAGGTGGTGTAAAGGTAAGGAGATCGCTATTGGAAGATGGAAAGAAAATAGAATTTTTATTTTTGAAAATTGTGTATTGACTCATCTCATCTCACCTCATCTCCTCATCTGAGATGAGGTGAGATGAGGTGCTACAGAAGACTTCTGGGCATTTCCTATACCCAGCACATCACCAACGACGGAGTCCGACAGACCATCACACAAGCCATTGAACAACACGATGACCTGCTCACAGTGGTGAAAAAACGGAAACTCCGATGGTATGGCCACGTCACATATCATCAGGTCTTGCAAAGACCATCCTGCAAGGCACAATGCAAGGAGGTAGAAGAAGAGGGAGACCGAAAAAGAGGTGGGAGGACAATATTCGAGAATGGACTGGTTTAACACTGAACGAAACTAAAGCAATAATCATGTAATGTAATGTAATGTAATGTAATGTAATGTAATGTAATGTAATGTAATGTGTGTGCGTATGTGTGTGTGCGTGTGTTTGTGTGGGTTTGTGTGCGCATGTCCTCGAAATGAGCTTATCCAGAAATTTCATTGATGTCAAATTAAAAGATGATATAGTGGGCAATATATTTGATGTTGCAAGTACAAACGTCTTGGGTATATCGAAATAGGTGTTGTTGTTGTTGTTGTTGTTGTTGTTTACCAACGCCTTGAGTAGCCTTTTTTTGGGTGGCAAGTACGCTACAATTATAAGAGCAATTTATCTTAAGTTAGTTTTGTTTATTTATTCGTCTTTTATAAATTTTAATTTATTTTTTATTTGTTTATTTACTACTCCACACACTATCAGAAGTTCAATCAAGTTTGTCATTCGTTTCTCAGACAGTTTGAAAAAAAGGACACGTACACTTAATATAATCATATCTGAACGTAAATGACTATTATGATCAGGTGACCTTAAAGCTTAGGACTTTTACGGCGGAAGACTCTGTAAAAATGTATAAAACAAGATAGCAAGCCATTCAAACGAATTTCCAGACACTCGCACACATAGCTGAAATTAAAGCAGCTCTTTTAAAGATGTTAATTCCGTGGCGATGTTATGACTCGGCTTTTTCCTGACGAAGTAAAAAGGGTATGGAATGATGGACCACTATCTGAACTATCTGCAAGCAAAAACATTATCAAAATCGGTTCAGCCAATATTGAGATAAAGCGCGAAATGTTGTTATAATATAATCGACATCGGTGATGGCGTCAAAGTACCCATGAAAAAAAAAAAAGGAAAAAAAAAAGATCAAAAATACAAAAGGCTGAGCGATGCTTCAATATAGTAAAATATTCAAAATTGGTCCTGCCATTCTTGAGATAAGACAAACTAGAAGGGCAAAGCCCATATGACTCACATGCTCTTTATGGAACTCGCAATATTTAACATGAAAATGAGTGCCCAGAAGAAGAAAAAAATGAGACAGTGGCAGTAAAAGTCATACCATGTTCTTGATTTTGAGATGACCTTGACCGTCGGCTCCAAATACACTCATGGCCTATCAAATAAACTATCGCAAAAGTTGCATTATGTGTGGCGGAATGAGAGGTCGACTGTTCACGCCTGGGAGAGATTATCTACCTTCCATTTGTTGGTTAGTCCATCTTTGGGTGGCTCCTGCTGTGCAGGTGTGACCATTGGGGTATGCAGGACAAGTCGAGGGCTACATATGCTAAAACAAAAAAAGAAAGAAAAAGAAAAGGTGACTTCGGGATAATCTTGACTTTCAATGACCTTGCACTTGGGATGACCTTAACCCTCAGGTGACCTCTCATGCACGTATGATCAAATAACCCAATATTGTTGTATACTATGGGTTAAATATACAGCCATTCCACTGCTCGATGACCTATTATTTGTATGTTTTTGCAAGGCCTAAAATGACCTTAATCTTCAAGATCAACGCAAAAACGGAACATATATGAAAGATCTATCATTTCTAAATACAACAAGTTTGGACTTTATATCTCTTATAGCTTATGATCAAGGTCACTTCAAAGTACCTAAACTTACCAACTTTGGACAGCTCCACTGACCTTGACCTTGAAGTGAGGTTGAAAAAATGTGTAAAGTATGTGTGTTTCATTGATATCTATCATGATGATGATGATGTCCACTTGTATGGCGCACATATCCATGCTGGCAGCATGCTCAGGGCGCAGGGGGTTGGGGAAAAAGGATGAGAAAAAAAAAAAAAAGAAGAACTTCTCTATGTATACACTCAAAAATAGTCAGAAAAGATACGTCTTCAGACGCCTCTTGAAAGAATCCAGTGTCTCTACGACTCTCAAGTCCTGGGGGAGAGTGTTCCACAATGCTGGGCCACAGTGGGAGAAGGAGCGGTGACCCAAGCGCCTCTTCCTGTAACCATCCACACTTGGAACGGACAACATAAACTGGGAATAGGAGCGAAGGGGCCTTGAGGGCTTGTGGGTAGGGACAATGTCTCTCAAGTACCGGGGAGAGGTGGGTGCCTCAAAGAATCATAAGTTCAATATGAATAACCTAAGGAATAAAAGTGAAATTGTTTGGAAATTTTTCATTTTTTGACTACAATTTGTTGACCTGAACCTTGAAGTGAAGTCATTCATTCACTGATCATTTATGACGTCTCATGGGTATACACCATCTTACCAAGTTTGGATGTGATAGCTGAAATCGGTTCAGCCGTTTTGGAGATATTGAGCAACACGTCTTTAGCAGCACAGTGAGTCCATCGACCTTGACCTTTGCAGTAGCGCAAATATGATGGCACGGAAGGCTGACCACTAACCTAGGTAATATTCTTTGACCAATGATCAAAATCCGTTCAGCGTGGTTCTTGAAATATAGCCTACCACGGACCGATTCCCAAACAGACCGACATTTGACTCGTTGTTATTGCCGACTATTTCAAAGTATTTCCAAATAGTATCTAGATTATCTGAAAATGCACACATGCAAATGTCAACATTCTTCAAAAACAATACTGCAGATGACCTTATATATTAAATTATTGAATTATTTAATCGTCCTAATACAGCGCTTTTCCAGGTCATGAGCACCTCAAAGCGTTTGCTGATACAGGATCTCATTCAAGACGCCTTATGCGCCCACTGGCTGCCTTAGGCAAATCGTCTGACGCCCACACCACTGACCACAATCCTGGGCGGCCTGGGATAGAAGAGAAGGGACCGTAGTGCATGCTGGGTACTCTTGTGTAAACGGCACTCACCCGTTTAGGACATGGTCGTTAAAGTTCGTGCGATGGAATGCGTTTGTGCACGGATTAGACCTCGGTTTATACTCTCCCCTCGATCAAGTAAAATTCTTTGTTGCCGATTACAATTCGAGCATAGAACCTATAAAACGGTAAATATGTTTCATAACGTTGAAAATAGGTCAGGAAAAGCCGCAGGTAGATTACACACATTTATAAATCAGAATTTGTCCGTCCTACATAGTGTTTTATAGTTTTATAGTGCTCTGTCCTAGCTCCAACCGTCTTCGCTTCACGTTCTCACTGGCCCCAAAACAAAACAGTATAGATATATAATTGTTTGACCCATATATTTAAATCACAAAGTTATAGATATTAATCTTGTTGACCTTTGCACACTTGTTTTAAGTCGTATACTGAACCCCATGAATGTCAGGGAAAGTAGTGCTGACTAAAGAAAACTACACACTGTTCGCTTAGATATGCTTTTGATGGGCATCTCTTTACAGTTTGTTCTAGTGGCAGGCGAGGGTGGTGATGGTGATAGCAGACCTGTGCACATCTACGGATTTTCCGTATTTTCTCCGATTTTCATGAGCAGAATACGGATTATTTATTAAAATTCTATTAAAATTCCGAAATTCTGATTTTTTTTTACTTGAACTGTCGTTACAGCTTGCTACTGAAAATTTTTAAAAACTACTGAAATTTGGTTTGTTTGCTACTGATGAGCATTTTGAGTGTGCACAGGTCTGTGATAGTGGTGTTGCGGGCGTTAGGTTACTTATTGTAGACGGTTGACTTTCGTGTGTATGGAAGAAGTACTGTAGGCAAGAAGGTCTCATTTTCAGGAGAAAAGGGGGGCAGGACACAGGCTAGAAAAAGGGCAGACAGATAGACTGAATGAAGGTTATAAGATCAATAACATGTAGGTCAATCTTGCAAACCTTTTCTTTTTTTTAAAAATTATTATTAAAAATTAGTAAAGAAAATAAATCAGTATGAACTTTAAGAACAAACTGTGAACAAAACGCACACAAAGAAGAGCAAAGCCTCTATGACTAACATGCTCCTTATGGAACTCGCAATATTTAACATGAAAATGAGTGCCCAGAAAAAAACAAAATGAAACGGTGGCATTAAAATTAAAAGTAATACCGACTTTCATCTTTATATGCTCTTGACCTTGGGATGACCTTGACCCTCACGTGACCTCTCATGCATGTCTGATCAAATAACCAATGTAAATAAACAGCCATTCCACTGTACGATGACCTTTTTAAATAAAAATATTTTTGCAAGGCCTAAAATCATCTTGACCTTCAAGACCAACGCAAAAACGGAACATACATGAAAGATCAATCTATCATCTCTAAATACAACAAGTTTGAACTTTATATATCTCATAGTGTAGGGTCAAGGTGACTTCAAAGTACCTTACTAACCGACTTTGGACAGCTCCATTGACCGTGACCTTGGAGTGAGGTTGACTAAATTTGAATAGTATGTGAGTCTCATTGTTATATATCATGCATCAAAGTGAATTTTTTTGGAAATGGTCATTTTTTTACTATCATTTGTTGACGCTGTGGCCTTGAACTTGAGGTAAAGTCATTCACTGATAATTTATAAGGTCTCATGGGTATACACCATCTTACCAAATTTGTTTGTGATAGTTGAAATA
The DNA here is from genome assembly GCA_036898135.1 of Oncomelania hupensis. Classification (NCBI taxonomy): domain Eukaryota; kingdom Metazoa; phylum Mollusca; class Gastropoda; order Littorinimorpha; family Pomatiopsidae; genus Oncomelania; species Oncomelania hupensis. The sequence goes on along the minus strand of CM072523.1, from coordinate 33,511,768 downwards.
GGTTCTGAGATATTAATGCACTTGCAAGTCTTGCACAGGCAGACTGCGGACAGACAGACGGATGGACATTCGCTTTAGATGTCATTTTTGGACTATTTAGGACATCTCGCAGATATTTGCAAAAAACCTTCAATATTTGTTTGTTTGATTGTTTTGGAGGGAAGGGGGGGGGGGAAGAGATGAGTACATAGACTAACATTGCTATGCATTTGAGTCAAAAACCCCGTTAGAATTTAACTGAGTGGTCACATTCCAACTTTGTATTCTCTCTCTCTCTCTCTCTCTCTCTCTCTCTCTCTCTCTCTCTCTCTCTCTCTCTTTATCTCTCTCTCTCTCTCTCTCTCTCTCTCTCTCTCTTTATCTCTCTATAATCTTTTTCAGTCTGGCTTCAGATCTAAACACTCTTGTCAAACAGCACTCGCCCATATTTGTGATGTTTGGCTTGATGCTATAAACAAGAAAGACATTGCAGGGGCGGATTTTCTTGACCTTAAAAAGGCATTTGACCTAGGTAACCATAACATCTTAATGAATTAGTTACAATTCTTTTTTTCAAAATTCTGCATCTGTATTATTTTTTTAATCATATTTATCAAACAGGCACCAATCAGTATACAACAATGGTTCCTTTTCGTCTTCTGGTGATGTAACTTGTGGAGTTCCTCAAAGATCGATCCTTGGTCCTTTTTTATTCTGTATAGTTATCAATGACGTGCCCCTTTTTCTCACACAAAATGTTAAACCTTGATCTATTTGCTGATGATCCATCCCTCCATACTCATAATGCAAATCTACCTCAGGTAGAGCAAAGTCTTCAAATAAGCATAAATGAAATTGATACCTGGTGTTGCATCAATAGAATGAAATTAAATCATAATAAACGCAAACGTATGCTTCTTACTACACGACAAAAACGCCAAAATAGATCTTTTTCCTTTAATCTAAACTTAGGGTCATACAGTATTGCGCAAGTTCATGAACATAAGATGCGAGGCATAATCATCGATGATGATTTTAGCTGGCGGTCAAACGTTAACCATATCTGTAAAACATTTCTAAAAACCTTTTCCTTCTAAATAAACTTAAGACATTTTGTTATGGCTGATGCATTAAAATCTTTTTTCTATGCCCACTGTATGTCTCATTTGATTTTAATTATGCATCGATTTTTTGGTGTAATGCCAGTGACGCTCAAATTAAACAACTAAATAGTCTTCATAAAAGATCAATTATAAATCTTATAATATAGATACGGATGTTACAACTAATGAGAAATATAAAGAACTCCGAGTATTACCACTTCAAAAACAATGCATATTTAATACTGCTATTCTTATGTTCAAAATCACACACGGAGAAACACCTGCATATCTTGTTACATTTTTTTACTAAGCCAGTTGATGGGCATTATAACTTACCCCTCCCTCGCCTTGTTTTATATAAAAATAGCCTATCATTTAATGGAGCTAGTGTTTGAAATTCTCTCCATCTGGAGTGTAAACATTGCGACACACTGTTTTCTTTCAAATGTAAAATATGTAGGCATCTGCAAAATTAATTTTAAAAGATATGCATAATAACATAATTATATAAGAACACAATCATTCATGAAATTATTAATTTATGTATGTATTTCTTTTTTTTAAATTATATTCTTATTCTTCTTCTTATTATTATAATTAATGTTGTTATAGCTATTATTATTATTGTAATTCTTGTTATAATGATAATAGAATAATAATAATAATAATAATAATAATAATAATAATAATAATAATAATAATAATAATAATAATAATAATAATAATAATAATAATAATAATAATAATACATTACATTACATGATTATTGCTTTAGGTCCAGCGGACTCTTCCGAGCCAAATCAGGACTGGACAACCCCTGATCCGCATAAAAAATCTGCTGAAACAACCCTAGTGGTAAAACTGAAAGCTCTCCACCAGCCAGTCACTTTACAATAAAGACATCCCACGCAGGGGACGCTGAGGCTGTACTCTAATTTATCGAACCCCCGTTTACAAAAACAAAATAGAATACAAACATCATTATAAATTATCAACAAAACACATACATATAAAATGCCTACATTGCTAAATAATAACATCATAGGAAGCCCTAGTGACCACCTGGCAGAATGCATCCAATATTCCCAAGCTGATCCAACAGACCTCATACACAAATAAGGAGTCTTGTCCCGGAAGAGTTTTCAAGAAAAAAGGTAGATGACTGGTCTAGCGAAGAAGAAGATAGTATAGCAGATTGATAGAACAGAGCAGAAATGAGAAAGAGCAAATGAGAAAGACAGCGACAGTGGGAATTTAAAGCACTAAATTTCCAGAAAGTGGGGATACTATTTATACTGAAACCCCCGGCACCCCAACGGGGGTAATAATAATAATAATAATAATAATAATAATAATAATAATAATAATAATAATAATAATAATAATCGTGGTGATTGTAATGGTGGTGATAGTGATAATGGTGATAATAATGATGACAATAATTGTTATTATTATTTTCTAATGATGATAATAATAATAATAATAATAATAATAATAATAATAATAATAATAATAATAACAATAATTGTTAGCATTATTATTATTGTTATTATTTTTGTTATTATTTGTAGCGAACGTGAATAATCCGCTTCCCAACAATAGTTCTATTTTTAGCATGTGAGTGATTGTATCAAAATAAATGTGTCTTATGTTATTATTTTCATTGGCTAAAATTGTTGAACCAATGGAATAATGAATGGCTGGCAGGTCAGGGCAATTGGAGTTCACTTGATTTGTGTGCTCCAAGGTGTGAGGATATGTAGAGGCAGTGTGTCAGGACAGGAAATAAAAGATAAAGAAAGAAAACGAAGAAAAGATTGTTGTAAAAAGTGAAGAAGTAGAAAGCACTGAGAACTTATCAAGTTGTGTAGGTTCGGTGGACTTTCTCTCTGAAAGTGGGTGTATATTGTGCTGTAAAGATTACAGCTGCCTACGGGAAGCTGGTGTAAGCTTCATACACCTGGACACACGGCGTTGTCTCGGACAACGGAGAAAGGGCGACTCGAGGAACATCGGCGGTCGGCCGTGCGTCTTGTACCTGACCAAGACGCGTTTTCGTTTCTCAGACAGATAGGGCAGGCGAGCCCATCTGCCTGTTTACAACATCACTGCTCGTCTTTCTGCCTGTCTACAACATCATCTGTGCATCCAGGTTTACTTGTGCACTGACTCCCTACGTTACGCCAGGTAGCGTGTTTTCTTTTGATTTGGCTCAGGACATGCAAATGCCGGCCGTTTGAATCTCGCAGTTGTTTAAACTGGACAGAGAGGTGTAAAAAGATTGTTGTAGAACGATTGGTGTGAAAGATTGCTGTAAAATATTGTTTATTTATATAAAGTATTGAGAGCGTGGAGCTTATATTTTGTGTTGGTGTTTGCCTGTGTTAATGAGAATATGTGAATTTGTGGGTGTGGTAGTAAACAGAGAGGCTTGCACGCACATTTTATTTTGATCTAGGAGTTAATTATATTTTGCATTCACTTATCTATTGTAAACAGGCACACACATCCAAATATCCATACGTTACATTATTATTATTATTATTATTATTATTATTATTATTATTATTATTATTATTATTATAAGGGTGAAGGATCTCGATGAGGTGAGTGGTTGCCTAAAATTGTTTAAAGAAAATGATGAAGATGTTGGTGTGATTGTGTGTGCATGTGTGTGAGTGCATGTGCCTGTGTGAGTTTTATGATTTTATGATTTCAAAGTTAAAGTTAAAGGTTCTCTACTATGTAAATTTATTAAAGGACAGATTGGAAGATTAGACTGTATCATTAGTCCAAAATCTGTATCCCTAATAAAAAAAAAAAAGTTCCAAGTTAAAAAGTTCCACCTTTATCAAAACCTGCGAACTTCTTACCTAAAGAAACACACTGGAAAAGAACGGGGCCTGGCGGAATGAGTTATCTAACAATACATGTTTGTTGATACTATATAAAGAAAATGGCCACGACGACTAATTCTAGATTTCCACAAAATGCAGATAACCAACCATTAAACCTAAAATTGCGCTAGACCTGCGCTATTGTCATTTAGCGATGAATCGCTTCGTATAATACGGATAAATCCTCTTCGTCGCTGGATTTGACAGAGATCTCTGGATTTAAGAGTTGGTCGATGGAGGCTTTGCTTGAAGAGCGTTTTCTGCTGGCCCGCCTGGAAGAGAATGTGGTCGGCCGCTGCCCCTTTCTTATGTTTTTCTTTGCGATGGCCAAGTCGATCCCCAACAGGGCGGCGGGGTGATTGATGTTGGGCGCGAACGACGCCGTCTTGAAAGGATGAGTCCTGCGCCTTCGGCGAACATTGCGGATCTTGGGCGTGGCACCGATGAAGAGCAGCGCCATCTTCTTTAGGTACTTTAGGAAGTGCTGCTCGTCGGCGTTCAGCTGGACGAAAACGCGGGCGACGTTGAAGGACTCCAGAACGAACGTGATGAAGAAGGACAATGTGGTGAAATTGAATAACAGGATGAAGATGAAGAACACGATGGGGCCCAGTACCGGTTGGTTCTCGTAGTAGTCGAAAAAATTGCTCACGCCTGCACAGAAAAAAACCAGAAACGTGACCTTCCTACTCCAATAGGTTATAGAACAGTCTTAGCGTACAGAGCCAAAAGTGTATAACCTATATTCGGTATCATTATAGGCTTAAGGTAACTGGCAGCGATCGATTCCTATACGACAAAACGATTTTGATGATGATGAGGAAGAGGATGGTGATGAGGATGATGACGACGACGACGACGGTGATTATGATGATGATGATGATGACGATGATGATGATGATGATGATGATGATGATGATGATGATGATGATGATGATGATGATGATGATGATGATGATGACTGTCACGATGAAGATGATATGACAATGATTTTGCGGACGCCTAGTAGAACCCCAACTACGCATAATACTCCTTGAAGAGTGTACCTTTCAATATTAAAGGAAAACGATCGAATTCAACGGCTAACTGTAATGAAAGAACCGAATGAACGCCAAGAAGATCCCTCACCTAATCCAAAGTTAAATAGAGCTTGAACGGTTTGGGGAAAGTTCCTGTAGTCTTTTAAATGACTGGCGAAAAGGAAGAAGCAGCAGGAGCCGAAGGCGATGAATAGAATGATGACGATGAGCAGCTCACTGAAGATGCTGCCTTTGGCAATACTGAAGCCCTGCAGCACCACTCTGAAGTAGCGGTTAAAGCGCAGAACTTTGAACACCTTCAGTACCACCAACACCAGCACCAAAGACCGCATCACTTCAATCGCCTGCACACAAGTATAGGGGCACAGTTGTATGCCCTGTCATCAGATCCAATAATAATAATAATAATAATAATAATAATAATAATAATAATAATAATAATAATAATAATAATAATAATAATAATAATAATAATCATACTACTACTACTACTACTACTACTACTATTACTACTACTACTACTACTACTACTACTACTACTACTACTACTACTACTACTACTAATAATAATAATAATAATAATAACTAGAAAGGCCAAGCCAGTGTGACTCACATGCCACTTATGGTACTCGAAAATGAGTACCCAGAAAAAATCAAATGAAATGGTGGCATTAAAATGCAAATTAATAACGAATTTCATCTTTCTATCTCTTGACCTTGAGATGACATTGACTTCCTGCTCAAAATACACTCATGTACTATCAAATAAAGTACAGCAAACGTTATATTATGCCCCAAAAAACGATGACGTTGGATGACTTTGACCTTCAGTGACCTTGACCTTGAGATGACCTTGACCCTCGCGTGATCTCTCACGCATGTCTGATCAAATAACCCAATGTTGTTGGATACTATGGGTTAAATAAACAGCCATAACGACGACCTATTTTTTGTATGTTTTTGCAAAGCCTAAAATGACCTTGTCCTTCAAAATCAACGCAAAAACGGAACGAATATGAAAGAGTAATCAATCATCTCTAAAAATAAAAAAATAAAAAAATAATAAAATAAAAAAAACACCTACAACACGTCTGGATTTGAAATTTCTAATAGTCAATGTCACTTCAAAGTACCTATATAAACCGACTTTGGACAGCTCCAGTGACCTCGACCTTGGAATGAGGTTTACCAAATTTGCATATTATGTGTGTCTCATTGATATCTATCATGCTTCAAAAAATCGTAAGTTCAATATTAATAACCTATAAAATAAAAAAAATTAAGGAAATTGTGTGAGAAATTGTCATTTTATGACTAACATTTGATGAGTCGGTGACCTTGACCTTCAAGTGAAGTCATTCATTCACTTATTCTGTTCGAGGTCTCATGGGTATACACCATCTTACCAAGTTTGGTTGTGATAGTTGAAATAGGCTCTGAGTACTTAGCCACTTGTCCCCCAACAGACGGTGGACGACGGACGGCGGACGGCGAACAGATAGACGGACAGACGGATATTTCTTTTCGATATCAATTTTGGATTATTTGGGACTGATCTCGCACAGATTTTAGAAAATGTTGAAAACTTTTTTTTTTTTGGAGAGGGGTGGGGGGATGGTAGGGCGGTGTGTACATAGATTCACACTGCTTGTTGTTGTTGTTGTATCAAATTTTATTCATCAGATTAACAAAAGTTGTACTGATCACACTGCTATGCATGTGAGTCAATAAGAAGAAGAAGAAGAAGAAGAAGAAGAAGAAGAAGAAGAAGAAGAAGAAGAAGAAGAACTTCTAAAGTTATGAAATGTTTCGTATAAAAAAACATTCGCTAAGCTGTGGCGGAATCCTATCCTATCCTATCCTGTCCCGTAACCCTGAGGTCGTAGGGGCACCACAGATGATCGTTTAACCAGCATACTCCATCTTTCTCTGTCCTCAGCAGCCCTGATGGCTTCGCTCAGTGTCAAACCAGTCCATTCTCGAATGTTGTCCTCCCACCTCTTTTTTGGTCTCCCTCTTCTTCTACCTCCTTGCACTGTGCCTTGCAGAATAGTCTTTGCAAGGCCTGATGATCTGGTGATGTGGCCATACCATCGGAGTTTTCGTTTCTTCACCACTGTGAGCAGGTCATCGTGTTGTCCAATGGCTTGTGTGATGGTCTGTCGGACTTCATCGCTGGTGATGTGTTGGGTATAGGAAATGCCCAAAAGTCTTCTGTAGCACCTCATCTCCATGCTTTGTATTCTTCGTTGGGGATCTGCTGTGAGGGTCCATGCTTCGCAAGCATATAGGAAGATGGAGATGACAAGGGAGCGCAGCAGTCTTACTTTGGAATGTAGACTGATGGTCCTGTCTTCAACCTTGTCAGGGCAGCAGTTGTTTGTGCGATCCTGGAGAGGACTTCCTGTCGGGACCCATTGTCTGATACAATCCGGAATCCTAAATTATCTAAATTATCATATGGACTGGATAGTTTGCAACTTACATTTGGAATATTGGAATGCTTCTGGGCTCCAAACTTAATAAAGCTAATTAAACTATGTGTATAAAAGTGAAGAGCGACGAAAATAAGTGCTTTTTAGATGCTTAGTTGTATATAAATCTCTCAAGCAGATTAGGAAAACTCAAAAGTCCCAAGTCATGAAATCTAAAATGCACGTTTTAGAGAGGATTGTATTCCACACACCCCAGTCCACCCGGCGGTAAATGGCTATCTGGGTTTGGTTTAGGATCAGGGAATCTAATGAAGCTGGGTAGAGGAGATGGGTACCGTCCTCAAGAAGCAGGTCCTGCAAAAAGGGAGATCCCTATCGCCTCTCTTTCTCTCTTCAGATCGAAAGGTTACAGGGACATTTACCGTTGACTTGTTTTACTATACGATTGGTTTATTTCATGAGATCACGTTTTGGTCAATTAGATGAGATGTTTGTAACGTTTAAAAGTTGTTATGATGTTATTTTATATCTTTAAAAAAGACAATTGCGGTATATTAGAGGTACAAGCCTGAATTCGTTACTCACCAGATCCAAGCTATGGGCAGTGACGAAGCTGACGTAAATGGAGTGGTTGGTTGCGGCCAGCTGATCCAGGAACTGGTCCACGATCACCAGGCGAGCGAGGACAAGGGCGATGGTGGTGGTTGACATGAGGTAGTTGATCAACTCAAGGATGGTCCAAGGGTTTTGCAGGTAGCTGTACAACCCCACCCTGATCAGGTAGTTCATCTCGTTGTAAATGTTGATCCCCATCATTAGCATCCACCCAATCTTGAGAAAAAAACAAAGGCACAGTCGTATATGATTATGTTAGTGCGAAAACAAACACGCAAACGCACACACAGACACACACACACACCTGCACGTGCCCTCGCGCTCTCCTACTCATCCCCCCTCACCCCTCCACACACACACACACACACACACACAAGCAAGAAAACACACACGCACCGACCAACTCACCAACCAATCCACACACTGTGAACACAAAGTTCCCAAGTCGGCTGTAACAAGAGGCCAGATTTACACAGCACTTTAGCTTCTCGCCTTACTTAGTCAGCTGTAACCTTAGTAAAGTAATGTTAGTCTGCAGAAGACGACAGAAATCTACTGTAGGCTACATATGTGTATGCTATATATATTAGGGAGTCACGGTGGCCTAATGGTAGAGCTTTGGCTTGCGGATCTGAAGGTCCCAGGTTCGAGCCCAGGCCGGGACATTGTGTTGTGTCCTTGGGAAAGACACTTTACTCCCGTTTCCTACTCCTTCGGATGAGAGTATAAACCGAGGTCTAGTCTGTGCCGCATACATTCCATCATAACGGACTTTAAAGATCCTGACGCTCATGTCCTAGACGGGTGAGTGCCGGTGACAAGAACACACCCAGCATGCGCATTCCATTGTGCAGAGCCCAGCAACAATAGACCCACAGTCACATCGGCGATACCTCAGAGGTGCAGGGGTAAGTAAAATCTAAGTAAGTGGTGACTTTGAATGTGTGCCCATGCTGGCCATGGGCCTATTTAAACATTTTAATAAGCGACAGTAGTTTGTAACGGATGTGATGTGCTCCGGGACAAGAAGCCAGTGAAGGTCTCTGGGGACAGGAGAGGTATGATCAGATTTCCCGCATCGTGCTACAATTCTGGCTGCTGTATTATGTACGGCCTGTAATCGTTATATCTCGGTTTGGGGTAGACCTGCAAGTAGACTGTTACAGTAATCAAATATAGAAAGAACCAGTGAAACAGCAGCACTGCTGGCAGCAACACTTTCAGGTTTTAATAACATAATATTTAGTTTGGATAAAAATTAATGGTCAGCATTTTCTGTGCGCACTGTTTTCGATTGTTTCTTTTGTATCACATCAATATCGTAAATCCAAACTTGTTAAGTGTAATGCAATGGAGTATAACTATCTGTGCTTTGCCACCCACCTCAGCCCAAATTACGGTGTTTTCCTCCTCGCTGGTATAGTGGTGAAGCTTGACGGTGTGCAGCGTGCTGAAGCTGACGGTGATGGCGCCTTCAGGGTTCCACTCAAAGAGGATGGAGACCTGAGAGAGGAGGTCCTTGCTGGCACTGTACAGATTTACGCTGACCAGCAAAGCCCGCGTGTGTCTATCCAGCCAATTGGCAGTTCTCAATTGCTGTAGCACAGCTTTAGCTTTCTGGAGGGGTTGAACAGACAAGTTAATAATAATAATAATAATAATAATAATAATAATAATAATAATAATAATAATAATAATAATAAATTGCATTTATACAACGCATTTTTCATTAGAATTACAACTCAGTGCGCTTACACACATCATTCGTACGCATCATCACAACATTCGCACTACATCAACCAACAAAGTTCAACCATTTTAATATCAAAGTACCCACAATCTATAATACAATGGTTCAGCCATTTTGCGATATGCCAAGAATGTTGTAAGGTTATCTTTGGGGGACATCAACTTCTCTGGTCGATGACTATGCGGGTCAAACTACGCTCATTACATCGTACCGGGTGCCCATGTTTGGGTTATATACCTCGCCAAAAGAGTCAAAAACGGTTTTGCTAATAATCGTGAAAACCGATGACGATGATAAAGACGATGACGACGACGACGATAAGATAGTTATGATGAATCATGGTGATGATGATGATGATGATGATGATGATGATGATGATGATGATGATGATGATGATGATGATGATGATGATGGTAACAGTCCAGACTTGTTAAATAACATCCCTTACTCACCGCTGCTTTGCCAGGGAGGTTTTGGGAGTATCCACCGCCCTCGTAAGACATCCTTGGACCCCAGGTGGGGGCATCACTAAGCTCCCACATGGTCTTGTATTTCCATGCGTCATTCAGGTTTTCAGAGACATTTACAGAGATCGGGTTTTCTTCTGCCCCAGTAAGTAGCTGTGACCAATCTCCGGGGTAAAAATCGCGATTCTCGTCATGGAAAAACGTCACTTCGCCCAAACAATGCCGACGGCCAAGGTTCTCCAGATACGAGATGCTTTTCGTGATGCAGTAATCTGCCACAGAGGGAGGATACAGTATAACACAAAGGTTTGTCCTATCCTATCCTATCCTATCCTATCCCGTAAATCTCAGGTCGTTGGGGCACCACAGATGATCGTTTAACCAGCATACTCCATCTTTCTTGGTCCTCGGCAACCCTGATGGCTTCGCTCAGTGTCAAGCCAGTCAATTCTCGAATGTTGTCTTCCCACCTCTTTTTCGGTCTCCCTCTTCTTCTACCTCATTGCAATGTGCTTTGCAGGATGGTTTTTGCAAGGCCTGATGATCTGGTGACGTGGCCATACCATCGGAATTTCCGTTTCTTCACCATTGTGAGCAGGTCATCGTGTTGTCCAATGGCTTGTGTGATGGTCTGTCGGACTTCTTCGTTGTTGGTGTGCTGAGTATATGAAATGCGCAGAAATCTTCTGTAGCACCTCATCTCTCTGCTTTGTATTCTTCGTTGTAGATCTGCTGTGAGGGTCCATGTTTCGCAAGCGTATAGGAAGATGGAGATGACAAGGGAGCGCAGAAGCCTTACCTTGGAATGTAGACTGATGGTCTTGTCTTTCCAATGATGGGCTTCAACCTTGCCAGGGCAGCAGTTGTTTGTGTGATCCTGGAGAGGACTTCCTGTCGGGACCCATTGTCTGATACAATGCCTCCTAGGTTTGTACCTTGTGAATATCTTACGACCTCGAGAAGTGCCACTGCGACAGCGGGACAAATTCATATTCTCATACTCGCCATCAAAATTTATATTGGAAATGTTTTGTGACTTTCAGAAGTGAGATAAGATTCGTCACTTCTTTCTGAGGCATCTTTTTCATGGCAATCACTGGATGGTAATTTTTAAAAAATATATATTTTGCTGTATTTTGTTTGTTTGTTTGTTTGTATTTGCATCCAGGAAAGTGCAAAAACCTAAATCCAAATCTTTCCAATCTAATCCAAGCAAATACAATGTTATGATATAGAAGAACCTTTATCAAATCGCTGCCTAAACTGCTTCAAATTGATGCCTCCCAGCACTGTACTGACTCCACTGACGGTCATATTGTTTGGCCCTCGGTGCAGAGCTTCTATCATCGTCTCGTCCAAGTAATGCCAAACGTCCTTCCCCAATTTCACCTGCAACCACATCATCATCATCATCATCATCATCATCATCATCATCATCATCATCATCATCATCATCATCATCATCATTCACCTGTCGTGACAGTTGACTAATATATTCTAGTAGCCGCCTTCCGACAGTCCGGCTGAGTCATCAATATCGAAGGAAATGACGCACAGAGCGCCGATGTCTACATTACATTATTGTTGCTTTAGGTCCAGCGGACTCTTCCGAGCCAAATCAGGACCGGACAACCCCCAATCCGCATAAAAGATCTGCTGAAACAACCCTAGTGGGAAAACTGAATGCCCTCCACCAGCCAGTCACTTTACAATAAAGACATCCCACGCAGAGGACGCTGAGGCTTCACCCCAACTTATCGAACCCCCGTTTACAAAAACAAAAAAAATACAAACATTATAAATTATCAACAAAACACATACATATAAAATGCCTACATTGCTAAATAATAACATCATAGGAAGCCCTAGTGACCACCTGGCAGAAAGCGTCCAATATTCCCAAGCTGATCCAACAGACCTCATACACAAACAAGGAGTCTTATCCCGGAAGAGTTTTCAAGAAAAAAGGTAGGAGACTGGGCTAGCGAAGAAGACGATAGTATAGCAGATTGATAGAACAGAGCAGGAATGAGAAAGAGCAAATGAGAAAGACAGCGACAGTGGGAATTTAAAGCACTACATTTCCAGAAAGTGGGGATACTATTTATACTGAAACCCCCGGCACCCCAACGGGGGTACTGTTGCCGCAGTGAATCGGTCATGCCTACAAAGTCAAGACAGGTTTTCAACTGGGCTTTCACTTTTCCCTTTATAGGTTTAGAACAATCTACAGTGGCAAGATTGCTCATGACCCCAAGGGGTGCCGATGTCTAAGGGATAAAGATGATCTAAGGAAGATATGAATCGAGATTGGTACTGACTGGTGACGGAAAGAGCTCAAATTCAGTACCATATATTAAAGAATTATTCTCTACAACATTGTGCTCTTTCCACCTCAAAAATCCATTTACCTTCTTATGAAACCAAGTGAGGATGCGTCAACCCAGGGTTCGAAAATATTCTCAAACGGTTCGAAAAAGACAGTTGACCTACATGAAAGAAAGTTTGACCTAATTCGTCGCTTATATGAGCCGAAAGTTGCATTTCCAGACAGCTTTTTAACTCGTATTCATATTCTCATTATGTCGACCGTTATTTATCGCAGTAAAGTTCTATTTTCGAAGATTTCCGTTGTTTGGTCGCCATATTAACTGTTTTAAGTTTATTTATACACCAAACACTGCATAGAAAGTTTAGCCGTTAGGGGTGAAAGAAGGCGTCTCCCAGAATATTCCCGTCAGATGTTACGACTGCGCGGAAGATATCCTCCAAGAAGCCGTCGCTGCTTCAGAAAACGTCTACATCGGATGCATCATCGTCGTCGTCGTCATCGTCATCATCTTCATCATTATCAACATCATCAACATCATCAAAAACATCACCATAATCATATTAGAAGCATCAACAACGTTCTGCAACTCTTATGGAACATGCAATCATACCTTTCTTTCACATTAGATATGTAATAGTTTTTAAAAGAAAACAAGCTAGCTTACAGTTTGACTAAAAGGGTAATGCCCATATGCCTCACATGCTCCTTATAGAGCTCGCAATATTTAACATGAAAATAAGTGCCCAGAAAAAAACAAAATGAAACGGTGGCATTCAAATGCAAAGTAATATCGACTTTGATCTCCCTATGCTCTTGACTTTGAGATGACCTTGACCTCCGGCCCCAAATACACTCACGTACTATTAAATAAACTACAGCAACAGTTGTATTGATGTCGAAATGCGTATAGACTAAGCAACTTTTCTTTCACTCACTAAGTCAAGGCTCCATGAACATTTCTTGCACAGACACGAGGGGCGGACATATTTGGACTATTTAGGGCAGCTTTTGTCCATAATTATACTTACATCTTCAAACGGAATGTGGCCATAGACTCCGTCCTCCAGCATGCTTTTGATGACGGTGTTGGCTCTGTAGGCATGTTCAATCTCAGTGTGTCCCATGCTGAAGTACCAGACAGTGACCAGGTACAGCAGCCACACGATCGCCTCTCGCAAGATCTCTCTCGACTGAGCCTCTTGGGTCAGACGCAGTCTGATGTCCTTTGCCTGTTGCCCACGCGCAATGCCATAGTAACTCCAAACAGCGTAATTATATTATGGCCTATGAGATTCTTGTCATCTGGCAATACATCCAGTTTCATAGACATTGTTGAGTGTTAAAGAATGTACGGTCGATGAAAAAAGCATGAATATAATACAATCCTGAAACTTATTTCCAGGAGGCCTATGGTTAAAGCGTTAACTATTCCTTCTGTCCTATATCGTTTCATTCTTGCTGCTTACTACCATTCTCCTTCCCTTATAACCTTATATTTCTCTCCAAGTTTCTCCTCTCCCATTATTATTGGTTTCGATCTTACTTCTTTTCGCCTGATGATCTTCTTCATCATTTTCCCTCTTCATTCTGTTTTCTAACAATGGTTATATATTTTTTATTCTTCTCTCTTCTTGCTCCACGCTCATGAATGAAAACACGGAAGAGGCCGCGTTCTCCACTGCCCTAAAACAGCCCCACCATTCTATTATAGCAACGCTCTGCGATTCAGGAGAATCTGACCATGTTGGCAGGCTAACAACGCCCGACAGTCGACACGTATTAGGCCGCCCCAAGCTGCTCACCTTGCTCCGCGGTATGGGATATTCGTATTCTTCCATTGCCCACATGCCATCTAGAAGTTTCCGCCGAGCTTCGTACTCTTTCAGGATCGTCACATGGATCAGATTCCCTTCTTCGTCTGAAAACATCATTATCATCCTATCCTATCCTATCCTGTCCCGTAACTCGGAGGTCGTAGGGGCACCACAGATGATCGTTTAACCAGCATACTCCATCTTTCTCTGTCCTCAACAACCCTGATGGCTTCGCTCAGTGTCAAGCCAGTCCATTCTCGAATGTTGTCCTCCCACCTCTTTTTCGGTCTCCCTCTTCTTCTACCTCCTTGCACTGTGCCTTGCAGAATGGTCTTTGCAAGGCCGGATGATCTGGTGACGTGGCCATACCATCGGAGTTTCCATTTCTTCACCATTGTGAGCAGGTCATCGTGTTGTCCAATGGCTTGTGTGATGGTCTGTCGGACTTCGTCGTTGGTGATGTGTTGGGTATAAGAAATCCCAGAAGTCTTCTGTAGCACCTCATCTCCATGCTTTGTATTCTTCGTTGTAGATCTGCTGTGAGGGTCCATGTTTCACAAGCATATAGGAAGATGGAGATGACAAGGGAGCGCAGCAGTCTTACTTTGGAATGTAGACTGATGGTCCTGTCTTTCCAAATGGGCTTCAACCTTGTAAGGGCAGCAGTTGTTTGTGCGATCCTGGAGAGGACTTCCTGTCAGGACCCATTGTCTGATACAATGGCTCCTAAATAT
The DNA here is from genome assembly GCA_036898135.1 of Oncomelania hupensis. NCBI lineage: Eukaryota > Metazoa > Mollusca > Gastropoda > Littorinimorpha > Pomatiopsidae > Oncomelania > Oncomelania hupensis. The sequence continues at coordinate 33,496,602 of CM072523.1, read as the reverse complement.
TTGAAGCTATGCACTGTGTTGAGGGATTGGCCTTGGACTTATTGGCCTTGGCCTTATTATCATAATCACGAACATCAACGACTACTCACACGCCTTTGCTCAATCATCATCATCATCATCATCATCATCATCATCATCATCATCATCATCATCATCATCTTCATCAACAACAATCGTCATCAATCAACACCCTCCATGTGCACTCGGGAGGAACCGAACCTTCATCATCATTATCATCATGATCGTCGTCGTCGTCATCATCATCATCATGATCTCCTTCTTCATCATCATCATCATCAATCAATCATCATCATCCTCATCATCTTCTTCTTCATAAGGACAGTTGAGAAGAGGTCATCATCATCCTCATCATCCTCATCATCATCACATCATCATCATCGTTGTCGTCGTCATAATCATTGTCACCATCATCATAACAAGTCAGTCTGTCTGTCAGTGATTCACTCACTCACCATATGCAGAGATACCCGTTACTTCCTTGACGTTGACGTGTTGCTTGAGGACGATGATGTAGACGACAGAGAGCAACAACACTTTCACTGGCTCAATAATGAACGCATTCTGCCACCAGCCTGCACAAACGATTTTTTTAAAATAAACCATCTAAACGGAAGAAAATCTCTTTGTCGCTACAGCCACCGCCACAAAATAAAATAGTCTAGTTGTTCTAACATTCCTTGAGGTCACAGCTCGTTTTGAATGACCCAGTCACCGTTAATTAACTGCAGTTGCCAATCTGGAATAAACACCACTGGACTTGTAAGGCGCTGCAATTGGCTTCCAATGCCATAGCAAGAAATGATGTATGCTACAATGTATTATTCTTATTCTTAAAAACCGTTTGGCTGCCTGAGAAGTCCTTTTCAAACCGAAATCATCCTTACCGTCGTCGCCATAATACCATCATCGCTATGTCGATAACCGCATTCACAATCGTTTACTGTCATCATCATTATCGCCTACTCCACGGTTACCACTACCACAACAACTAGTACTACCATCATCATCATCATCATCATCATCATCATCATCATCATCGCCGTCGTCGTCATCATCATCATCCTCATCACCTCCACCACTACCATCACTACCACCACCATCAGGGTGTATCATCATTACCATCATCATCACCACAACCACCACCACCACCATCAGGACTTTTCACCTGTGAAGAAGGCAGCTAGCCAGTCGACAGAGGCCTGGTAGCCAAGCTTCAAGCCGTATAGCATGACAATCCAGGAGGCGAAAATGGCCAGAGACATCGCAACGATCCAGGTGATATAAAGGCTCCACCAAGGCAGTTTCAAGCTGACCAAATGTGAAGAAGGAAGAGGACACTTAAAACTTGCAAAGCGCTCTAAACGTGTCTAGTCTTCCCTAGCAAGGGATATACGCTTGCTAAATAAATGGGCATTAGACTGGACTGAATTAGACAATTAGGTTTTGGCATATTGTTAGGTTTCCAAACGCACAAAGTCAATTCGCTTAAAAATTTGAATGTTCAATGTCATTCTACTGAGACCTAACTGTTCTTCATAAAATACTATCGAAAGCATTGTAGGTTCTTCGAACTGTATCTAGAGAGTAGAGAAGAGAGGGAGGGTGGGAGAGAAAAGAGAGAGAGAAAAGAGAGTTAGTTAGTTATTTATTGCTTACAGGGTCCAGCGGACTGCAAAGAGCCGAATCAGAACCACAAAATCAAGACCACAACTTCGGTGAAAGAGGGCTCACCCCTGATCCGCATAAAAGACCTGCCGAAACACCCCTAGTGGTAACACTGAAGATACTCCACCAGCCGGTCACTTTACAATAAAGACATTCCACGCAGGATACGTTGAGGCTATACTCTAATTTATCGAACCCCCGTTTACAAAAACAAAATAGAATACAAACATCATCATAAAATATCAACAAAACACATACATATAAAATGCCTACATTGCCAAATAATAACATCATAGGAAGCCCTAGTGACCACCTGGCAGAAAGCGTCCAATATCCCCAAGCTGAACCAACAGACCTCACACACAAATGAGTTTTGTCCCCGAAGAGTCAAGAAAAAAGATAAGTGACTGTTCTAGCGAAGAAGATAGTATAGTAGATTGATAGAACAGACTAGGAATGAGAAAGAACAAAGGAGAAAGACACTGACAGTGACAGTGGGAATTTAAAGCACTAAATTTCCAGACAGTGGGGATACTATTTATACTGAAACCCCCGGCACCCCCACGGGGGGAGAAGAGAGAGAGAAGACAGAGAGAGGAAGAGCCTGAGGTAGAGAAAAAGAGAGAGGGGCGGAAAGAAAGAGAGACGGAGACATGAGGCAGACAGAAGGACGCTTCGGAGACATGAGACACGCAGTGTGATGGACAGGCAGTGTGTACGCTCTGACAAACCTTTTGGGGCACTGGCAGAAGAAGATGCATAGTAAGGTGGCCAGCAGGCTGGAACAGGTGTTCTTAAGGCACAACGCGCATACGGCACTTGCTTCCCGCATCTCTTTCTTCTCCATGCTACTGTTAAGTCTGTTGTTTCTTTTCTCGTCGCCGTCTTTCTGCTTCACTTTAGTGCTTGCTGCCTTGGACGTTTTCGTGTCGTCAACGTCTGCAGAGTTGTTGAGGGAGGCTACATCTCCATCCACGCTGTCCCCGTCGCCAGCGTTGCCTTCTCCGTCACCTCCCAACGTGGCATTCACATTCCGATTTCCACCACCTCTGCTCTCAATCCTTGACCCGTGCGAGGCATCACTCTCGTCAGATGAGTCAAAGTACAACGAAGAGTAGACGGCGTTCTTGTTGCGGTTGACGATATCTTCAGCAATGCACTGGGCCGCTCTTCGCTTGAACAGTTTGAGAGCTCTGGCCCCTCGCTTCTCGGCCGCTTTGTATTCAATGTCGTGCTGCTGACGAATTGTATCAAATGGCGTGTCTTCTGGCGGCTCAACTGGTGGTACACACCGGTCTTTTCGCTTTTTACCTCGCAGTTTGTTCAATTTCGCTTTCAGTCTTCCCTTGATGCCCGAAGGCTTGGACGTTGTGCCTTCACGTTCGCTATTAGAACGGCTCTTTCTTTTTGTTTTAGCGGCTTCCGTCAGCTCCAAATCTCTCAATGTGTGTTCGAATCCTGGAGCCACGGCAGAGCAGATCCAACAGCTATGAGGCTTTATACCCAATGCCTTGAAGCAGCGGTTGGTTGCAGACTCTGACATGTGTTCTTCCTGTTCAACTGTCTCTACGAACTCCCTTTTATCTTTCACTTCTAAGGCCAGTCCCTTGTCTTCGGCGGCTTTTCTTTCTTTTCCTACCGTCTTTTCTCTTCTCTCTTTCAGTTTTTCTAAATAGGTCCTTCTATGTACTTTTCCTGCAGGGACCTGATCACCTGTTCGCAAAATAGGGTTCTGTACAACCCTGTCTCCTGCTGCGAACACAATGTCATTAATTATGTCAATCTTACCCTTGTTCTCCTCAACAGGCCCACTAGAAACATTCAAACTTGCTGAGGCGAACTGGCTACCGCACGTCAGTCTTTCTGTATCTCCTGGTATTGTTCGGATAACGCCACCTCTTGCTTCTAGGTGTGAGCTGTGAATACCGCTGTCGTCTGTTGTCTGCAAAGCTCGCTTCTGCCTTCTAGTACGGAGTTTCTCAAAGTAAGAGCTGCACTGGTAAGAAGGTTTCCCTTCTTCAAACAGATTTAAATCCGTCTTTTGAGAGTACCTATAAAGAGGCGCCTTTGCTGGTTTATTCGATGGGGTCTGGCCTACATATTCTTCTTCTTTCTTTACACGTTTCAGTTCTTCTTCTCTGTGCAGTTCCTCGCGTTCTGCTTGTAGGCTGCTCTCCTGCACCAACCTGCCGATGTTCGCTCGAAGGTAGGTGACTACAGCCTGGAAGAACGGAGAGGTTCTGATGTCTTCAACCTCTGGCCCCAGATACCTTGAACGTTGTGAGGTCTTGGAGCTTGGCGTTTGACTTGAACGTTGTGAAGTCCTAGAACACTCTGCTTTCGACTTGTGAGGAAATGGCGAATCACCAACTTTCGATGTACTTGGATTTGGGATGTCTAGTGCAGATACACACGGTAAGCTGTTTAGTTTGAGTTGTTTCTTTGGAATGACGGACATTTTATTATGTTTCGAAGTGCCAATATTTCCTCCTCTTCCACATCCTGACTGTCTGACCAACCCTTCTGGCAAAAGTGAGTTGTGGTATGCACCCTCCATGCGTTTCTTCGCCGTTTCTTTTGTCATTTTCTTGCCACCATCTTTATCACCATCTTGTGCAAAGGCAGAACCACCACCATCAACATCATCTGAAAGTCTGTTACTAGGTGAATGGCTTACATTGTTTTCTCCGTCGTCATTCCTTTCATCATCTGCACAGTTATTTCTGTTCTCGTCATCACTATTGTAGACGTCATCAATGATGGGTAAACTGAGACCTCCAACCCCTGCATCGAAAGACAACAGTTCTTCCAAAGTATTATTTTCTTCAACAAAAGGTCCGGATTCCATATGAAGGGTTGTGCTCGGATACCTCTGCGAAGGCGAGGATGCTTTCGGGGAAAGAGATCTGATGATGCATTCGCTGCTGATCCTTGAGGGTGGAACCTGCTGGTCGGAGCTACAATCTGTTATCCTGCAATCGGTCAGTTCTGCCGGAAAGGTAGCAGCGTCTGTCTTCCAATGCCTTTCGCCTACCATGTTAAGACCGATCCTTCCTTCATTATCAGCCTCTACACTTTTGTCCATGGTCCGATTGTCACTGTAAGAAGACTGGTTATTATTGTTAGAAGACTTGATGCTGTCGCGATATGATCGATCAGCATTGTTCAAAGATTTGTCAGCAGCACTCGTCGATTTGCTGTCGGAAATATGGCTTGACGGTTCTTCGACAGATGATTCCTGGACCTGAACAGAAATAAGACCAATATAATGTAGCAGAAGTCGGTTAACATCAAAGCAAAAACAATATGCATGCATCAATAGGCCTACGTGAAACTCTTATATACACGCACACATGCTCACGACTAAACACACACATACACGTACATACGCACGCACGCACACACAGACATAAAAGTACACAAACACACACACGTGTTTCACAAAATCTGGAATATTGACAACTCGTCTCGCAGGTTACAAACTAAGGAACAATTCTGCAACACCTATAGCATCATCTACACTTGACATTGCGGGCTGCAATTTAAGTAGATATAATAAACTACTTTTGAAACATCAAAAGATTCAAATATAGTTCTATACACAAGTTAGTAAAAAGATATATTACCAAAATAAAAAAAGATACATTAACAAAATAAAGGAATCGTTAAGTAAGCTTACCGAAGGGCTGGAACCACTGCTGGGAGAGTCCAATTGGACAGAACTGACTGAGGTCACAACCCGTTTCTTCGATATCTTGGCTTTCTTGGGTTTGGGCTTCTCTGGCTCTGTATGTTTACCCAGTATCACCTTTTCCTGAAGCGCTTGTTCTGCACGCATAAACAAAAGACGACAGATAACATTTCACTTCATATGGATCGCGAACAGCTGAGAACTACTACTAGTCACTCCGTGGTTAGCCTGCTGCGGTTCTTACAAACACGCGGCTGTCGTCCCTGATCAATAGGTGAAGATATTCCTATTTTGAAGACGCCATGGGGCTGTTGACGTCGCCTCAGTTGTTGATTGGCCTTTCTGTCTACACCGCAAAAATGTAGGCCTACCCAACAATTATTTGGTCAAGAGTTGTTGCGGTGAGCATGAATTTACAATTTATGTCGTGGCCCTTAGTTGTCGTACAGGCTTACACGGACAGTTACAGGTGCACATAGTACAATGCGTCTAGTCTGCTTTTTACAACACCACCAACCTGCTTTGACGAGCGCTCGTTCGTCGACGCTGTAAGTGGGATATTTCTTAGCTTTGGGCGGAGGGCTGGTGGCTTGAAAACACTGGGCCAGGAACATGCTGACGGGTAGAACGATCACCGCGCTCTGAATGCCAACGATGATGGAACGAATATTGATTCGCAGGGGTCCTTTGCTTACCTGCGGTTTTCAATAGTTCCGATTCAGTTATGTATATTCATGTACATTCAAAATAGTGTAACGTCTGTTCACAATACGACTAAACTTTCACACATACCAAATAACGTGTAAAATTACCTTATTAAATCGTACAACAAAATAAAAACATAACTGTAGCCTAGCCATAAATAAATAACAACATACCAATAGTTTTCCAAGCGTTAACACATGAAATTTGTACAAACAATAACAATACCATAGACACATGACAATGCAATACAATTCAATACAATGCAATGCAATACCATACAATACAACTTTATTCTTCTCGAATTGAGCAATTACAGAACACTAAAATAAATCTATATTAGTAGTTACTAGATACTGCAATACACTGCACACGTTTTTTTTGAGTATCTGCTGTGGTGTCTTACTTTCTCTTTATAGAATTAAACGAAAACAGGAGAAAAACTGAATAGTTAAATTATTGTTATAATTTTCATTCCTTAGCCTTTCCTCAACATTATGATCACGGCCATCGTCTTCGTTTGATGTCAGCATCAACACCAACATCATCAGCATTATCCTCCTCTTCAAACGTCATCATCCCTACCACAATTATCAGCAGAATTAATATGTAAGAGCAAAGCCTACCTGGCGATCCGTCCATTCCATTTGGCGTCTATCAATGACGATGAATGATGGTGACTGACTATGATGAAGATGATGATGATGATGATGATGATGATGATAATGATAATGATAATGATGATGATGATGATAATGATGATGATGATGATGATGAAGACGACGACGATGATGTAGTACAGGCGTAAGTACGTTAATGTGGAGAACAAACTGTTGTGTGAAACCTGAGCGTTGGGGTCATCAGTTGGGATGCCATAGAACATGAGGCTGCACATCATGGTAGTCATCAGAACGCACAGACCGCAGGTGATTCTCTGTACTCTTGTGAACGGGCTGAAAGCAAAGACTTCACAGTTTGGGTATTTTGGATTTGAATTTGGAATTAGGAATAATATTGCTTACGTTAACAATATGGTTGAAAATATTGCGGTTGCCTGCTCAGCGTAATCGTGGCGCAGCATCACCCAGGACGAGGGGGAACAAGACATAGTACTTGTTGGGTGTGCTTATTTTATATTCTTTTTTTTTTTTTTTTTTTTTTTTTTTTTAGTTTCTGTCACTTATCTGTCTAAGACTTGCGTGCACAGACTAAAAGGCTAAGGGTCATGCTATTGGCACCATACGCTGTTGCACTAGGTGATTCGAACAGCAGTCTCCATGTTTAGCCCCCCCCCCCCCCCCTCTCTCTCTCTCTCTCTCTCTCTCTCTCTCTCTCTCTCTCTCTCTCTCTCTCTCTCTCTCTCTCTCTTACCTGTAAGGGGGTTTGAGTCCAATACTGAGCCAGATATGCCCGTTGCGGAGATTCATGCTGGTGCGAAGCATGGTGTTGTACAGTTTGCGGTCGTGCATTTCCATCGGCGTGAAGGCTGGCACTTCTACACACAGATCACCTGCAGACAGGGGATGCTCGTATACATGGGGGCTTTCTTCTTTACTACGCTGATCAACTCTACAGGCTGTTCAAGGCGCTGGGCACCAATGTCTGGCATGTACAGAACAGGTTGCTTTGTAACCAGGACCACATCCACGTTACCCAAGGCGAAGGCATGTGCCCACAGTCAACAGCTAGTTCAACCGCGCCGCCATACACTATGCATCAAATTATTTTTACCTGTGCCATGCTCCACGCTGATCCAGTCATTGTACAAACAGTGCCATGCATCTCCTTTGATCACATCTTGCACGTAAACTTCCTTCAGGAACCTAAAGCAACAACACACACACGAAAACAAACAGAACACCCCTTACTAATGTCGTAAATATACGAAAGTCGCAAATACACCAAAGCCGCATTTAACAGTGTTTTTTTTAATCATTTTGTTAAAAAGGGGTGTATGTGGCAATTTCTGGTATTTATCAGTGATGGAGAAAGTTTTTAAGCTAGGGGTATTTATACCCTCAACCAAAACAGGTGGGGGTTTTCATACCCTCATTGCAAACATAAGGGGGTTTTTCTACCCCCTTTTAGTTTTGTAGGGAGTACACCAACATTTTCTGTCAGTGTTAGCCACGGAAATTCCAGCAGCCATTTCTCCTGGAAAGTCTTTTCATCAGTTTGAGTTTCTTCAGCCGGGACCGGTTGCGGCTCACCTTTTTCTTCTCTTACCGAGCACTTAAAGCCAAAGGCTGACAAAAAAGTTGTTTTTTTCCTTCTTCTTGTTTTAATTTTTTTTTTTAGCAATTAGTTTTGTCTGCTTTATTTTTCCTTTTCCTCAGCTTCCCCTCAGATCGCTGCTTGTCGGCCATGTTTAATGTTCATTCATTTGGTGAATTAACGTCCCCGGACACAATGCGTATAGGGGACAAAGCCGGTTGTTGTCAGTCTTATATAGCCAGTCAAAAGCGTCGAAAAAAAATAGTGAATATTATCGTGCATATGATTGGCTGTTTCTCGGAAGCGACAGAATGAATAGGAGGGGGAGAGAGGATGGTAGGCGGTCGCGCAGGACGCACAGGCACACGATCCAAATCGAGCGAAAGCTGTACGCACGACCGAAATAGTTGTAGCCTACCTGATGATACCTCCCAGCAACTTAGCTTTACGTTTTCATACCCCTTTGGCACTGACTTTGTGCGTGTTTATACCCTTTCATTACATTTTCGTTACGTGATTTCCCAACTCAGTACGTGAAACACGTACGATTGTACGTGATCTCCATCACTGTTTATAATATTCTATAAGTTTTAATGATGTCATAAAAATCCTTCAATGAAACTGTAACATTATTTATTCCTTAAACAAATTGAGAAAATGTAATGAATTGATTATAAAAATCCACTGTGACATGTACCTACATTGAAACAAACTAAAGCATGGCTCTTCTCTTTGTCTTTCTGGTGCTTAGATACAACTCAAATTAAGAGTTTTATTTTAAATATGAAGTCTTTAGCAGTCTAGCTTTCGAGAACGTTTCCTACAACAAGGAGCCAGCGACGACGACGATGATGATGATGATGATGATGATGATGATGATGATGATGATGATGATGATGATGATGATGATGATGATGATGATGATGATATGATGATGATGATGATGACGACGGCGATAACGATACTGACCAAGCGGGGCTGGAGCCTGATGAATCATGCCAAACGACCACAGATTTTAGCCTTCCCAGAGTGGCTGGTGTCGTGATGACAAACCAGTTCTCCGCTCCTTTAGTGAACAGCTGTTGTTCCTCGTCCTTCAGCCGGTGAACTCGACTCTGAAACAACGACAACCGAACTTTGATACGAAAAATAAAACAAGCACACATCGCGACTGTCAAATTTCAACGGAATTTTTTTTAAAACCATAACATTGACTTAACAACTCTACAAGGTATTTTCTCTCTAATCCAAAAATGACTTAACAACAATTCAGGTGTTTGCAAAATTCCAGGAATGCTGCGACACCCTCTTCTGAGTTGCGTGTCAAACCCGCGATTATCAGTCCTCAGTAACAAAATCCCTGTTTCGAAAAAGCGGTGCGAGTCTTCTGTCCTATGTTGCTTTACCTTCCCCGTTTCTAAGGAGAGACGGGCAGCCATTCACAGCTGAGTGAACTGTAGTGCTTGTTGTGCGCTGTTATTGTCGTTGCTTTTGTTATTTTGTTTTTTTTCTTCTGCCAGTTCAACGGTCTTATTCCAAGTACCTCCACATTTAATTAGCTCAACCCAAAATCTTAACCGGGCTAGTGGCTGCCGAAGTGTTTGAAACACGAACGTGTGTCCTAACCTATATACCACTCTCTTCCGACCTCGTTTTCATGGTGAAAATGAAAAGAAACAATTCCAACGGGAACTGACCATGCCCTGGGTTCCTTTCAGATAGAGAAACACCTTGGCAGTGGTGCCAGAATTGGTCCACCATCCAGTGACCACGCACACCAAGAAAGCAAACTGGTCTGTGATTTGGTTGTCTTCCAGGATAGCCACTCGACTCTGGAACAGTCAATAACATTGTCCGGTGAAGGTATGATACATACATTCAGCCAGCTTCGAGCTTGGGAATCAGCGTGCCTATATATGATCTTTGATATTTGAAGGTAGCCGATTTTTTTTTAACCGAAAGATTATGAAAAATTATTAGTTATTAGTTCCTTCCTACAAGAATAACTAGGAACATTATAGAGAATTAATTAAAGTAATTTATGTGGAATCTCGTTAAAGCTATCTAAACTATTTGTGTCCGATCTTCACGGATCCCAACCTTGTCGCGGTTCTTGTTCAAATTCTAACACTCGGTGTTAGTTTTAATTTCAGTTTCACCAAACTTAAACTCATTGGAGAATTGAATTGTGCATGTTTAATTTATCGACAATGAAGTGTTTGTCCGATCGGCACTTGCTGATTTAAATGCGGTGTCAGTGAGGACTCCGGAACGCTTACAAACTTCACATTTTGTTACACGTATTTATTAATAGTGGATTCAGCCCCGATGCTTGAATCTTTATATGTGTAGCTCGAATTCGTTCATCCACGCAGCCTGTTCACTCAGCAACACGGCTGGAGGCGTCGAATACAGTTTTTCAACTTTATTCAGCAAACATCAACAACTGCATACAAGATCGCTTTCCAAAAATCACTTTAAAAATCACTACTCGCAAGCAGACTGTACATTGCTTACATGTATAGTTTCTCAACGATCTGGAAAAACTTCGAACATTCCAGAATGACAATAACACCCAATCACAATAAAACTCGTCACCGGAACTACGTTACGTACTTTCTTACGTCATATAGTTTAGAAGAATTGCCCAGCTGTTACCCGTAAGATATGGAAAATTCGATCGATATTAAAGAAGTAATTCCAGAAAATTCTCAACGATACTTCAACAATATTGATCAATAAAAACTATCCACATTAAAGAAAGCTCGTTCTAGTAACAGCGCAGAATCAAATCAACGGTAAATACACGCTATCATGATCGGAACTATCGTGCGCGTCTCAAACGTAATACACTCACTGAGGGTCGTGCGTGTTTGGCTGAGCTGTCAGCAATGGCTCTAGGCACCAACCTACGTTCCGGGATCTGTCTGAAGACAGCGACTGTCAGCCTGTTTAGATGGTCACCTTCAGTTCTTCGGAACGTATTGTCTTTACCATCGTGATATTATCCTATCCTATCCTGTCCCGTAACTCGGAGGTCGTAGGGGCACCACAGATGATCGTTTAACCAGCATACTCCATCTTTCTCTGTCCTCAGCAGCCCTGATGGCTTCGCTCAGTGTCAAACCAGTCCATTCTCGAATGTTGTCCTCCCACATCTTTTTTGGTCTCCCTCTTTTTCTACCTCCTTGCAATGTGCCTTGCAGAATGGTCTTTGAGGCCGCATGATCTGGTGACGTGGCCATACCTTCGGAGTTTCCGTTTCTCCACCACTGTTAGCAGGTCATCGTATTCTCCAATGGCTTGTGTGATGGTCTGTTGGACTTCATCGTTGGTGATGTGTTGGGTATAGGAAATGCCCAGAAGTCTTCTGTAGCACCTCATCTCCATGCTTTGTATTCTTCGTTGCAGATCTGCCGTGAGGGTCCATGCTTCGCAAGCATATAGGAAGATGGAGATGACAAGGGAGCGCAGCAGTCTTACTTTGGAATGTAGACTGATGGTCCTGTCTTTCCAAATGGGCTTCAACCTTGTCAGGGCAGCAGTTGTTTGTGCGATCCTGGAGAGGACTTCCTGTCGGGACCCATTGTCTGATACAATGGCTCCTAAATATTTGAAGCTATGGATTGGCCTTGGACTTTGATGTCCGTGTTGATGCCATTGGTGTTGTTGGTCATCATTTTGGTCTTCTCTGCACTTATTTCCATTCCATAAGCTCTGGAGGTGGTGTCAAGCCTCTGTACCAGCTGTTCAAGTTCTTGTTCCTCTCCAGCCAATCCATCACACACCGACTCAACCGAAGCTTTTAGGTTTTGAAGCTAGTTCAGCCAGGCTAGCTAAATAGCTTCGCCGGTGCTCTTCTTTCCTTTCCTTTCACTGAAAGGGAGAGTGTAGGCAAGCTATAAATAGCCCGCAGCCAGCAAAATGTGGGAGAACCCACTGAACTAAATAAACTGGAAGTACCCTCTAAATGAGAAAGCGCTAGCCAATAGTGAAGCCGGCGGAAGTTTCAAAGACGCCATATTGGTACTCGTATTCTGTGGTATGCTACGATGTTTTATCTCTGGATTGTCCAGTGTTTGACAAACTCTTTTAAGCATAAACGATGCCTATGTGCGCTGTTATTAATTGTTCAAGGCAAGACTGCCCTGATGAACGCAAAAAAAGGAATCACCTTTCATCGGTAAGTAGCTTTTTTTTTGTTTTAATTTAATTAATGTCACGTAGGCCTACACTTGGTAACATTTTCAGCGTTTTAGATTTGTCACGACTAGGTTGTAAACTCTTGCAATGATGAGTTTAGAATAAGTAATGAGTTTTATCGTAATGATTGAAGGTCTTTCAAACGTGTGTTTCTGCAATCGTCGTGTCGATTATTCTGTTATTTTGTGGGGGTTCTGTTCACAGCTGTGAAGTCTCTACTTTCGTTTTTGTAAACTCGTAGTATAGTATGTAATTGAGGCCTACGAAAGAAGAGACTTCACAGCCTGAGTTCTGCTGTACAAATGTGCACTAATACCTATTAGTTAAAAAAAACAAAAGTGGAGAGGGAAATTGTTTGGGTGGGTCAAAGATTGGGGTGGGGTAAGGGAGGTTTCTGGTAGATGTACTCATTGTTCTTAGATAACATTGTTCTTGACAAACTTTATTTTTTAATTTTTTTTTCTCTTCAGTTTTCCTTCAAGTACCCTGGGCTCTGGAATGCATGGGAAAGAAATTGTTTTCGTTCAGGTTTTAAGGCCAATTCAATTCAAAGTCTATGATCTGTTCACAACACTTTGAAAAGAGTTGCTTTGATGCAACTGGGCAGTGTATTCATCTGAAAGATGGAGCCATCCCAACATTGATGGCCTACCTTCTTATCTAAAGGTAAGTGTTTGGTTTGTGTACTTTTCTCTATGCATAAGGTGGCACGCTAGGTTCAGTACACATGTTACTTTATTTTGATATTTTCTTATAATTTATTTTGATTTTTCCTTAGTAAAGTTAGTTATACATGGATTTATCAAAATCAAATGAACATCAAAATTGGTGTGATATCAAACAATTGTTTGAAAAAGATCAATAGAAGCAACATTTAATGCTATACTCATGTTAGAGCTTATTATGTGCACATTTCATATTGTTAATTTGAATAAAACTAGCGTAAACAATATTTTTGGTCCAGTGGGTTTAGTGTTACATATTATTTTTAAAATAATATATTATATATACACTAGTTTTGTACATTATACATTTTAACCAGAAGAGTTTACTTTTCCTGTAACTCAATAGCAAGTGTGAATATGGCATGATCACTGATTTTGTTTTTATAAATAATAACTTTCATGCTGTAGGAGCAAATCAAATGTACACAAATGTAAAAAATAATGAATGCTTTAACTTCTTATAATTAATTTTTACACTTATCTGTTACACTTTTTAAAAACATTTGCAGCCTATGACAGATCCTTTGTCACCAAACAAAGAAGGTCATAAAAATGACACAAGGATGTTCATGCAAAAGTGAACACAAATATACTTTGTTTTATTAGCTGATATCACTGTTTATAAGCAAGTACGTCCACTACTAGTAATAATTAATTGTTCACATTTACTGCAACTCAACAGCAGGTGTCATGATACCTGATTTTTTTTAAAAAATAAATAATAACTTTCATGCTGTAGGAACAAAGATAAAAAAAAAATTAATGCTTTAACTTCTTATAATTAATTTTTAAAACTTATCTGTTAGTGTTCCTATCCTATCCTATCCTGTCCCATAACCCGAAGGTCGTAGGGGCACCACAGATGATCGTTTAACCAGCATACTCCATCTTTCTCTGTCCTCAGCAGCCCTCATGGCTTCGCTCAGTGTCAAACCAGTCCATTCTCGAATGTTGTCCTCCCACCTCTTTTTCGGTCTCCCCCTTCTTCTACCTCCTTGCACTGTGCCTTGCAGAATGGTCTTTGCAAGGCCTGATGATCTGGTGACGTGGCCATACCATCGGAGTTTCCGTTTCTTCACCACTGTGAGCAGGTCATCGTGTTGTCCAATGGCTTGTGTGATGGTCTGTTAGTGTTACACTTTCAAAAAACATTTGCAGCCTATATTACAGATCCTTTGTCATCCACTGGAACTCCTTCGATCACTTGGGATGTCAACATGTCAGTCTCAAAGTCAAACAAAGAATAAGAAGGTACTTATGAAAAAAATGACACAAGGGTGTTCGACATTTTAATTTAACACCATTTATTTGTGTTCCTTCATATATTTTACACATTTGTCTGCTTGTTATGCCATCAACTCATTAGTTTCAAGAATAGTAAGTAAATAGGCCACTAGCAAAAGTGAACACAAATAAAGATAGTTTTTAATTTGCTGATATCACTGTTTTTAAGCAAGTATGTCCACTACTAGAATATTAATAGTTTATATTTCCTGCAACTCAGCACAGGTTTTCATTGTGTCATGATACCTGATTTTTTTTATAAATAATAACTTTCATGATGTGGGAGCAAATGTAAAAAAGCATGAATGCTTTAACTTCTTATAATTATTTTTACACTTTCCTGACAATTTTGTTTCCATTGCATGGCTAGGTAGTTGCAGAGGATGAATTGAAAAGTAGGAATCATAACTGACATGATCATTTGTGTATTTTTGCTGTTGAATTTACTTTTAAGTATGTCATGCTTTTTTTCAAGTGTTCCCCTTACTAGATTTATTATTAAATTTTATTTTATTTATTTATTTATATTTTTTTTTATTAATTTATTTTATTTTTTCTTTTTGTAAATTTTATTTTATTATGTTTTGTAATTTTTTTTTTTTTTATCTCAATTAAATATTTGTATCTGAGAATATTTAAGTGAACCAGTGTTGGTAATAATGCTAATTATTATATTTTTCTTGTTATGTTATTATTTATTATTGTTTTATTATTATTATTAATTTCATCATATTTGTTATTTTCTATCCCTTTACTGAATAAGATATTGTCTTTTTTTTTTTTCTTTTTTTTTTTTTTAAAATAAGTTTATAGTCCCCTCTCTTCCCAATAAGGATTTTCAGAGAGGAGACTTTTTTAAGATATTGTCATAGCTGAATATTTCTTCGTATTTGTGTCATATACTTATTATGGCAACACCAGTTATTTGTTGTAAATTCCCTGAGAGGATCTTTCATCTTTTCTATCCAATTATGATTTGCCTGTTCTTGTTTATGTTAGTTGGGATTTATCGGTTGTTACAAATGTGTGAATTTATCTTCATTTGGAGTACTTCAGTTGTGTCCACTTTGTATTTGTGTGGGTGTGAGTGTAGTATTATGAAAGTTCACTTCCTCTTATATCATATTTTATTTTATTATCATCCTCAGTTAATCATTATCATAATATAATCATACTGCCATAGTGATATCGCTGTATTGTAATGTACGATATGTTGAGGGATGAGATTGTTGATTTTTTTTACGTTGAGTCTGAAGAAACTCTGGAATGGAAGAATAAAAAAGGCTGAAATAAAAACTTAATGCAAAAAAAAATATATAATTTTAATTGTTTAATGTTGTATTGCCTTGTACAGATAATATGTAATGGTTAATCTTTTAATCTTATATTGCATGTACTGTCACCCTGTTTTATTTGTACTCCTTTTATGATGCTGCAACATTAAATACATTTCTTGTGATCACTTGTCACTTTGTATCTTGTAAGAGCATATGGTATAGGGAAAATAATTCCATGTGTGAACAGAAATAGAAAATTCAGACTTTTAGCAGTTGGTTCGCTTTATCATTGTTTAATGACAGCTCAAATTTTTGAATAACCCCGTTTTCGCCCAAAATAAACAAAGCCTTCAAAGTGTGGCCCTTTTAGCTTATATACCTATAAACAGAAAGTATTTGTTCTTTAAACAGCATTTATAACTATAAACTTAATTAGCAAAGTTCTGAATGACATGTTAATGATGTTAAATAAATATTTGTAATAGGTACTGCTGTTGTGTATTTTGTACAGTTGTGTTGAATTTTGCTATCTTGGTTAAAAAGGCAACAGTATTTGGAGATAGGGACATGCACACAGATGCAATTATTGTGAACACCTTTGCTGGCGGGGTGGATTTTTTGAGTACAGGGTTTTTACAATGAATAAAATTTTCTAACCTTGCACACATTCATTTTTGTTCAGACTTGTTTGTAAGTAGTGTCTTTGTTCACATGGTATTGTGTTTCTCTATACAATTTTCAATTAGCAATGATATTACAACTAACCTAAATTGGGCGATCTCCTCTTTGCTGTCCTCATTCTCTACTCCTTCTATCATCTCTATGTGGCTTAATTGTTCTATAGTTGTTTGGATGATCTTATTTTGAAACTTGCTCCTCAAAACAAGCTTTTTTTTCCTTAGCACTTGACTTTGCATACATATTCAACTAAAAATGTATCATTATTAGCTGTGTATTAGAAACAAGGACTTAAGATAAATAGCACATAAGAAATCTTGAAAAAGCTCCCATGTTCTAAAATTAAAAGAAAATAACAAAACAGAAAATTAACAATAACAAGCATCCACTACAATTAACCCCAGTATTTTATTCAGATAACAGCAGTGTATATAGTATGCAAATGAGCTTACTGGGATAGTCCAAGGGATACTTTTATAAATGACGTTTAGATAAAAACAGCCACACAAAATTTTTAAAAGCTGTGCCCTACTAGCTTAGTAGCTACTTTTATCGAAAATGAAATCGTAGTGCCAATGTGACGATCTCAAAATCCGTAAATCATTTAGTTCTTGACAGTCTACTCTAAACCTATGTTGTAGCATGATATTTTATCGTAATTCTTTCAAAGTGCAAGAATAATTCAGTAACTGACCAGGAATTACAGAGCATAGACTGCCTCATGCCTGCTAGCGACAATAGCGAAAGTAAACTAGACTACGAGTACCAATATGGCGGCACTTTGGCTTCATACAGAGCTAGCCAGGGTATATCCATTTCTTTTAGATCAGTGGGGAGAACCTAAGAGTGCTGCTCACATAGGCATTGAGCTAGTGTGATCAATGTCATCCGCAAAACGAAAATTGGAGATTGCTCTACCCCCAATGCTGACTGTGCCTTCGTGATCTGCAAGGGCATCTGACATGATGCGCTCTAGGAAGATGTTGAAGAGTGTTGGAGAGAGTAGGCATTTTTGACGCACACAGATTGTTGTTCTGAACCAGTTCCCGATGCTGTTGTTACGGAGGACTGCACTGGTAGCCTTCCCATACAGGCTTTTGATGATTTCAATAATTTTAGGGCTGATGTTGTACACTTTCATTGTTGCCCATAGAGCTGCATGCCAGACTCGGTCAAATGCCTTCTTGAAGTCTATGAACACATGATATATATGTTGTTGGTGCTGTAGGTATTTTTCACAGATTATTCTGAAGTTGAAAATCTGTTCAGTGGTACTTCGCCCTGCCCTGAATCCTGCTTGTTCTTCAGCTATGATTTGTTCAGCTTGGGGTTTCAACCTGTTGAGTATTATTTTCAGGAGGACCTTGCTGGGATGGCTGATGAAGCTGATGGTGCGGCAATTTTCACACTCCTGAATGTTACCTTTTTTGGGAATAGTGATGACAAGCGACTGGGTCCATGGTGTAGGTCATTCCCCACTCTGCCAGATCCTGTTACAGATAATGGTGAGGGCATCAATCATCGCCTCTCCTCCTGCCTGTAGCAGTTCCGCGGGCATGTTGTCCACCCCCGCTGACCTCCCTTTCTTCAGCGATTGCACTGCTGCCTCAACTTCTTCCCGGAGAATTGGGAGGATTTCTTCTTCTTCTCTGTTCTCGGGACATGCTAGAACCGATGGGTCTCCACTTGTGTACGGCTGTAAAGGCCAGAGCAGCACTCTGTCCATCCGTCCAAGACCCCTTGTTCCTACGTAAGGCGTGTGCCAGACTCGCCCTGGACCGTGGAGACCCTGGCCCTGGGCTGTCTAACACTTGTCAGCCGCCTCACAGTCTGGCAAGCCCTCCCGCTGTTGTTCCCGCTCAGACTGTTCTTTATTTCCTGGCACTGATCCTCCATCCATTTCTCCCCTGCCGTGCGCACGCACCCTCGGATGTCACTGTTGACTCTTCGGTAGACATCAGCTCCCCGCGAGGTGTTCTTTTTCTTTTCCATCTCTCTTCGTTTATCACACAGATCCAAAAGTTCAGGTGTGATCCACGGCTTCTTCTTTGGTCGGTGCTTGCCAAGGATCTCAGTGGCGGCATCTGTCACAGCTGGTGGTGGTCATAGTGTTGATATCTACTTCACCAGCCCCCAAAATGAGCAGTGGTGCAAATTTCCCTCCAATTGTGGCCTGAAATAGTTCTGCCACCTCCGGGTCTTGCAGTTTGTCCAGGTCGAACTTCAGTCTAGTGCACTTTGCGGTATTTACTCTCTTCTTCGTGATATGAGATGTTTAAATAAACCAATGCTACTCACCCTGAATGTATCCAACCAGTCTTCCTCCTTGCCCCAATACAGGAGGATGAAGTAGACGATCCAGATGAAGACGACGACGGAGACGACGGCGGGGTTCTTGAAAAACTCGCGGAAGGCGCTGATGTCCAAAGGATTGATAGGGTTAGGAGCCACCAGGATACCGCCAGAGAAAATACTCAAGTGAAGGCACATGCAGTGTAGCATCTCAAAGTTGGAAAACTCCGACACCTGGACAGAAGGAATGTAAGAATAAATACGCGAATGGGTGAAGGAAGAAAGGAAGAAAGAATTAATGCAAAGAAAGAAAGGTATTAAAGAATTAAATGGAACTGGATTGGTTCATCATCATACCGTACATCCGTGGGCTTCCCAGGAAGACGTGTTAGCGTTCCAGGTCTGACAAGCGACGTTGGCGATAAGAAACTGAATAAAGGGAGCCTCGTCCTTGAATTCGGTCAGCAGAACTCCTAGATGGATTGTCATATGTATTTCGTATCTGAAGAGTGAAAATAAGACAATTAGAAAAAAAGTCAACAAGAAAACTGCAAATAGCAACGAGCATGTATTAACAGCATGGATGTTAAAAGAAAATTTGACATAACTTGACATAACTTAACCATTCACGCCAGGATAATGCAATGGCCAAGAACAAGATTATTACATATTAAACCTCACGTGCCAGAGATTTTTCCTTGCAAACACATATTATTAATAATAGGTAGCCTAGCACTGTAATCATGCAGACTATCACGTGTAATTTGTAAAGTAAGGATTAATTTGTGGATCGTGGATTAAGCCTGTGGAAATAAAATCTAAAAATAAAATAAAACCAATAAAATCTATACCGTTTACATTTGTTCTAATGGTTATTTTTGTCTGCTTTGTCTTCTTTGTTTTGTGTCGTATGTAATACTTCGTAAATCATTTCTTTTCCATTCTTCGGAATAAAGATGTGACTTCAACTGTCTTTAGTCTTACTGTCCGTCTGTATCTCTGGCTTCCAGAAACACGACGTTGGTATCTTCCTCCAGTTCTTTGTATGATCGCAAGTTCACCCTGGGGTACCTTAAGTTTGTGAACACTGCACACAAGAAAATGAAATTGGAACGAAAGATTATAATTCATGACAATAACATGGGTGAAATTTACAGGAGGGAATGGGTGTGATAGGGAGTTTGGGGAGTGGGTGGAGAAGGGAGATGTGTGTGTGAAATGGAGGTGGGAGGGGGGGGGGGGGGGAGGATGCGAAAAAACGCAGCAAACTCTCTAGCATCAAAACACACTGGTTCTAGATTTAGTTGTTGGAGTTTCTGTACTGACTTTTTCTCCTTCTATACAAAATAAAACGTCAAATAGATAATCAGTATTTACAGGGTCCAACGGACTGCCAAGAGCCGAATCAGGACCACACAAAACTAAGCAAAATCAGACTAAACTGCTACCACTTAAATATGATAAAAGATGTAAATAAAACCAGTCTTACTAATAAAATTTAACCAAGAATATAAACAAGATGATAATTATGACCTAGATGCGATAAAACAAACCCACATCATGTAAAAATTTAAACAGGTGTTTACTATTACAAACTTTACAAATCTCATTAAAATTATCGAACCAAAATATCTTTCTCTTTTATCAGCCAGATCAGTACATTCAGACATAATAATGGCGGGCAGAAAAGGATTTGTCACATGCAAAGCACCACGTTGGTTCTTCTCCTTTTAAAATGAAACCCAATATGAAGACGAGCCATAACAATTTCTTCTTTGCGGGTGGACGCAGAGTTAGGCAAGGGAGCAGACAACTCTGGAAGAATTTGAAATATTTTGTTATAGATTTGATTAGACCATTCGGTCTGCCACGGCCATTTACAATAAGAGTCAGTCATACAACGCAGGTCAGAGTATGGAACAAATTGGAAAATCTCTAAAGGGAAATCTAGATGCAGAGCTTCTTTGCCGCTTTGTCCACTGCAATGATGCCGCGGATGCCCAGGTGACTAGTAAAAACTATCTTTTTACCCTCAGAAACAAGTTGTGTGTGGAGGTCATGGATCTCTGCCAGAAAAGGGCGCAATATCTTTCTCGTGGGAAAGTCTGAAGTCCTGATAGTGAATCAGACATGATTAAAACTGAGGATATTTTAGATTGATAAACTTGTTTCGGAGCTAAATGAATTGCCTAGAGCTCAGCTGTATAAACAGAACAAAAATCTGGTATACGCTGTTGCGAAGTCTGTTCGAGGTATCTCCCAGAGACCGACGCAGCAGCAACTGAGTCTCCTTTCTTCGACCCTTCCGTAAAAGGTTTTCATATCCTTTATACAATGAACATTGTTCTAGATAAAGTTGCTTAAAAACAGCTTGGGAAGTTTCGGTCTTTTTGAGGGATGTGAGGTTGAAGTTGATAATGGGGTTGATGAGGTTCCAAGGTGGGAGCACAGTTAGCAATTGGTTATCATTAACAGAGTCAATATCTATGCCTGCAGTGTCAAAGTGAGGTTGTTGTTGTATCAAATTTTATTCATCAGATTAACATAAGCAAAGTGAGGACGTATTCTGATACCAAAAGGAGGAACTTCTGTCGGTTTGTTGGAGTATTTAAAAGTAAATAACGGGTTTAGAACACAATCATAAGCAGGATTTTCAGTGTTTGCTTTAAGCTTGAGAAAATACTACATAACGAGCTGAAGCCTTCGGATCTCCAATGGAGGTTCACCAGCCTCAGCGTAGACTTTCCTTCGGAGAAGTGCGAAACTCCCCCGGGCAGATCTGGACTGAAGACCTTGATGATGGATTGGATCCAAGGCTTTCAAATAGGTTTTCCTAGCGGAACCATATACGATGCTACCATAATCTAATTTCGAGCTTATCAGAGAACGATAGAGGAGAAGAAGAGTTTATTTGTGTGTTCCACAATCTGTGTGGCTGACAACTTTCAAAATATTAAGACCTTTCTGGCAGCTTTCCATCAAGTATTTACTATGATAAAACGTCAAAATCGTCCTCAGCTTGTAAATGATTATAGGATGGCGACTGTGGTCTCCAATACGGTCAATATATCCGTAAAACCACAACATTCACAATACGGTTATACGTTTAACACGGGTGGCCGTTTTTTTTTTTTTTTGGTTTTTCTTGAGAATTAATCAAAGGCCATGAGACGTGCGAGATGGTAACCCACTACTCTTCCCCCCATCCCCTTTCTCGCTCCTACCTTTTCATTTCTTCCACCACCCCACCTCCCCACACCAATAAGCTGTAATGATCGTAACCTGCCTGCAGTGTTTTTGATCTACCTGTATTGTTATGATCTTAACCTGTCTATACTATTGTGATCTTACTCTACCTGTAATCTGCTCTCCAAAAGAGCCATTGTCCATGGGCTGGAAGTGGACAGTGAGGGTGAGACTGGCCACCACTTTGGTAAGGTTGAATCGCAGCAACGTCGCTAGTCCTGCCGTGGAATTCACGTACGTCGTCTGAAAGCGTTCGGCAGATTTTTTTTGTAAAGGAATTTGTGTTCACTTTTCAAGATTTAAACATCCGAGTCTCCCTAAGCACCTGTCTCAAGCAGACGTTTTATAAATTCCTTCTTCGGTTCCTCTTCCAATCTTGCAGCCTGAAATGCATTTTGGTCACTGTCTGTTGTTTCACGAAAGTGCAATAAGTATAACTTTAGGTGCTTTACAAGTCATTCATTCACTCATTCATTCATGAGGACAATTACGCCGATTGTGACGCCAGAGAGGAGACAACGACGACGACGATGTTGATAAAAGCTAATGACAACAACAACGACAACAATGAGGGCGATTTACCTGTTCTTTCAAAATACTATTGGTATCTGGTGCTGTTTTATCTGTCAGATCGACCTTCTCCCATCTGAACATAGCTTTCATCTCTGGGCTTACTGGAAACGGGGAAAAAAGTGTTTTTGAACGATCCTGCTGGTTATAGTTTTTCTCTGGTGATTATATCAAGCATGCTACTGTAGGTTTAAATGAATGGCTCTTTGCAAGTACACAACATCGTAAACAATATCATGATGAAAATGCTTAACCTTGTTCACACAAAAATGAATTTTTCTGATGTATTATATACTACAACAAGACGCTTAGCCTTACCACTGAGATTCAGCATGCAATGATAACAATTCTTTGTTAAGAGTCGGGATTTAACCCATTTCACCTAAAACACAACGCTAACAAAAAAGCACGTCTTCGCGCCCAAAACTCAGGTCTGAGCAATCAAGTGAGACCTATCTATCTCACTAGTCGAAAAGTCCCTCGCCTACATAATGTAGAAGTGTGACGCCTATATTGTAGTCTAACTTTTCTCGCATGAACCTCATTCACATCGGCAACTGCCACTTAATCTTAACTGGAGCTGTCACCTTTTCTCTCCACGAAGATGTCGGCTGGCTGAGAGAGGTTAGCGGTGTCCAGCGGCTGGTGGGTGTCGCGGTCCTGTATTTCCATATTGATCATGGGCATGTTGACACCCTCAGCGCCTGTGGCCAGGGGGAACATACTCTCCTGGGTCACCGCCATCTAAATAGGTAACGACGATGATGTTTCATTATTTCATTTCATTTCATTTCATTTCATTATTTCATTTCATTTCATTTCATTATTTTATTTCATTTCTTTTTCTTTCTTTTTTGAATTGTGTTGTCTAATATCACCTTGAGTGAACAGATGTAAATTAAAATACTGAACTGAACATTTACATAGAATATAAGTGGATTTTTCGTTTGTTTATAAAGGAGAATTAAAGCAAATAACTCCCTCGTTTGTGTAGAACCTAACCAAAAGCTCACGAAAGGGTTTTATCCCCAGTTTTAAGATGGATAAGCACAGGAGTTGTTTGTTTCGAAGGACTCATCCAAAGGAGATCATCTTAACGACTGTAGAATATTGGTTTTTTAAAACAAAAATAGGACGTTGGTTTTCTGACGATACCAACACATAACTGAAGCAGTGAAAACGTACAAGGGCAGAGGGAAGCGCTCAAGCATTACCTACATGGTAAGAATATATTAATGGCAACTCACGATAATGTCAACGTCAGTGCCTTCTTCCAGGTTGAGAGAAGAGGCGTCTACGGAAATCTTGCTGCTGAAGGCTGGAACAGAGTCATTGCTGCTATCGCCAGTGGTCCCAATGCCAGTCGTTCCCACGTTCAATGACGTTCCGTTCTGTACCTACGTTGACAACAATGAAATGGTGAATGACTGAGCTTGACGGATCAGACCAGACCCGCTACACAGCTTCTTGCTAATAATACATCTCGTTGGGGTTGCCCGGATAGTCACGCAAAACACAGGGTTGTTACGTAATTCAATTCAGTTCGGGTAAGTCAGTTGTTGTTTTTTCTCAGTTAAATGGAATACGTTTCCGTTTAGGTAATTCCATTCCAATGAAATCAAATTCTCATTTTCCAAACGCAATTCCATCAGTTGCACTTTACAGTGACTCAAGGAGTTCTTTGAGCTGGAATATGAAATGTGCGCTATATAAAACAATGTTTGACTCTCGTTATGTTTACACACCTTTTGCCAATTGACGGCGATGGCAGAATTTTCCTTGACTTCTACTTTAGGCTTGTCAGGCTGGATGGAAGATGCGGCCAATCCTGCTCCTATGTTGATGAACAGCTTGGAATAGTTGGCCGCTCTCTCCGTCAGCTAACAACGACAAACATCATATACTGTTGTACCGGCAGGTTAAGTATGCTCGGGTATTGACATTGAATAAGAGCTGGGTAGCAGAACTTAAAGAAATAATGAGTCGCAGGAGAACTGGAAACCTTCTTGTCTTCTGTTTGACATGCCTCTCTCTCTCTGACTGCGACAAAAAAATGGGCATTCTCTATCACCCATAATGCTGTCTAATCGAGATGCATGCTTTTACCATTTCGGATATACGATTTCCCAGTCACAGAACATAGGTCTACGAGCGTTATTTATGTACTGTACAGTACATCATTTACAGGTTATTTTCGAGATATGCCAGCATTCGAATCCCCATAGGCCTACGGATATTATTTATAAGCCTCACGGTTTCAATGTATTTATTTTTTTGCCAGTGTTCGTATCCCCACCCCGCCACTAAACCTTGTGAAGGAGCTAATTAGCCCATACCCAATAACATTATCATATTTTAGCGTATCGATTATGAATTCAATACAGACCGTCTTCGAGTCCACTGTATCAGTCGTGTTAGAGTCGAGGGCCGAGGTCTGCTTGCCGGTGTTTCGAGTTGTGAATCTGTCTAGCACGGACAGCTGTACTCTGCAACAGAGAGAAACGTCTTTTCCATCGCGCCTTACGAGTTCCTTTTTCGCTGACAGAGATCTAGAACAACTACCGAACCCCGGTGACTAATGCATTCAGCAGTTCCTAGAGCTGATATGAACAATCCGTTGCAAATGAGATAGATCATGCAATATATAGTAATGGCTCAGTGGCCAAAGGTGTGCTCAATACAGCCCGGTGAGAACTGTTACAAATTCACTTTTACTAAAACAACCAATAAGTCTATGGTGCTATATGAAGGGATCCCGGGAAGAATGAATGAAGAAACTGTGGTAATTTCAGGCATTATAAGAGACACAAGAGAAAACCAGCAAAACAGAAGGTTGGTTGGGGGATTTTTTACGGTCCATTTGCCCACACGTGAGCACAGCTTTAGGCTGTGAGTCATATTAGTATTGGCGTTTCTCGTCCTGACCTGGATAGCCGGTCTGCTGTCTGGGCATCAGTGGAAGCGAGGTTGACCAGTCCTTCTGTCAGCGGCCCCAGTACCTCGGCCCCTTTGTGCTGACCACAACAAATCATCAGGCCAATAATGCAGGCTGTTATCGTTAAACGGAACATACCATACAGCGACGGAAAATTCTTATATCATCTGTTGTGGCCCTTGGCCCTTCAATCCCACACCCCTAATCTAAGATACCGAAGCTAGGTTCCTGAGCCTTATTTGTCCAAAAGATTAAGGAACATAGGTTCGGGGTCTGAGAACCTCGAAAAAATGTTCGTGAACCTCCACGGACCTTCCAGTTAAAACAGGCCATAAGCGTGCATTGTGTTGGTGCCGGGCGAGGTAGGTAGATCCTAACAATCCAATCCTAGTATTTGGCCTCTTCCTCCTCCTCTTCCTCATCATCATTATCAACGACAGCAACATACCTATCAGTTGTCCCAAAAAACATCATTATATAGCCATCACCATCGCTATCCCTCTATCACCAGTAGTAGTAGTAGTAGTAGTAGTAGTAGTAGTAGTAGTAGTAGTAGTAGTAGTAGTAGTAGTAGTAGTAGTAGTAGTAGTAGCAGTAGTAGTAGTAATAGAAGTAGTAATAGTAGTAGGAGGAGGAGGAGAAGTAGTAGTATTGCGTGTTTGTGTGTGTGTTTAGAGCCATTAGTTTTAATATATAAGGTTACTGTTAATAGTAAATGAGTTTCGTTTTGTTTTATAGTTTATTTGTTCTGTATTCATGTAAGCGTCTAGAGCAATACTACTACTACTACTACTACTACTACCACTACTACTACTACTACTACTACTACTACTACTACTACTACTACTACTACTACTACTATTAATAATAATAATAATAATAATAATAATAATAATAATAATAATAATAATAATAATAATAATAATAATCCCTCCCTTGCCACCATGTTTATCTCTTCATCATCATCATCATCATCATCATCATCATCATCATCATCATCATCATCATCATCATCGACACTAACCTCCACTTCATCAGTCACTTCTTCTTTCACGTTGGTCAGGGTTTCTATAATAGGAGTCAGTTGTTTGATCGTGGTGACGTCGTTGCTGGCAACGGTGACCATGGATGCGATCAAGTTCTCGCGAATCTGGAAGTACGAACAACGAAAAACTAACCATTCCTTCTTTTCTCCCCTCTCACCCTTCCTTCCCTATCCCATCCTTCTCTCCCCCCCCTTCTTCCTCTCCCCTCCTTCTCTCCACCCCCACTCTCCACCCCCACTCTCTCCCCCCACACCAACCTCTCTCTCTCTCCCTCTCTCTCGCTTGCAAAAAATGCATGTTCCTTTGAGACTTTGTTCCTATTGGATAGTTGTTGATGTGTGCAGTTCTATATGACTTTGAGAGTTTTACGGGTATAGTTAACTGTGCCTGCAGTGTTAAACCTACAGAATATATAATCCTTTATCGTCCTTATAAATATTCACAAGGAAAATTGTGTGTAGTTTCCAAAAACATGCAAAACATAAACATTTGTTCAAAAATCAAAAACATATCAATTTGTTTAAAAATACACATCAATAGAAATGCATTTAAAATTGAATAAATAATAAAACATTGATGAACATTTGCCAAAAAATGAAACACATATAAGGGTGAAGAATAAAATCGCACACATATACAGAGATGTTGCTAGGAAATTTTTTTCTTCGGCGATTTGGCCGAAACAGCCGTGAAACTTTCGGCTTTTTACAGAAAGTTTCGGCTCTCTCTTTCAAAGCAGTCTCACATGTTTTTTTGACTAGATTCACTACATTAACGTGCACCCTCCAATTCCATATATTAAAGGCGTTCTGTGGATGCATATCTTTGTAATAAAACATAGTTTTAAGAGTAGAATAAGAACATTGAAAATAAATTTTATTTTCTTAAATTTTAGAAACACAAAAACAATAAAAAGTTTAGACTGTCCCTTGACAGACCACAATACTGTCAGAGTTTCTGGGTTTAACCTTAGTAATTATCGAATTCTCACCTAAACTGCAAGCGTACAGCACATGAATATCGCAAAAATGGACACAATTGAGCCGATTCACCCGTGAAAACTTCGGCTCGGCGAGCCGACATGACGGACACTTTATCGGCTTTTTTATAAAAATTTCGGCTAAAAGCCGAAGATCCGACCCAAACGACATCCCTGCATATACAAACGCCCACCCACTGTCACCGAAGCGAGAAATGTACGGCCTAACGTCATCACATGCTTGGGTGCCAAACTACCACAATACATACTCCAGTGACAGTGCTATGATCTATGAGTAATTATCAAATCTGCGTTTGTGAATGTTTGTGTGTTTGAATATGTGTGGGTCTGACGTGGGTATCTCTCACGTAAACGAACCGTATGTAATATGGTACCATGTTCGTCATTGGGAACTTGAATTTGATAATTAAAATCGACGAGCTACCTGTCTGAGCGAAATAATAAAGATTTGATGAATGCACCAACCTCCACTCGTTTAGGAGCATTGAGATTCGAATCCGCGGTGTGAGAGTCTCTGTCCACTACGCTCGCCACTAAGCCAGCCACGTGGATGAGGCCTGTTAAATCAATTGTTCAGGGAATCAACAAATCCCAACGTCATAAGTCAATAAATCAATATATTAACTAATCACTTGCTACTAAAGCTGTCATAAAATCAATTTCGGTTGACGCTGCGCTCCCTTGTCATCTCCATTTTCCTATAAGCTTGCGAAACATGGACCCTCACAGCAGATCTACAACGAAGAATACAAAGCAATGCATGGAGATGAGGTGCTACAGAAGACTTCTACGCATTTCCTATACCCAGCACATCACCAACAACGAAGTCCGACAGACCATCACACAAGCCATTGGACAACACGATGACCTGCTCACAGTGATGAAAAAACGGAAACTCCGATGGTATGGCCACGTCACCAGATCATCAGGTCTTGCAAAGACCATAAGGCACGGTGCAAGGAGGTAGAAGAAGAGGGAGATCGCAAAAAAGAGATGGGAGGACAACAATCGAGAATGGACTGGTTTGACACTGAGCGAAACCATCAGGGTTGCTGAGGACAGGGAAAGGGTGCCCATGCGGCCTTTGAGTTACGGGATAGAATAGGATTGTTGTTGTTGTTGTTGTTGTTGTTGTTGTTGTTGTATCAGTTTTTATTCATCAGATTATCATAAGTTGTACTCAGAATAGGATAGGATAGGATAGGATAGGATAGGATAGGATAGGACAGGATAATCATTTAAATCGATCGGTCCTGCGTACAACATAGATACTAGCCCTTGCACGTAATGTGCATGTAGCCTACAATACAATACAATACAAGGTTATTGCTTTAGGTCCAGCGGACTCCTCCGAGCCAAATCAGGACCACGCATGTAGCCTAATAGATGAATGAATAAAACGCTGGTCAGCTTATAGTCTACAATTATTTAAGCAGTAATTGCTCAGCCAGTCAATCGGATTCAATCAATCATTTATTAGATACCTCCAATTACTCATCAGTTAATAAGCAGTAATGCATTTAACATTTTCGAAGATGACTAAACAGCTAGGATGATGATGATGATGGATGATGATGATGATGATGATGATGATGATGATGATGATGATGATGATGATGATGATGATGATGATGATGATGATGATGATGATGAAAACAATCATAATTAACA
This sequence comes from Oncomelania hupensis, assembly GCA_036898135.1. NCBI lineage: Eukaryota > Metazoa > Mollusca > Gastropoda > Littorinimorpha > Pomatiopsidae > Oncomelania > Oncomelania hupensis. The sequence goes on along the minus strand of CM072523.1, from coordinate 33,467,382 downwards.
CTGAATTATGTACCTTGTCTGGAACCGAAAGACCCCGACTGTTGGCGGTCCAGAAGTTTTTCCGTGACGCTAGTCACTTTTTCCAAGTAATCGAAATCCTGCGGCTGGCGAACCTGCGAAATGTTACAGCAACACGTTCGATAGTGCTGCTAAGTGTGCCGGTAAGAAACATTTCCAGGACCTTAACCTTAAAGATCAAAGTGATATAATAGCCTACTGACCTTGAAGTGAAATCATTCAACCATTATTTAGTTGTCGATCTCTCATGAAAATACATCATAATAACACGTTTAGTTTGTGGTTTGCAAAAGTGTTAAAGTAATTAAAAGAGTCTAAATGTTCCTACAGGGATTAATGAACAGACAGGAAACAGAACGAGCTTAATCTCGGTAGGTTGGTCGGGCTGTCGCATCGCTGCAAGCAATTATCCAAAGAACGGCAAAACAGATTTTTGCCAAACTTCATAGGAATAATGACAGGCTTAGTGGCCAACCTCCCGTTCATTAACATTATTCTACGTCAATGTCACTGATACCTAGATTTGGGGTAGACGCACAAGATGTTGGTGAACATCCCACAAGCACCTACATGTACCTTGAAAATCCTGCCCGCCTTGGCAAAATGTTCGTTGAAGTTGAAGACATAAGTGAGACCGTCCGCGTTAGAGATGTGAAACACGACGCCCAGCTCAAAGTCTTTGTCTGGATTGCCAAAAGGCAGCTGCAAGTCTGGAAGACGACTGATGTCCGAAAAAGCCACCAGGTCGTCTACACAAGGTCACACTTCCAAGAATCAGGTGTGGATGACAATTTGAAAAGGCAAAGAAATTTGAACTCGGAACATTTTCAACAATATATTAGGTGTGTGAAGTATTATGTAACCAGCCATACAAGTGAAGAACTCGACGAGCGGGCTTTTCGCAATATCCAGTTAAATAAAATTGTCGCATACTGTGAATGTATATAAAATATCTTTTAACATATTTTGTAAATGTGTATTGAATTTGGTAAACTAGACTAGGCATGGAGCACGGAAGACGCCCGTTTCTTTCTGGATGGGAAAGCGTTATTAATTAAGGTAATCAAATGGTGAAAAAGTAACGAAAGGTACATATTTAAAAAACGGACGGCACGATATTGTGGACTACGGTGCAATTTCTACATTATTTGACTAGCAAGCAAAACACAAACACGCTCTTGTTATATAGCCTAATCTCTCTAGCCCCCATAGCAAGGAAAGCCAACAGCTCTGATATCTATTTTAAAATGGTGGTAATAATTAAACAAAAAGAATGACAGAAAGGAAAAGAAAAACACAAATACGCCTCTATGCTTACAAAAACATGACTAATTACAATAATGTACTCACATTGCCGCTTTTTCTCGGACACGCCGACGTCATAGGTGAACATTTTATAGCGCAGTTCTTGGTTTGGGCTGGTCCACTCACAGACGGCGGTGTAGGTGTACTCCAGAAAACCAGGAAGCCCCGAGAAAGGCGTAATAATGCACGCGTCCCCTTCCGCCGGTAGTGGAGCTCCGGTGTAGTCTAACGTCGTACAGGCCTCACCGTGAGCCCCGTAACTGGTGTCAACTGGCAGATGTCATTCCATTATCTTTAAGCCAAATCATGTCAAGAGGTTCAACGTGCTGCATGCTACACCTGGTACGATATTTGTAGTCCAAGGGGAAGAAAGGCAGGCTGCAGGTAATTCAATTTTATTCAAGTCCCTTTTGGTACATATTTAAAGCTCTTACTATTTGAATTTCTTATTGGGAGGATATTTGGGGGATACACAGCGATAGAAATAGGTTTGAATTTGTTGTCGTTTATGTTTAGAACGTTGTATGGGGCTGATACCAAAAGTATCCCCTCATATACGACTAAGGTCAATTCGGTCGAATTGAAACAGAATTAACTCAAATCAAATCAATCGATTCACTCGAGTTCAAAATTGTACAGTGCAATGACGTGTCATTTTATGCCGTGCACGTCTACATACTGCACTGATGTGCACTGTGATGTCTCTGATTTGTAGCGAGTTGCTTTATGCTGCCCTCTTCGCTTCTGTGTTGTGTTGTGCTGTGTTGCTCGGTGCTGTGCTGTGTTGTATTGTGCTGTGCTGTTCTGTGCTCCTCTGTGCTGTGCTGTGCATTGCTGAGCAGTCGTGTGCTTTGGTTGTTGTGCTGCTGAGATGTTCAGTTTCAGTTCGGTATTGTGTGATGTGCTGTACAGTTCTGTGCTATAATGTACTGTTCGGGGCTCAGCTCTGCTGTGCTGCTTTGTGCCGTTCTGTTCTGTTTTGCGCCTTTTTCTTTTCCCCTTCTACCAACAGCTCGCGGTATAGTATAATCAAAAAAAGACCGTTCACAGTCTTTGGTAAAATCCCTGTCTCACTACTCCTTACCTGTGACACAAACGTTGAAGATGCGGTTGAGAAAAATGTTGCCAACGTCCGTGGTGGTGAATGTGATGTCGTTGCCGTCCGAATCCTCGACTAGCCTTTCCTTTTCTTCCCCAACGATCTCCCTGGGGTTGGTGGGGTCGGTAACGTCCTGCATTGTCCAGATGTAGGTCTGTTCACCGCCTCTGGCACAGTTGACGCAGCTCGCTATATTGACGGAGGCGACGGTGGAAACTTTGCGGCTGGCGCAGTTGGTCAGGCAGCTTTTGTGGCGTGAATTAATACAACACAAAAAAGACGGTGTACGACAATTCTTCAAGGGTTAAGGGAATGATGAGATTTTCTTGCAATCCTCTTGCCTGGCAATAGTTTTTTCACACTGAGGGAATTCTCTCGGAAAGATATGTTGCGTTTTCATTTTGGTTTGGATACTTTTACTCGTCAACAATCGGCGTATGTTGGCTTTTGTGAACACTATCATTACTACTCTATATCTTTGTAAACGAATCAGCCTTGGCATTTAAATGTTGGTACATACAAAGCTATCGTTACTTGTGAGGGAAACTACTAAGAATCTGAAAGCGTTCGAATGTTAAAATAGATGTTTTAAAAAGATATAGACTAAATCAGTTTTGGATTTTTAAAACCATGAACACAAGGCACGGCGGTTGTTAAATGGATCGTATATAAATTCATTCACCGCCAATGGTCCTATGCTGTGGAAATACTCCATTGCTACATGTGGTCAATTTATTTATTTATAAAATATCGGCAGCATCTTTGGCCTCAGGTCCTTCAATCCCCACTCCTCCATCACCTCCCTCTCTAATCCTCATTCCCTGCAGTGAAAACATGTTCGATGCACTTGTACAACCGCTATTATTGTAGATTGATATTAATTTTCATTTCATTTTCTCTGCACAGTTATTCAGTGTTCTGTGACCTTTTCTTCTACATTGAGTTTCGACGAAAATAACTGGACAATCCACGATCTCGGGGATATATATTCCAAGGCATTTCAAGCAGCACTTCTGAATAACCTGACTTCCACGCCCTTATTCTCAGTGCCCACTTTCCCCTCCCCCTCCCAAGGCACCACAAATCTTACACACACACACACACACACACACACACACACACACACACACATCCACACACATACCCACACACATACACACACACACACACACACACACACAACTGTTGAATAAACAGACAGAAGCTCACTCAATAACAACATTGAGATACGTGGCGGGCGTGACAGTGACATTGCGAGTGTCCGAACCACGTGCTTCCTCGCGCGAGCCGAGTTTGTACACGACGTCCACCCTGATGGTCACTGTTTTCCACACCAGGCCATCGTATCCTGTCCACTCAAACACCCCTCGGGTGTCTGCACACGCAGAAAACTCGGTGGAATTTGGAAATGTTTACATTTTTTACTAACATTTGTTGACTCTATGACCTTGACCTTGAAGTGAGGTTATTAAATCACTGATTATTTTAAAGCTCTCACGGCTACATACCACCCCACCACGTTTGGCCGTGATATAAAAAAAAAAAAAAAAAAAAAAAACAAAACAAGTTCCCAAAACGTATCCACTTTCAAATTTTGCAAAGACGGATGTACGGAAGAACAGACAGAAGGAAGGTCTAACTTTTGTTGGATACGATTTTTTTTAATGTTTCTGACTCATCTTGCGCAGATTCGCAAAAATCTACAGAAAACAAATTATCGTTCGGTGTGTGCATACTTCATAGACTCGCATTGCTGCACGACTGTGAGTCCAAAAGCAACATCAGACAAAATCCTCTCATAATCACGCTCAAACATACTAAAAGTTGGTACCCGGAAAAAAAACTATACTGTATTAGTTTGATTTGTAACAGTCATATTCGCACGTGACATTACTGTTATCAAAACGTAAATCGTTGCTACCAGATATATTCAAGTTCATACTTACTCCCAACCACGGTACAGTTATCTCCTGAATCATCATTTATTGAACACGACCAGGTGTATCTGTGTTTAAAAAAAAAATTCAAATAGAGAGGCTGAGAAGCCTATTTGTAAACTATCAGCTAACAAGTAACATAGGTGTATGGGTTTCATCCATTTACTTCAATTCAAGACGTTTTACCACATCACAACATTTTTAAGGCAAGAGTTTTACTCCTACATACGTGTAGTCGGAGTTGGCAGTGCCTGTATCTTGCGACTGTCTGGCGTCGAAGATGATCTTGTCTCCAGCAGCAAGAAGGAACGTTAGCCTCTTTGGCTTTATGCGGGCACAAACCTTGCTTGGCACCTGGATGTAGCCCTGAGAGAGTAAAACGTGAATATGCTGATTTTGTGACATATACAGCACGAAGGTAAGACATGCTCGTCACAGAGATCAATAGGTTCTTGAAGAACCTTGCAGCAAGACGCGTAGTATCAGAAGCAGCAGCAATAGCAGCTACATTATCATCGTCATTGTCGTCGTCGTCGTCATCATTATCATCATCATCATCATCATCATCATCAACATTATCACCATTATCACTGACCTACAATGATAAAATACTCTAACAGGCCTAAACGTTTGGAACAAACTGAAAAGAAAAGGCAAACCAGGAACATTAGGCACATGTACTGTGCATAAAAGCTGAAGAAAAAGGGGACCGCAATAGGTTAAATCACAAATAATTTGTATACAAAAAAATGTATAGAGAAGAGGCAAACTTACACATACTATAATGAATGAAAAACTGTTGGCAAACGTACACAAATTTTGAAGTTAAAAGGTCCGTAGTCTTTGTCGCTACCTTCTGCATTGAAGGTAGCAGTAAAGAGAAAGTCATTACACACACGATTCAAGCCAGACTTGAGCTGTCGAGATTCCACTTTTATGTACCTGAAAAAAAGAAAACATGAATTTTCAGAATTATCCGTGCTTGTAGATCTAGATCTAGGTCTAGTGATTAAAACGTTCCTTGAGCTCCTATTTAAATAACACATTCTATACTAGCAAGCCTCTTGTTGTCTATCTGGATTTGATAATGTGACATATGTAAATCCATGAGACACAAAACATCGGCGACTTTGACTCAGAAGCATCAAGGTCACCAATTATAATAATAAGTATTACAGGTCTATACATTTCACCCACCCACCCCACCCCACCCACTCCGCCTCTTCACCTGTCGGTAAACTCGTTGACAATGTCGTATTTCTCCGCCCTGGCCAAGTGAACACACTGGTCCTCTCTGGCCTTGAGAATCCTGTGAACGGTCCAAGAAGCAGAGGACACAGTTTGACCTCTGCGCCAGCCTCCCTCGAAGGAAGAGCTCGTGCACACGCGAGGGTAGTTGAGCCTAAACTCGTTCTGCTGACAGCGGTCGTAGGACAGGAAATCGCCTCTTGGTAGCTTGCTGGTCCCCTCGATCTCCTATGGAAGTAGCAAAAACAAATAGGATTCCGCAAGTTGATGACTTGGGCGGTTTGAGTTTGATCTTGGTTTCGGCCCGCTCTTCAAGAGAACTCTGAGTTTGAAAGTGCGTCATGGGAAGACAATTTCGCTTATTGTTTCAGAATTTCAAATTCCTTGTCCTGTTTGTTGTGTATTGTAGTTTTCAAGGGGTGATTTCTTTAATTTGTTTTCAAATTTTCTTTTGTCTTTTCTTCTTTGTTTTCTTCTTCTTGTTAAAGTAAATACTACTTATTCTTTATCTTCATTTTCCTCTTCTTCTCCTCCTCCTACTACTACTACACATTCTTCTTATAGTTATACTGCTGCTACTACTACTACTACTACTACTTCTTCTTCTTCTTATACTGCTACTATTACTACTACTACGTATTCTTCTTATACTACTTATTCTTCTTGTAAAAGTAAATAATCACCAGTGCTCCCAGACAGTCACTCATCTGGCGAGCAACAGGTCCAGGGAAGAGCTGGTTGTTTCTGTTGATGTCGAACCTCCACCCTTGGTGGCTCAATCTCTCGTACGTGGTGTTGATTTCCACTCGAAGGTTTGCGCCGTATATCTGCAGACAGAAGCGTGAGACCACCAGTAAGCATACGATCTCTTGGAACGCACGTCTTCTCGAAATGTGAGCTACCGTAAAATGTCCATTCATTTCTTTGATTCATACATGTGCACAGTGGCAACACGAATACTGAACTGCAAAGCCATTAGTATAGACACGGAGCACAAGATCAAAAACTACAAGCAGACACATTTTATAATAATAAGTGTATTTAGAGCTAGACATATACACATCTAGTGCCCGATGTTGTTGTTGTTTTTTTAAAATACCACCGACCTGCATGCTGAAGCGAGCGACGATAAAATTGGTTCTCTCATCAGTCTCCACATCCACCGTCTGCCCGCTATCATCCCACACATACAGCGTGCAAGAGTAATTCCCTAATTTCACGGTGTAATTCACTGCGGCGGATATATTGTACAGTGGCTGCGCCAGTGCGATGCAGAAGCTGGTGTCCTCATGGAAGCCAGGTTGAGAAGGATGCTGGAACAACTCTAGTCCCATTTTACGTCGGTTAGTGGTGTGTACTTTTTAAGCATGCCGCACCCGTTATCTCTAACCTCACTATTACAAATATTGCTTTTAACTAGTTTCCCTTTTCATAAAAAAATAACCCATATGACTCATGCTCCTTATGGAACTCGCAATATTTAACATGAAAATGAGTGCCCAGGAAAAACGAAATGAAACGGTGGCATTAAAATGCGAAGTAATACCGACTTTAATCTTTCTGTGTCCTATCAAATAAATTACAGCAAAAGTTGTATTACGCCAAAAAATCGGTGACCTTGGAAAGATCTTGACCTTCAGTGACCTTGACCTTCACGTGACCTCTCATGCCTGTCTGATCAAATAACTCAATGTTGTTGCAAACTTGCATACTATGGATTAAATAAACAGCCATTCCACTGTACGATGGCCTATTTTTGTATGTTTTTGCAAAAACTAAAAAGACTTGGACCTTCAAGATCAACGAAAAAAGGAATATATATGAAATGAAAGATCCATCAATCATCTCTAAATAGAACAAGTTTGGACTTTATTTCTGTCATAGTTTAGGGTCAAGGTCACTTCAAAGTACCCATACTAACCGACTTTGGACAGCTCCAGTTACTTTGACCTTGGAGTGAGGTTGACCAAATGTGTATAGTATGTGTGGCTCATTGATATGTATCATGCATCAAAGAATCATATGTTTAATATTAATAATCTTTCTTTTTAAAGTGAAATTTTGTGAAAAATTGTAATTTTTTAAACTAATATTTGTTGACCCTGTGACCTTGACGCGAAGTCATTCATTCACTGATCAGTTATGAGGTCTCATGGGTATAAACCGTCTTACCAAGTTTGGTACCCCCGTTGGGGTGCCGGGGGTTTCAGTATAAATAGTATCCCCACTTTCTGGAAATTTAGTGCTTTAAATTCCCACTGTTGCTGTCTTTCTCATTTGCTCTTTCTCATTCCTGCTCTGTTCCATCAATCTGCTATGCTATCTTCTTCTTCGCTAGACCAGTCACCTACCTTTTTTCTTGAAAACTCTTCCGGGACAAGACTCCTTGTTTGTGTATGAGGTCTGTTGGATCAGCTTGGGAATATTGGACGCTTTCTGCCAGGTGGTCACTAGGGCTTCCTATGATGTTATTATTTAGCATTATAATATAATAGCAATGTAGGCATTTTATATGTATGTGTTTTCTTGATAATTTATAATGATGTTTGTATTCTATTTTGTTTTTATAAACAGGGGTTCGATAAATCAGAGTACAGCCTCAGCGTCCCCTGCATGGGATGTCTTTATTGTAAAGTGACTGGCTGGTGGAGAGCTTTCAGTTTTACCACTAGGGTTGTTTCGGCAGATCTTTTATGCGGATCAGAGGGTTGTCCGGTCCTGATTTGGCTCGGAAGAGTCCGCTGGACCTAAAGCAATAATCATGTAATGTAATGTACCAAGTTTGGTTATGATTGATTGCAGTAGGTTCTGAGATAATCCACTTGCAAGTTTTGCACAGACAGACGGCGGACGACTGACGGCGGACAGACAGACGGAAACGTTTTTTTTTAAATGATATTCTCCACAACCACGCATAATTAATATATGATTGGAATTCGAAAATAATCATGCATGCTAGGCTGCTATCACTCTGAGTTCTTGTTTTAAGAATAATATGGCATTCCATTTTTCCAACTGCTTAAAAAAGAGATAGAAAACATCACCACCTCCACTATAACCACTATTACTACTACTGCTGCTACTACTTCTCCTTACCTGGCATTTGTTCGTATCCCAATAACATTGGCTGTCGTTCAGCAAGAGCAGGCGCAGTCGTATGACAGTGAACTGGTCAACATACAATCAGCCTTATTAAAGGATTATCTGATAGTTAATTGGATGGAGAAAACGTGGTTACACTAATTGAATTAGATCTTGAATGCAAAAACATCTTTGAGGTCTATAATGCAATTTAGATCTACATGTATGTAGATTACCAAATCTAAGTTCTAACGCAATTTACAATTGGTGTGTCTTAAAAAATAAAAAATAAAATAAAAAGAGAAACAGTTACACATGAAAACTCTAAACAACAGAAAAATATATCAGAACGAGTAATCTCTTCAGAATACTTACTTTGGCAAGGGCCGGCTGTTGACTTGGCTGAAGATAAAAAATATATAGGCTGCAATTAATAATAAGACTTGCATTTGTCTATTAACGGATTAATGTTCTTACGTAATTGATTCTATGGAATAGCATCTTACTGTACACACATGATAAACACGGAAACTATCATCATATATTTCAGAATCACTGACATCGTAATACCCTCCACTCCACCCTCACCCCTCTCCTCCAACCTCGCACAACCACCCATCCCCTCTCTCGCTCTCTCAGAAAACACGCATACAAGCATGCACACACGCGCATTCCTACACACGTGCACACACACACTCACACGCACAAGAAGCTTGCTGACCTGGTATAGCCGAAGCTGGTTCGATATTACATAGTGTTCTTTTCTCGATCAATACATTTCCAACTGTGAACAAAGCAGTACAAATAATAATAATAGTAATAATAATAATAATAATAATAATAATAATAATAATAATAATAATAATAATAATAATAATAATAATAAAAGAGAAAGCATTACTGGTTTTAGCATAAGCATTGTTAGGTCCTCATCAACATCGTAATCATCGTCGTCATCATCCAGTCCTCGTGGTCTTCCTCGTCATCTTCGACATCATCACCATCGAGATAATCATTTTCATTATAACCGTCATCATTTATTCCATACTTGTTTACATGACTTCAAGCATTATGTAGGTTTTTTTTAATGTTTTGTTGTGTTTTGTTTGTTGGATGGATGGATGGTTGGTTGGTTGATTAGCCCTTGTTTGTCATTGTAAAGCAAATGCACTTACCGTTATTGAAGACACATGAGTCTCCTTGAGAACTGACAACATGAAAACCTAAAAACAGAAGTGAAAAGTTGTTCATTTCAAGTGCTATGACATTTCAGCTAGTTAACGACGTATAGCACATAGGATTCCAACAGAAGATTGCAAGTTTAAAATTCAGCTCCAAATCAACTTTTAAAAAAATTGTTTAGAATTTATCTGCTGCGTCTTTGAGTGGCATAAGTATGAGCATCACGTTAAGCCTTCTAATGAATTTTTTTAATAATTTAAATCTAGTTATAATTTCAAGAAAACCTAGGACGATGCTCATAGAGTTCGTCAAAGCATGAAAAAAAATACAAAATTTAGTATGCCGAAGTCAGGATCAAACCCACCTCACCCCAGACACACACCCCCGTTGGGGTGCCGGGGGTTTCAGTATAAATAGTATCCCCACTTTCTGGAAATTTAGTGCTTTAAATTCCCACTGTCGCTGTCTTTCTCATTTGCTCTTTCTCATTCCTGCTCTGTTCTATCATTCTGCTATGCTATCGTCTTCTTTGCTAGCCCAGTCTCCTATCTTTTTTCTTGAAAACTTCCGGGACAAGACTCCTTATTTGTGTATGAGGTCTGTTGGATCAGCTTGGGAATATTGGACGCTTTCTGCCAGGTGGTCACTAGGGCTTCCTATGATGTTATTATTTAGCAATGTAGGCATTTTATATGTATGTGTTTTGTTGATAATTTATAATGATGTTTGTATTCTATTTTGTTTTTGTAAACGGGGGTTCGATAAGTTGGGGTGAAGCCTCAGCCGTCCCCTTCGTGGGATGTCTTTATTGTAAAGTGACTGGCTGGTGAAGAGTATTCAGTTTTACCACTAGGGTTGTTTCAGCAGATCTTTTATGCGGATCAGGGGTTGTCCGGTCCTGATTTGGCTCGGAAGAGTCCGCTGGGCCTAAAACAATAATAATGTAATGTAATGTAATGTAATGTACCCCAGACACACGTGTGCTGCATACAATATTGAGCATGACGTTGCGGGTGCAGTCCACTGTATGTGCCATGCCAACAACATATTAATACAAAACTACTGAGCGCTAAAAAGGAAGACATAAAATATTTGAAATAAACAAAATCGGTTTTACTTACAAAAGAAGAAGACAATAAAACGCAGCGGTCCCAACAATAAACAACTCCCTCCATTCATCCTCACTGCTGAACTACGTCACCTGTTCAGTTTGATCTACTCCACATTAGTAGTCACACACAAAAATCAAAGACTTCAGCAAAAATTAGCATTGTTATTTCCTTAGCATTAGTGGCATGTAAATTTACTCACGTTCACGCTTCGGCGTAACAGAAATCTAAGAGGGGAAAAAATTAATACCTTGAGTATATAAACAATGGGCCTACATTTAAATCAAATAACTAAAATAATGATCATAGACGTCACCACTTCTTTTTGAATGTAGTTCAAAATGTACATCTCAGATAATTTTAAAATAATTTGCGACAAGTCACGAGGTATGTCCAGCACATTTTAACTGCTGTTACTAATGGTAGTAATGCCTGCATGCAAAATCATATCCCTACCTCTACCTTTGATCTAAATCTAGATCTAACCCTACAGAAATACTTACACATTTTACAACTTGGATCAGAATAACATCGTAAGTAAAATGGTAGTCAGCTGCAGTTTTACCGGCCTCTGCAGAAAAGGCTATTTCTTGACAACAATTTCTATAACTTCTTCAGTCTGGGAACAGTCGCAAAATTCTAAGTTATCTACTGTATCATGCTTAACTTACATAATTCTTCAAGGTCGATTTCAAAGAAACAAATCTGAGAGGGAAACACAACGGACGTCATCGCACTCCAGTTAAACACACTGCGCATGCGCAAATCACGAGCTCTTTTTCCGAAATAATGCGCCCTGTGCGCGCGTGCCACTCGGAATGAACCTGAAAGCGTGAGAAAGGTGGGGAAAGTCTTTGGGTGAGAGAACGAGGGAGAAAAAGAAACATGCTTGTCGCAATACTTTCATGATACTCATGTTAGAGTACTTTACATTATTCGACACATCATTTAGGACATAATTATCTTTTTCTTTTTTTTCTCGAAACTAATATTGCGATGACATTTTTTAGACTACTGATGCAGTCTATAACTATATGGCGTCTATCTGTTTAGCACACAGTATTTTGTTTTAGTAAACACAGTTGTAAATACAGTCGGGTAAAAGACTATCGTTTCCCGGCCTTGGCTTTGCTTTTGGCGGCTAGCATCTTCAGCAATCGTTGTCGCAGTTCCTGAAGTCGTCGTTCTCGCAGCACGCCGTAGGCGTACAGGAACGGCTGCAGTGACGACGTAGTTGCCATAGATACCAGAAATAACGTCACTAGCGTCCCCACAGACAATAGAGAGATCCTGAAGCCACAGTCCGAGGCGGGCGTGGACGGGAAACCCCCTGGGGGATTCCTCGATTTATGACGTAATCGCCGACGGGCCACCACCGCTGAAAAAGTGATCCTGTGAGTACAGTCGTGCGGAAACTCGGCGTGGGTTACAGTTGCTTCCCTTGACAAATGCAAGATAATGGGACTAACTTCCCTTGAGTTTTGTGGCACGAGTTTTCAAAGATGTCGAAGGTTAGTTTGATATTTGTTTGCCGTTTTTGCAAGTATCATCAAAATTGTCTTGCCAGTAGATGTGTGTGTTTATGAGATACATAAAAGTGTAAAATATCGTGGCATAGTTTACAAACTTCGATGGAGTAAGAGATAACAAGAGTTGCATTTGATTATGGATGTTCGTGTGTGTATGTATGTGTGTCATGTGTGTGTTTGTGTACAGGGTTGCAGCTCTTTACAGCGCCAATATTCGGTGCTATATATATAATCTTCTGATTTTTTGTGTGTAAAATAGTATAATTTGCTTCTTTTACAGATGGCCAAGTCGTATACCGCAGAAGAAGACTATGATCTTTTGGATCAAATTGCGGTGTACAACCCGTACCAGAAGGGCCATTCCTGGCCAGGTTTGGCAGAAGCTGTAAAAAATAGGCCTTCTCTGAGTCAGAGGACCCCCAAAAGTATGCGGGACCGCGCAAAGCTTCTGCTAGAACGCAGGAAGGCTGAGGTAGCTACGGAAAAGGCTTCGTAAGTGTTTTATTAACTATTGCAATTCCATGTCATTCCACCTGTCCAACTACTTTTTGTAACTACAAGTAAAAACTAAAAAGCTATAATAATGTATTATTTTTCTGCAAAGGATATTGTGACAAATAAAAGTGTTGTAGATTTAAAAAAAATATTTAAAAAAAGAGGCTAATCACGTTAAATTGACGATATAGACTGCTTAAGATTTAAAACATTCACTAGCCCCCGACTGTGCATGTGAATGGCAAAATTAATTCGCCTGTTATTTGGTGTGCATTTGCCCAGCCTTTTATTTGCTAAACATTCTTCTGGGAACTCATGCCTCATAAAGGAGAACAGTTGTGCTGCACAATAAGTATTCCGGCTTGTTCAGCAGCAATCAGTAGGTTTTGAGCAGCCATAAAAATATTATATTCTCTATAAATGAACCTACTATATTTTCACTGTATGCTGATGTTGAATAATTGTCCTGTAGGTCTGGCATTGAAGTGCCTGAGTGCACGGACGTAGAAAAGGCCGCTGATGAGGTCCTCCTATTACTGCAAGAGGCGCAGGAAGCAGAAGCCCAAAGTCGAAAAAGGAAGGCAACGGATACAGCGGATGCCATAATTATAGAGGCAGCGTCGGGTGGAAGTGCACAAAAAGAGCCAGAGCAGAGCACAGCTCCTGAAGAAGGCCAGACAGGCCTTGCAGCCCCTGCTACATACAGAGCTCGCCGCAAAGAAAGTATGTGCATATAAACTAATAAAAACAAATATTAAAAAAAACTATTTTATTAAATTAGTTAACGAAAGCAATTTAGAATAAAATACTATAAAGTTATACAGGTACATAAATAATTTGGAATAAAACAAAAGGTGCATGCAGTTTATTTTTTTTAAAAATGTAATGCATAAACTACATATAATACTGATTTGAAAGATCAAAAGAAAAAAGATTGCAAACCATTCAAATATGTTTCAAACGTTTGGGCTCCAAAAATAATGAAATTAAATAAATAAAAAACAATAAATAAATAAATAAACCGACCCCATTGTTTTTGTTTGTTATGCATGTTTCTGTTTTTTTGTATTGAACACAATATTTTGTAAGTATGTATCCATATTATATTCAATGTTTCAGAGAGAAAGTACGACTTGTCAGAACTCCTGTTCAAACGCATTGAGGCACAGAAGGCGGTGGATGAGACAAGGATGAAGGAAGCAGAGGAAGCACGAAAACTAGAAAGAGAAAAAATTGAATTACAAAGAAAGGAGTTGGAAGTAAGAGAAAAAGAAACTGAGGAAAGAAAACTTATTTTGCAATACCTCCTCCAACAGGTGGCAAAGAAAGATTGAACAATTATTGTTTTCAATTTACAACCTCAACATGTACTAATTAATTGCCGTTCTTAACGGAATTACTATGGATACATTCAAATCTATTTTTAAGATTGAAATCATTTTGACATTAAAGTTTGTTTGAGCAACTGTTTTATGTTACGTTTTACTCACACTTGCATACACACATCTATGAACGACAACAAATTTATTACATAGTCCAAACCAAGATGCACGCACGCTTTATTCAAAACAGCAACATACAAAGTATTCTTATTCTCATAATTATCATTACGCACTCATTTACATATTTAAACCCTAAATTTCTAAAAATATTTCTTATTTCAACAATAAAATTTTTTCACAAAATAATTATTTCCTCATTCATGCCAATTTACACTAAACAATGCCAACAAAATGAAAACAAATCCAACTCTAATTTACACTAAGATAAACTTGGACTATCAACTCTTTAATTCGCAACGACTACAGAAAGCCCTGAAAAAAGTAATTAGATCAAAACTAACAACTATCACTAATCTAGAGCCCACTCACTGGGACCTACAGCTTTTTTGTTGTTGTTGTAATTAAATATTTCGTCCCCGGCATAAAAGATATAGTTAAAATTGATATAATAAGAATACAAGATAAAATTGCGAGACGATTTGAATTACTCAGGGGGTGAGTGAGACAACAGGTTAGAAAATTTAGATAGCATTATGAGTCGTTTCAATCTGGCAAAAAAACAAAACGACAACATCACAACGTCATACAATACATGTCGCATTTAAGCAAAAATTCGTAATAATTAGAGTATAAGCATAGTTACACATCAGCACATATAAGACAGTCAAACATCAGAGGAGTTTATTGAATGATAATAATGGCATTTGTAATTATCATTGAACAGTTATTCACAACATAACAGTACATGTCATGTATTTAACCAAAAGGCACAAACACACACACAAAAATAAATAAATAAATAAATAATTTTTAAAAAAAGATAAATAAATAAAATAATAATAATTTATTTTTTAAAAAAGTATATATATTTGCAAGGATGATGGTATACATTAAAAACTATCAAAAACCAATCATTCATAACAGCATATTAACACGTGTCACAAATGATATGTAGAATTCATATCAAAAGAAAATTTATAAACATATAAAAGGGTTATCAGGAAGGAATCTTCCACAGCACTAAGATGATGATCTTTTATTAACGTCTCAAAACAGTCTTATAACTACCAGGGGTGAACGATGAAGAAGGGGGGTTCACCAACAATTTTTATACGCCCATTTCCAGGATGGTCAAACTACTGAGCTTTGACAGCCAGCGGTCGTCAAAAACTGTAATTGTACTTTTGCATTCTTATGTCTTTTATTTTTTTAAATTTATTATTATTATAATAGTACCTACTGTAAATATTAGGCGTTTAAAAATGTAAATAATAATAATATAATAATAATATTAATAACAATAATAATTATTATTACTTTTGATCAACATTATCATTATTTTATTTTATTAATGTTTTTTTTGGGGGGGTGAGAGGGGTTGCTCGTGCAACCCTCTCTCATCCATCCCTGAAGACATAATGCACGTCGACTTCTATAATTAACGTGATCTCTTCACAGAAGCAACAAGGCAAAAGGGAGAAGCCAGACCTCGCACCAAATTAAAAAAAAATATTATTTCATCATAGTAATAACCATTTAGTGTTATAAAAACTTCCAAAGCACACCTCAGTTAGTGTGTGCGTTTTTGTTTTCCTCATTTATTTTGTATTATTAATTACTTCATTGTTAGCAAACTGCATATGCCGTGCAGTGGAGCACACTTATTGTCATAAATCTTATTTACTCTTTATTGCTTCCCTTGGAGAGTAGGAGAAGGCAACAATTATCAACACCCAAACAAAACACTTGTTTGTTTGATCACGACCGGGAAAAATGTTTAATTTTTTTAAGAAATACAATTTTAAAAAATTGTTTTCCTCGTAGTAATACAAATTTAGTGTTCTAAGAGCTACCAAAGCACACTTGAGTTAGTGTGTGTGTTTTTGTTTTCCTCATTTATTTTGTATTATTAATTACTTCATTGTTAGCAAACTGCATATTCAGTGCAGTGGAGCACACTTAGTGTTTAATCATAAATCTGATGTACTCTTGATTGCTTCCCTTGGAGAGTAGGAGAATGCAACAATTATCAACACCTTGCAACAATTATCAACACCTTGCAACAATTATCAACACCCAAACAAAACACTTGTTTGTTTGATCCGGACTGGGACAAACATCTAATTTTTGTATTATATAAAATAAAATAATCGTAATAAAAATGTTAGTGTTCTAAAAGCTACCAAAAGCACATCTCAGTGTGTGTTTTTTTTCCTCATTTATTTTGTATTATTAATTACTTCATTGTTAGCTTGGAACTTTGGAACTTTGTCCTTTTATTAACAAAATCACATATAATTAAAGCATGAAACAAGGCTCATAGCCCAGGGGGCATTTTAGCCAAAAAAAAGGGGAAAAGGGGGGATGGGGAATTACATTAAAAAACAATGAATGGCACAAAAAAAGCTGCTCCATAGGCATCACAAGATAAACCTCTGAAATGTCAAACACCCGTGTAAAGTTTATGTTGAGTCAACATGGAAAGAAAAATGTACAGCATTGCATGGTTCACAAAATAAGACAAAAGGGAATGCACAATATATAAATAGTGACATAACTCAAACTGCAATAAAGCGGCTTAAATTTAGCAACCTACTCTTTGATTATATTCGTCCAAACAAGAAAATAGAAGTTTGACATAACATTAAAAGAGAACTGTGCGTCACTACTGGAAAAGTGAAAAAATAATCCCTATAAAACGGCTCAAATCAGACAATCTGCGTTTAGATTTAGAGTTCAATAACTGATTTAACTTATAGGCATTCGGGTGATTCCTGAAGTATTGAGGTATTAAAGAAAGTCTGTTAATAACCAACACAGAATTTGTACATCTAAACAGATAATGAAATTCATCACCTAGTTCATCCAGATCACACAGAGTACACATTCTATCTTCTCTCTGAATATTCAAATATCTAAGTGATTGAATTGGCAGTTTGTGACAGCTGAGCCTAAATTTCAATAAGTTTCTTCTCGATAGAGGTGACAAGGAAACTAAATAATCTTCAAAACAGAACGTACTCTTAAAAATTCTATACGTAATACAAGCATTATGAGCGAATACATCCTGATGCCAGGTTTGCAAGAACTGGTCTCTCAAGCGTTGTTTGACCATGGTCTTAAAACAATTCAAAGAGTATTTACAGCCGTTTAACCAAATGAAAGACAGACCAAAATCATTTAGCAGAGAGCGAACAGTACATAGCCAGGATAGTTTATACTCAGAATTAAAAAATAAATAAGAGCATAGTCGTGCAGTGGAGCACACTTAGTGCTTAATCATGCATCTGAATGTACTCTTGATTGCTGCCCTTGGAGAGTAGGAGAATGCAACAATTATCAACACCCTGCAACAATTATCAACACCCAAACAAAACACTTGTTTGTTTGATCAGGACCGGGAAAAAAATGTGTTTTGTTTGTTTAAATTAGTATAAATATTCTTCAAGAGTGGGTGGTAACAAACCAAAAAAATCAGAAGTTTGATTTCTACCTCGTACACATGTGTGGCAGTTTGTCAGCAATGCTCCAACAATGTATAGTTTGCCAATAGGAGAAAGAAACAATTTTAGATTTTTTTTAAAATCTAAGAATGCCCACAAGGACACAATCCTGCCAAACATCCATTCTACGGACTGCCTAACAGTGCTCATATTTGTGTTGAATGCATGCTCTGCAGGTGCTAAGTTGTGACCTCGATGAGGTCGCTGCAGATGTGGTCTTGCTGGGTAGGCCGCATCACCATACAAGCAAAGGGGTCTACCATCTGGCATATAGCAATGTGCCTCCATATGCTGCAATATGCCACTGGCATTGAGCAGGGCCGAATCGTGTCGCCTACCTGGCATTGGGCCATACATATTGACAATTAAGCCATTGGGTGCGACAACAGACTGGAACTTAAGGCTATGGACTCGCTTGTGACCATTATAAACCTGTCGTTGATGCAGACCAGGTTTACACATACCCCTAACAGTACCATCAATAAAACCCCAGCAACACTCCAAAGGTGCTCCTCTGGCATGAACTGCAGCAGCATACTCCATAATGTTGTGGAGGTGAAACCATGGATGGTTGAACGTGGCGAGGCGTGCTCCAAATGTTCTATAGATGTGGCCTATGCCTGCATTGAAAAACTCACACAGCTCTCTCTTGGGTCTGTCAAAAAAATCTTCAAGATCCACAAAACGGCATGGATATGCCAACCTTTTCAGGCATATGCAGAGCACTTCCAGTCCTGAAACAAAAGTGGGGGAACACTAGAAGTTGATATACAGACTCTAAAGCATGTCCTTGCTATGGTAATTAAGGGATAAAATATAAGAGTGCATAATTTAGTTTCCACTCAAACATGATTAATGATGATTAATTTAGTTTCCACTCAAACATGATTATATCATTATCCTGATTATGGCATCAAACATGCACTTGTTTAATTGTGCACATGGTAATAATAATAATAATACTGGATTCTATGGTTGTAAAGGTCAGAGCAGTACTCTGTCCATCTGTCCAAGACTTTACTGCTCTGACCTTTACAACCATACACCAAATGGAGACCCATCAGTTCTAGCATGTCCCGAGAGCAGAGAAGAAGAAGAAATCCTCCCAATTCTCCGGGAAGAAGTTGAGGCAGCAGTGCAATCGCTGAAGAAAGGGAAGTCAGCGGGAGTGGACAACATACCAGCGGAACTGCTACAAGCAGGAGGAGAAGCGATGACTGATGCTCTCACCACTATCTGTAACAAGATCTGGCAGAGTGGGGAATGGCCTACACCATGGACCCAGTCGCTTGTCATCACTCTTCCTAAAAAAGGTAACCTTCAGGAGTGTGAAAATTACCGCACCATCAGCCTCATCAGCCATCCCAGCAAGGTCCTCCTGAAAATAATACTCAACAGGTTGAAACCACAAGCTGAACAAATCATAGCTGAAGAACAAGCAGGATTCATGGCAGGGCGAAGTACCACTGAACAGATTTTCAACCTCAGAATAATCTGTGAGAAATACCTACAGCACCAACAACATCTATATCATGTGTTCATAGACTTCAAGAAGGCATTTGACCGAGTCTGGCATGCAGCTCTATGGGCAACCATGAAAGTGTACAACATCAGCCCTAAAATCATAGAAGTCATCAAAAGCCTGTATGACAAGGCTACCAGTGCAGTCCTCCATAACAGCGTCATCGGGAACTGGTTCAGAACAACAATCGGTGTGCGTCAAGGATGCCTACTCTCTCCAACACTCTTCAACATCTTCCTAGAGCGCATCATGTCAGATGCTCTTGCAGATCACGAAGGCACAGTCAGCATAGGGGGCAGAGCAATCTCCAATCTTCGTTTTGCGGATGATATTGATGGATTGGCTGGAGAGGAACAAGAACTTGAACAGCTTGTACAGAGGCTTGACACCACCTCCAGAGCTTATGGAATGGAAATAAGTGCAGAGAAGACCAAAATGATGACCAACAACACCAATGGCATCAACACGGACATCAAAGTACAAGGCCAATCCCTCAACACAGTGCACAGCTTCAAATATTTAGGAGCCATTGTGTCAGACAATGGGTCTCGACAGGAAGTCCTCTCCAGGATCGCACAAACAACTGCTGCCCTGACAAGGTTGAAGCCCATTTGGAAAGACAGAACCATCAGTCTACATTCCAAAGTAAGACTGCTGCGATCTCTGGTCATCTCCATCTTCCTATATGCTTGCGAAGCATGGACCCTCACAGCAGATCTCCAACGAAGAATACAAAGCATGGAGATGAGGTGCTACAGAAGACTTCTGTGCATTTCCTATACCCAACACATCACCAACGTTGAAGTCCGACAGACCATCACACAAGCCATTGGACAACACGATGACCTGCTCACAGTGGTGAAGAAACGGAAACTCCGATGGTATGGCCACGTCACCAGATCATCAGGCCTTGCAAAGACCATTCTGCAAGGCACAGTGCAAGGAGGTAGAAGAAGGGGGAGACCGAAAAAGAGGTGGGAGGACAACATTCGAGAATGGACTGGTTTGACACTGAGCGAAGCCATGAGGGCTGCTGAGGACAGAGAAAGATGGAGTATGCTGGTTAAGCGATCATCTGTGGTGCCCCTACGACCTTCGGGTTATGGGACAGGATAGGATAGGATAGGATAGGATTCTATACACTCCTTTCCCCAAGTACTGATAAACGCTCACAAGTTACTCACTCTTACAGGCACAACTAATTCACATTCAGGACTCAAACAAGTGGTGTAAAGACAGGGAGATCTCTATTGAAAGACAGAAGGAAACAGTTTTGTATTTTTAAAATTTTAGATTGACTGCATCCTAAACCATTATTGAGGGAGGGAGAAAACTGGAGTACACGAAGAAAACACTTGGTGACCTTAAAAGTCTCATACCTAAATCCCATAAAATTGCCCGCTCCCCCCCTCCCCTCGTTTCCTTCCCCTGCAGGGTTAAAACCAGCAACCTTTCGGCACAGAAAACCAGCGCTCTAACCAACTGCACTACCAGGCCACATGCAGATATATATTTGTGTGGATTGGGCTATGTACATACAGGTATACAACCCATTCCACACTCGTGCAATTGAATTAGACCCAAAAAGGCTATTCATGATTCCATCTCTCCATCAAACCCAGTTAAACATAAATGTACATACAAACGTAGATATACATGCACATCTACTCTGTCATAAGGTAGACGATTAATTACTAGTGATTGGTAAAATTATAATATTAATGACAATTATGATTTAGAAGATCATGATGAACACCTGAGCATACAACCCCATGGCACTTGGAGCTGTAACACTTTATAAAATGATTTGTATTTAAAAAAAATTATATAAATAATTTATTTTCTTCCCAAAAATCGCCATTCTCTTTTTTAAGTGCTTTTGTTTCAAAAAAGCTCTTTTATAATGTATGACTTAATAATAAAGAACAATGCCATTTTGATGATAAAGAGAGCAATAAATGCATTACCTGAGCATTTAACACCGCTTGGAGCTGTCAAAAGTTGTGGCATCCTCAACGCTTCACAGAGTCGTTCAATTTCACATGCTGTGAAGCGAAAATGACTCTCACACTGCTCATCAAGTAGTCGAAACTTGTCCAAAGTGAAGTCCCTGCCATAGACTCGCCTTTGATCCTCTCTCTCTTCTTCCAGCAGCAGTAGCAGGGTGACAAAATCCAAGATATCATCATCAAACATGATGTCTATAACAGCTGCTTCAAGTTCCATTGTTCTGGGGAAAGAACAAAAAAAAAAAATTAAATTAAATCACATACATGTACTACAAGGTATTGTATAATTCTCTACTGCATGACTATTTGCTGGATACGGAATATACATGTTGGCGATTAAAAACCTATACATGGAATTAGAAAACAAACATTGGGGCAAAAAATCAAATTAATTACACAAATGACTAAATGTACTTTTTAAAGGTATTGTATTTGTTTATATGCTTCTTGACTATTTGCAGGACAAGGAACATACATAACAATTAACATACATAGGTGTTCGGAAAACTGCTTGGGTTGGGGCTAAAATGAACATAGGCCTACTAGTAAATTATGTGAACAATTGAAATTATCATTATTGTTATGACTATGTCTATAGAAAACACAGGTCACATTGAAAAGTTCAAGAAACATATAGTGTGTGAATGCCCTAACAACAGTACTTGTAAACACATACATACATACTAAACACAATGTATACATTAAATTGTATACATGGAATTAAAAACACAGATCTAAAACAATGTTACTATTAGTAATATAAATGGTACACACAGGAAAGTATAGTCATTGCCTGTTGAGTCTATCTGAAACTAAGTCTGTGCAGCAAAATAAAACAGAGGCCTACTAGTAAATTATGTGAATAATTGAAATTATCAACTTTGCTATGGACTATAGTCTATAGAAAACACAGATCACATTGAAAGTTCAAGAAACATAAATACTAAAATAGTGTGTGAATGCCCTAAAAGTACTTGTACACACATACTAAACACTATGACTATGTAGCCTATGCAACACAGGAGAGTAATTATTTTGTTGGCCTGTTGAGTCTATCTGAAACTAAGTCTGTACAGCCTGTGAACGCAATTTACAAGGTAATTTGACAAAAAGCAATGGATGAAGAGTAAGATATAGAATGAGAATGTGCAGGGTACCAGCAATATGTATATACACCTTGGAAAGAAAGAAAAACAAAACAACCTACGTAGCTATGTGTAGCCATGATAAATCATCGGCAGACACGTCGAAACAGTAGGTGCGAACTTTATATTGCTACGTCTATAAAATGTGATTTCCGTGGCAGCAAATTAGTCATAGACATTTCGGTGATGTTAAACTTGCTTCCAATACTATCCAAACACAAGGTTACCAAGCTAAAATGGAAAAAAAATACTCACGAAGATCCACATCCAGCGAGCGTGAAAACTCTAGTTTCTACGTCCGAATGGCAGCGTCTGAGTCACAGGCGTGGAGAGTGTCGTGTGCAAAATGCTAAAAATAGATGGGAATTCCTTATTGGACCGTCCACGCCCGCCTCGGACTGTGGCTTCAGGATCTCTCTAATAAGTGAGTGCGTGACGCTGCCCATCCCACAATGCCCAGTCCCACGCGGCACACACAGCTCAAAATGGCGATGGGTAGAAGACTGCGAACGAAGTTGACGTCACTGTCACAAGCCGGAGTGGCATATACGTCGGAAGCTGTCCCCTTCAACAGCCAGGTGTCCGCGTTGTCGTCAGTCTGGGTGGACATGTAAACAACCGCGGCAGCAACCGCCGTGTGCAGCGCCCACGAGAAAGACTGGGTGATGATATGCAGGTCAGCGTGGGTCGTGACGAGAACGGGAAGACAGAGTGACGAGGGAGTGGACAACTGCCACTGAGGCAACAAGTACAGCGTGATGCTGACCACAGCTGCCAAGACCCAGGCACAGACACAGAGCCACAGCCACGGTCGCCGTTTCCCCACACGCTGAGGCTGGCGGCGGGCGAAGAAGAGCGTTGCGCTTCGCTCCACAGCCAGCAGACACAGCAAGCAGGGCGACGCCTCGGACGACAACAGGAAGAGGAAAGAGGCCGTCCTACAAGCGGCGCTGTGTCTCCAAGCCACGTCCTTCCACAGGTAACTGCCCCTCATCGTCGTGTCGGCAAGCCCGATGATGGCCAGATACACGCCCATCAAGCAGTCCGACACACTCAGCTGGGAAATGAGCAGATGGAAGGAGGACCTGGTCCGCTTTCTTCTGACGGCGTGACGCACCAGCAGACTGACGATGTTGCCGAGTAGACAGCTGGTGGCCAGGAGCGGCACGAGCACCGCGTGCGCCGCTTTACTCAGTAATCTCGTGCAGGACGATATCGCGTCCTCTGGCGCCTGACAGTGGTGCAGGTTGAAACCCGCGGGCAGCATTTCGTGGCAACACAGTCTGAAAGTATTACCTCTGATTGAACGCAGCTGATGCAGGCCCTGAAAGTCGTCCCTGGTCACGTGAGACAACGGGCAGCCGCTGAGGTCCAGCGTCTGAAGGAGAGGCACAGATTGCAAACCCGGCCAGTCCACAATGTCTACCAGTGTTCCAGACATGTTCAGATGCTTCAGCTGCGGCATCTGGCCTCCCACCTGCAGACGTGAAAGGGGAATGCGAGAGAGGTCCAGATAGGTTAACTGCCGCATGGTGGTCTCATTGGTCTGTGCGTCACTTCTGTTGTCCTCCACACTCGGTGAACCACTTCTGTTAGCTTCGGCGCTGTACCCTGTGTTAGTTGACCTCTCCTGAAGGCCAGACAAAATCGACGTTTTCAGAGGATTCCCAGCAAGAACCAGCGAACGTAAATTCTTCCACAGTTGCACGTTGTCAACGGTGACGTTAGTCAGTAGATTATCACTGATGTCCAGATGACGAAGGTTAGGCAAGGTGACGGCGTCCAGTCGTGTCAGCCCGCAGCTGGCCAGATTTAGGTGGACCAGCATGGTGTTGTTGGTCAGGCGGGACATGGTCAGGCCGCTGTGTCTGGCGTCCAGGAAGCGCAGGTCTGAGAAGTGACCGACGTCAAAGGCACGCGGACAGACAAAGGCCAGCCCGTAGCACGTACAGTGTTGTGGACACGCCAGGTGACAGAAGTCTTCGTCGTCGCCTTCAGGACAATCGTAAAAGTTGTCACACAACACGGAGCTGTTCAGACAGATCTGGCTGCTGCGACACTTGTAGTAACCTGTTCATGACAATACGTAGCTGGATCTTATTTCTTTTTAAATGTGTCTGTAGGGAGTATAAGCAGTAAAAAGCATTGTATGCGTTTGAAGAAAGCCAATAGTGGATATAAGTTCTAGATGGAATTTGGCACAAAACACAGCATCATTTTACATTTTGCATGCAAGTTAAGGGAGAAGGATTGGATTTAGATGTTGTTAGTGCTGTAGGTATTTCTCGCAGATTATTCTGAGGTTCAAAATCTGTACTGTAAGGTTAAACTTTATTTGAGTTGATTTGAGTAAAAAGATAAATCCGGGCTTCCGCCCCGAGCCATGTTGACAACAGGACGTTCAATAAAGTTCACTCGTTTAGAAGCCAGTTTTTATTGTTACTTGTGCGAGTGCAGACACGACACCGACCCACAAAAACCACAATTCCACATGGTTTCAGAAGTGCAATAATAAGAGTCAGTGAGCAGGTGACATTGTGCTTTTTTTCTCTTTGATATGTAACTGCTGTCGCGCGTTGAAAACTTTGAGATGTCGTACGTGAGACGTTGCGAGACGACATTTACGGAAGATAACCATGACATTAGACTTTTTCAGTAAACTAGCCGCAGTTACTTTCCTTGTTCAAATAATCCGATCCATAGTTCAAGACTTGCGGGAGTATTGTGAGCTCAAAATGAGGGAAAACGAGAACGCCGCGGGTGCTATTGGTGGACAGACTAAAATCTTCAGACCAAATATTCCAACATCAAGTCCACTAAACATTAATTCAATAAATCTTGAAAAATCTTGGAGAAAATTTAAGCGTCAGTGGAACAATTATGAGGTAGCCTGAAGACTTGATAAGGAGGAGAAAAGCTACAGGAAATCTGTATTTCTGGCAGTCATTGGAGAGGACGCTTTTGATACTTTTGAGGGGTTCTCGTACACAGACGAAGAAGATGAAGATGACATTGCTGTGGTAATCAAGAAGTTTGAAACCTATTGTATAGGGGAGAGCAATGAGATCTATGAAACTTTCAATTTCAACCAAAGAAATCAAGAGGAAGGTGAAAGCATTGACGCTTACGTGACCGCACTTCGCAAGCTCGACAAAACATGTAATTTTGGTGACAAGGAGGACAGAATGTTGAGAGACAGAATAATATAGGGGTAAGAGATGAAGTCATGCGACAGAAATTGTTAGCGGACAGACAGCTTACTCTCAGTTCGTGCATAGAGCTGTGTCGTGCGCACGAATCTTCACATTCTCAGGCAAAGGCAATCACAAGCGGAGTAGCGGAAGACGTAGACACTGTGAATAGAAGAAGTACTAAAACATGGGAACACAGACCACAGGCAAGCAAGCAGTGCCAGAAATGTGGTCGTTATCACCAGTTGAAAGACAAGTGTCCTGCAAAGGATGCAGAGTGTTACAAATGTCACAAGAAAGGACATTTTTCTGCAGCCTGTTTTTCTAAGACTGGGGAAGGCCCGGGTATGCCACACTCACAGACTGTACATAGCGTGAGTGGAGGACGATGTGACACCCTCGGTATGGTTAACATGGAGACAGAACCACCCAGGAATGCAGGGGAAGATCCGCGTATGCCACACTCGGGTGTGAGTGTAGGACAGTATCTGTTCCTTAATACTGTATCTCAAGGTGGAGGTGCATGGTATGCTAATGTACAGGTGGGAGGCAGAACTGTGAACTTCAAGCTGGACACTGGCGCGGATGTGACCGTAGTCCCAGGAAACTGTCAGCAAGGAAACGGTGCTCCAGGGAGCAAAGAAAAAGCTGTTTGGCCCAGCTAAAGTTGAGTTGAAGGTGAAGGGCAAGTTCAGTGCCGTGTTGGAATACAAGGGTGTCAAGACGACACATGATATCTACGTAGTAGACAAACTACACCAGCCGTTGCTGGGCAGGCCAGCACTTGATGCTCTACATTTAGTGAAGCGTGTAGATGCGGTGGGAACAGAGAAGTCAGCCAAAGAGAAAAAGAAAGAAGCTCATCCTAAGCTCTTCAGTGGTCTAAGGAAGGTGCAAGAGACCTACACCATTAGGCTGAAAGAGAATGCAGTGCCGTATGCTGTTTCAGATCCAAGACGGATGTTTGTTCCAATGCAACAGAAAGTGCAGGAAGAACTTAAGCGTCTGCAGGATCTTGAGGTTATTCGTCCCGTGACAACTCCTGCAGACTGGTGCGCACCAATTGTGGTGGTCCCCAAGGAGAACTCTGACGCTATTCGGCTCTGTGTTGATCTAACAAAGCTAAATGAGAGTGTCAGACGTGAAAACTACCCACTTCCTTCAACAGACCAGCTGTTAGCTCAGCTAGCAGGTGCAACAGTCTTCTCGAAATTGGACTGTAACAGTGGATTCCACCAGATTCCACTAGATGAAGCTTCTTCGGAACTGACCACGTTCATTACACCTTTCGGGCGTTTTTGCTACACTCGTTTGCCTTTTGGCATTTCGGGAGTCAACTGTATTATTGATGATATCCTGGTGACAGGACGCTGCCAAGAAGAGCATGACCAGAGGATCAGCGAGGTGCTGAAGAAATTGACCCCAGTTAGGTTAGGACCATACACCATACAGGAAAGCATGCATCCTGACTACAAGATTGTGGTCAAGGGAAAGACAAAGATTTTTCATGCAAACATGCTAAAGCGATACTACCGTCGTCCCCAACACGTTGCTGAAGTTGAAGTGTATGTGGATACAGTTGTTTGTGAAGGTAGGATGGTAGAGTGGGAGGATGTGATTTCAGAGAGGTTTTTTTGTAAATGTGTTGTGGGGACAAAAAAGCTTTGTGCAAAGATACATTTCTAAGACAAGATGATAATATAAAAGCAGTGTCATAAAGCTTAAAGTAGGTCTACATGTAGGTATATAAAATCCAGCTCGGTTTTATTGGTTCTTTGTCGTTGAGATGGCATAACAAATTCAAGGTAAGAATGGCGACATTGCTTCAAACATGTCACAAACAAGCTACGCAAGAAACACTACAGCATTTTACTCGTAGCTGAGGAAAACTTAACTAGTCACGACTTCCTTGTTAGTGTGTTGAACAAGGTACGCGACTCTTTTCTTATCTGCCGTAAGGTCACAGTTGGAAGTAGGCAGAACGACAAGAGCATGAATTTACTGTGACAAGGTAGCATACATGAACAACTTTATAGTTTATAGTTGGAATTAAGAAGTATAAGTACACAAACCACGATGTACTACATGCTACAATCGGTTGTCAGTTGGTTCTAAAGGTCTACTGATTCTGTTGTGTGTCAATGATTGTTGAATACATTATACTGCGCAATAAATTTCCTTGCTGTTTGTTGGTATAGTAAAGATTCTGACTGATTCTTAAAAAGGCTAGATTAGTTACTAAGAACGGCTTTAGGATTCCAAATATAGGTTGGTTCCTTTTGTGGTGTATAGATCGAAATCTAGTTTGCTTACTTTTTTCCATTAGTAGGCCTATATGACTAAGCTACTACTGCTTTCACTTAGTATTCTTGGGATGAAAAAGAAGTGGAGGTCAGAATGGCACTAAAAAGCTGGGGCCTGTTGCCTAGAACAAAACGCCTGCCGTG
This sequence comes from Oncomelania hupensis, assembly GCA_036898135.1. NCBI lineage: Eukaryota > Metazoa > Mollusca > Gastropoda > Littorinimorpha > Pomatiopsidae > Oncomelania > Oncomelania hupensis. Next base: position 33,439,060 of record CM072523.1, on the reverse strand, counting down.
AGCGCGCGCACTGCACACTGTGCCTTATGAAACGGTTTGTGCGTGGTGAGCGATTTCACAATGGCGGCAGAGGAAGGAACTATTGTAAACAGAAACCGTGTGAAGACGATTGCTGCAGTGCTGTGCTCCGAGATCATGAAGCACGCGGCATACTACCTTCAGCCACCGCTCGCCAACGCACGCGCACGCCCGCGGCGTGCGTACCGTTTCCAAGCCGAAAGCCAGCGAGCGTTGGCGTGCGCCCGCCTTAGACAACGGGCCCCAGGTGTGTGTGTGTGTGTGTGTGTGTGTGTGTGTGTGTGTGTGTGTGTGTGTGTGTGTGTGTGTGTGTGTGTGTGTGTGTGTGTGTGTTTAAAAATAGAAGTTTTTAAATGTAAAGATTGGGATGTGTTTGTTTGTATGTAGATTATAGTCACACGACACTTTCGCATATACATGTAGGTGACTACTGGACCGATTTATACTGACTCCAGCGGGCCAGTTGTTGGTAAAGGGGAAAATAATATGATCGCACGTTGACCAATCCGGGATTCGAACCACTTGTGTGTTGTTGTTTTTTCAAGTAAAAGGTTTATAAATATGACAATTGGAAGGTATTTTGGCTACACAGAAGAAAAAAAAGGAATGGTCGAAAAATAAAGGCCACTTTTAGACTATGCAAGCCCAATGAAAGGACAGTGCAGTGTAGCATTGTTAATCCTTATAGTAGTTCTTAGCACAGTATAGGGTTTCTTTCTTTGCATTTGTTTTGCAAAATAAATGCACCAAGGATATGCCGACGGTGGTTAGGTGAACATGAATCCATCATAAGGGGAGAGTAATCGTGACAACCGCTGACACAAAGGTGGTCACCCCTTTTATATAGTTAATTTTAGCCCCGGGGCGAGGTCTAACCGTATTTTTCGCCGTGTTACCTACAGACATGCCAATTAGACCAGTTTCTTTATGGGTTTCAATGTATCACGGCCTACTAGCGCCTAAGCCTGATAATTACAAATATCATAAGATAATAAATATCATGGGAAAATTACAATTATCAAGCAATAATTAACAATTATCGTTGAAAAATTATAAATATGTTCGCGTGATCTTGTTTAATTTTCAGTTTTGGCTCTAGCAATCCGCCTGGAAATGCGCCAAAACCGAAAATTTTAAATATCATATGTAAATAATAATTACAATTTTCACTTCATAGTTAAAATTTTTAGTGATCATGTTTAATTCTAAAGGTCAGATGTCAAGGTCACTTCTGTGCAAAATGGTACTTCAATACTTCTCATTCTAGTGTAAATAATGCTGAGGCAGATAATAATAATAATATTAATAAATGTAGATTTATATAGCGCCGCATCACATCCACAAGTGGCTGTGCTCTCCGCGTTTACACATTCATACACCATTTATACTACACAACAACAGTAGATATATAAAATCTGAATAAATTCACGAAAAATGTACAAACATAATTTTAAAAACATTCAATAAAAATATAACATTTAAAAACAAAAAGGCAACTAAAACTATTATTTAAAAAAAAAAAACTTTTAAAAGGCAACCAAAGATATATTAGCTTTCTTGACGGAAAAGTACAGTTTTTGTCCACAAGATTGGTGCTCGTATGGATATTATCTATGGTCAGAGTTCAAAGTCACACTGGGCTTAAGGTATGAAAGAATTTCCAACCATCTAATCCCTCCCCACCCCCACCGGTACCCTCTTGTCCGAGCAAATATTCTAGAAAGCCGTATTATATATCAAATTCGGCAGGCTATGTATTATATATTGTAAGGTAACCTAACTTAACCTTAGAACAGTTTATGAGTTTACATGAAAACGGATGATTTACTGGTTTGTACAACCTTTCAAACCCAATGTGTAACTCAGCAGGGTTTGCCAATTTGTTTCAGCAAGAGCTAGCCCCGGCTATGCAACATGTAATTTTGAAGTTTCCCGCTCCAAAAAAAAAATACTTTCCCGCTCACAATTTTATTTGCCCACATAGAAAGAGCAAAAAAAAAGCTCAAAAGACCCAAGTCTTTTTTGTCACCGCTGCTGGAAAATCCGAAGTTTAGAAGCGACATTTTGGCTTTCAGCGCGAACACACTTCAAGGAAAGATTGAGATAAAAGGCGCGCTAAAATTGGCGGTCGTTTGAACAATTGATCAATCAAAAATGCTGTGATATATCGCCCCACTTATAATAAAAGAAGCGCTGTCATTGGCTGAAGGTTGAACAATTGGCCAATCAAATCCGCTGTAATATATAGATTAGATTGTGACGTCAAAATTCCAAACACGCGTTCCACAGGCTACTATACTACACAGGTCGAAGTAAACGTGATTCAGTGCCGATTATCAAGTTTTGTTGTTTTACGTTCACAGCTTTTAACCTACCATCAGGCAAGTTACTTTCATGATTTGTCTTTCCCGGCAATTTTTTTTATTGTCCCGGGAACCGGGAAATGGGATTTGACAGTCCCTATCATTGCTCAACAGAAATTATGCCTGTGGTCTGAAAATGTTATGTTTTTAACCTTTTTATTTTATGTGTTCTAAATATCAAGACTGGGTAAAAAGCTATTTTTATTCTATAGTTTATGAAGGTCATGAAGAAAGTAAGTAAGGGTCCTCAAATAATCTCTCACACTTTATACGATTGACGTCTTTATACGATTGACGTAATTCGTTAGAAATTTAGTTTTTTTAGTATCTGTTGAGTCATAAAACTGCTTCACCTCAGGATGTTTATGTAATCAACCTTGTCATTTTATCAATTAAAACACATCACATGACCGTCCTAATATGCATATGCTCATTTTGTTGGTTGCAGATATGAGAATTACGAAGTCACAACTGTTTTCGGTTTCAATTTTAACAAATAATAATGAGATTGACGCCTTAAAATCTTGCTTCTATCCCACCTGTCTGCTTCTTACATGCTGCGTACTATTAACAAGAATTTAAATATCAGCTACAGTGATTATAACCTCATTCAAACTGTGCTTTGTGGAGAAAATAAGATATAAGCTTATATCATCAATCATTTACTACTTTTGTGGTGAAGAGACTCATGTGGTGACCATCTACCTTTTATGAAGGACTGTACTCGAGAAACTTGAAACCTAAGCTCCGGTACTATATAATACTGGCGATGTAGCTCCGAGACTGTCCCTCGACGTAGTCTTGCGGCAGCCACGTAGTCCCGATCTGTTGTTCGCTCACGAAGCAACTCTTCAGCGACTACACGCCCTTGCAGTCAACCCGAACCTATCGGTGATGTAGTCCCAGTATGTTGGCCCCTCTCGACGCAACTCGTTGGTGGCTACCCTCGATGACTGCCTCTCGTAACGTTGACTCGCTTGTTGTAGCAGTTGAACCCTTGGCTATGGCGTGAATCGCGGCTTGACCCCCAAAATGTTACACTCGATTCGATGATGGTGTTTTTCTTTATCAGTATCTGATTCAGCCCCAATGCTGAATTCCTGATAAGGTGTAACTCAGATTCGTTTATCCACGCAGCCTGCTCACTCAGCAACAAGACACGGAGTCGACGTATGAAGTTTTCCACTTTATTCAGCACACATCAACAACTGCATACAATCACCTTTTCAATCTCAACTTTTTACTTTCCAACTCACTATCAACAACTATTCGCAACAACACACAGAGCATCGAATATATAATTTTTTCTCTAGTCCAGAACAAGGTGGAACGATCTCGTTTGACGCAATTTACCAATCGCTTTAAACTTCGTCATCACTGTCTTACGTCATACATATTTCTTCTCCTTTCGGGAACGTTCACAAACTTCGACATTTATCGGAAAATTTCCATCGACAGTAAATAAGTAGATCTAGAGAATTCTCCAATAATATCGACTAACGAAAATTATCAACGTTATACAAAGCTTCTTCTAACAACAGTGCAAACTCAAATCAAAGGTAAATAAACTCCATTATTGAATACTTTGCAAAACGAAACGATTAGATCTATCGTGAGCGTTTCAGACATACTACCATTCGCGTTTCAACGTAACAGGCTGTTCGTGCACATTCATAAGAATACACCAGAAAAGTGATTTTACATCTTTACCATGCCCATAGGAGACACTGAAAACCTAGACACAATGCAAAACTTATGTTGAAAATCTCAATCAGAACCACAAACTCCTCCGCCATTTTATATCTGAAAGCAAAAGCAGCGCAAAATAGCACCATTTTTTCGGAGCAAAGTAGGCTACGCCTATTTTAATGAATCAACAACAACAACAATAACAATAACAACAACAACAACAAATGGTGAGAGAATGCAGTCAAAGCATTTATTCAAGCTTACGTTTGTTTATATTAGCCTAATTGACCCGATATATGCAAACAATACCAGAAACTTACATGAGACTCACGTTTCTTGAAAATGATGAAAATTCCGCATTTTCACTCAACGAAGTATTCTTCGTTATGCAAATGAGGAGATCGTGACATTCCGGTAGCGCAAAGTTATGACGTAGACGGGGGGTTTTCATATGGAAAAAGAACTACCAACCAAGTTTCTTTGCTTCCAAAAGCTCTCTAGTGTCACCCTTAAGTTGTTGTCGTTGTCATCTTCACCATCATCATCATCATCACCGTCGTCGTTGTCGTCATCGTCGTCATCATCATCATCATCATTGTTATCGTCATTATTATCATTAACACACTCATCATCATACTCATCGTTATCTTTATAATCATCATCCTCAACCTCATCATCGTCGTCATCATCATCCTCATCATCGTTATCTTTATAATCATCATCATAAAACTCCTTCTCCTCCTTCTCCTTAGCATCAACATCATCCCATTACTACTACTACTACTACTACTACTTCTACTACTACTACTACTACTACTAGACATTCGCCCCTACTCCTTCGGACGAAAGTTTAAACCGAGGTCTAGTCTGTACACGCACACATTCCATCACACGGACTTTAAAGATCCTGACGCTCATGTCCTAGACGGGTGAGTACTTGCTACACCCACCACGCACTACGTCCCGTCTCACCAACTCCGGTTCGCACAGGATTGTGCTCAGTCGTCTGGGCGTCAGACTATGCGCCCAAAGGCTGCAAGTGGGCGCCTCGGGCGGCTTCAGTTATATCCTGTATCGGCCAGCGCCTCGAGCAACTCTTGAGTTGGAAAGGCGCTATATAAGAACGATTACATAAATAAATCCTACTACTACTACCTCTCATTCTTATCATCGTCATCATCATCATCATAGTCATCATTATCATGGTCATTTTACATATATAACAACTTATGTTAATCTGATGAATAAAATTTGATACAACAACAACAACAAGGTCATTTTACACGGATGTATACTGTGTGCAGCTGATTTAGCTAAAATAAAGACCATAGAAGAGCAGAGAGTGATATTCCAAGCTCTGAATGCTCGAAAGGAAAAATTCATCGATATTATCCTGGATGTTCAAACAATTCCTTCTACACTGCCTAACATGTAAGCAGGCTTATAGGTAAAATTTATATTACCGGTCAATTAAAATCAAAAGAATAATTCGTTTCAATAGTTTTACTTAAACTGTTCACCTACATGTAGCCTACGTGTGTTTCTTTGGCTTTATGCAGATTCATTTACAGGTAATTTTGAACCTTACTCTCATATTTTGACGCAAATTTGCATGAAAGAATAATTAATTTCTATACTTTTTTAAGCAGCTCACCTACTTGAATTTCAATACTTTTGTTTAACCTTACTCTTATTCTGAAGCAAATATACATCGAAGAATAATACATTTAAATAGTTTTCTTAAAGCTGTTCACCTAGGTGTATTTCAATAGTGTTGTTAAACCTTCCTCTTACTCTGAAGCAAATATACATCGAAGAATAATTCACTTCAATAGTTTTCGTTAAGCTGTTCACCTACGTGTATTTCATTAGGAGGAGGACGGTGATGGTGGTGGGTTTTTTTGAGATTGCAATACGACAATGAACGATTATGACGCAGACGGCAACGACGACGACGATGATGATGATGACGATGATGAGGAGGATAATAATAATAATAATAATAATAATAATAATAATAATAATAATAATAATAATAAAAATAATAATAATAATAATAAGAGAACTTATAACGCGCACATATCTCCCCACAAGGCGACCCAAGACGCACAAGATGATGATGAGGAGGATGATGAGGATGATGATGATAATGATGATGATGATGATGATGATGATGATGATGATGATGATGATGATGATGATGATGATGATGATGATGATGATGATGATGATGATGATGATGAATCTTTTCAGCTACGGCAGAGCAGCTGTTTATGTTTATGGAGGTGCGAGCCTGGTCTTGACTCTTCCCTACCAGATGCAATATAGGAACAGCTACGTATATTGTGGAGTGTTGAAACTCGACACACCTAATCTCTATGTCAAGATAGATGTCAGCTGTCACAGGTATGCTTAACTTCTTTTTCATTGATTAATGGATTGGTGGAATTACAGATTCATTGGCACTGATCTGGCCTTTAACGCTCTTTGTATGCAGGTTTGACCTGGAAGTAGACAATTTCCATCTAGAGTCGCTGTGTGAGAGGAGGCGAGGACTCAGGGTTGGTGAACACCAGGGCCAGTCTCCAGAGGATAGGAACAGCGTTCTCACTGTCAAGCATCCTCCCATTACCCTCACCGTCCCTCACAACCGTTCCTTCCCTACGCTGCACTTCGTCATCTGCAGCAGCACCGGCGAGGCCGTCTTGTCCTACATGCCGTGCAGAAGCGGGTTACTTGCAGAGGTCACAGACCTGAGGGAGCGTTACGAATGTGACGACGGCGTGCAGTCCGTGCCTTATACGTTGGTGTGTGACCAGTACCGCGACTGCAGCGACAACTCGGACGAGGAGTTTTGTCAGTTCCCTCCCTGCACGGGCAACACGGTGCAGTGCGGCTCCACCACCGTGGTGAGAGCACTCAGGCGTACAGCCTCTTAATAACATAGAGACATTACATGTAGACATACTGAAGCTGTATAAGCCTATCCCATTAGAAATTCTGATAGGTTACAGTGCTTTCGTTGGGAAAGCGACACGTTCCACTCTCTCTATCAATAATTATGATTCAGGTCCACATTGTTACGTAATCTGTACGAACATTCATAAATCACATGCAGTGCCACTTGTTCATTCTTTCAATGCTGGCCTGTTCTATACAGTGTGTGGACTTGAATCGTTGGTGTGACGGCGAACGAGATTGCCCCAACGGCGAGGACGAGGTAGAATGTGACAAAAGTGTGGTTAAAGAATGTAATAAAGCCAGTCACTTCCGTGAATTCCACCCTGTGCCACCTCCAGCAGTGATCCACATCAGTCCAAAGTCTAACCTCAGTGTGGGCGTTACCATGGAAGCTCTGACCCTTGATCCTAACGGTCGCCTCACCTGCCCCGAGACCCATTTTCGGTGTGTGCATGACTATTACTGCATGCCGGTGTTTGTGCGTTGTAATGGCGTGCGAGACTGTCCAGGAGGGGAGGACGAAGAAGATTGCCAGCCGTCCCCTGCCTGTGCAGGTCTGTACCGCTGTCGACAATCCCAGATCTGTGTGCACCCTGCCCATGTGTGTGACGGCTTGTACCACTGTCCGCGTCATGATGACGAATCGCTTTGCGATCTGCACTGTCCTGTTCACTGCACATGCTACGGACTGGCCTTCGTCTGTCCACGTGTCTTTGACGTCGGTCACTTTCCCGACTTGCGCTACCTGGACGCCAGCCACAGCGGTCTGTCTGTGACCCGCCTGACCAACAACTCCATGCTGATCCACCTCACTCTGGCCAGCTGCGGGTTGACACGATTGGACGACGCGGCGGCCTGGCCCAATCTACGTGCGCTGGACGTCAGCTATAACCGCCTGACCGCAGTGACCACGTCATATCTCAGTCTTCTACCAAATCTACGTCATCTGGCGTTACGTGGAAACCCGTTGCTCAAACTGGTCACCGCAGACAGCAACCACACGTTTCCCGGGCTGACCAGGCTTGACCTGTCTGGTGTCCTTCTCACACAACTGCATGTGCAGTCCCTGGCCGTGTTCCCCAATGTCGGCCACCTCAACCTTTCACAAACGACGCTGCAGCGTGTGCACGGAAATGTCCACACTGTCCTCAATCGCCTGCAAACGCTGGATGTCCGCGGATGTCCTGTGACAGAGTTCCAGCCCACATTGCTGAAGGACCTTCAACAACTAGACACGGTGTACGCCGACAACTACAAGTTGTGTTGTTCCGATACTTTGCCTGCGGGTTTCAATCTTCAGAACTGCTTAGCTCCCTTTGACGAGATCTCGTCGTGTGAAGACCTGTTGCGTTCAGACGTGTACCGCGCCGTCTTGACCATCTTCGCCATCTTGGCGTTGCTAGGCAACGTTGGTAGTTTCGCGGCGCGGATGGTCTCTTGGCGACAGAGCCGGAAATCCGGGTTTACCGCTTTCGTCCTTCACCTTTGTTTGTCTGACTGCGTGATGGGCGTGTACCTGGCCATCATCGGGCTGGCTGACACGACGATGAGGGGCAGCTACCTGTGGCAGGATGTAGTATGGAGACACAGCGCCGCTTGCAATGCTGCCGGATTTCTGTCCTTGCTGTCTAGCGAAGTGTCCGCCTTCATAGTCTGCTTCATCACTCTGGACCGTTTCCTGGTGTTACGTTTCCCGCTCAGCGGTCTGGGCTTCAGCTCCAAGGCCTCCCACCTGGCTTGCGGTTTGGCCTGGCTTCTGGGTCTGCTGCTGGCTACTGTACCGCTGCTGCCCGCCACGCGTCACTGGGATTTCTATAGCCAGACCGGCATCTGCATACCCCTTCCCATCACCAGGGCAGACTTCCAAGGCCGACGCTACGCCTTCGGCATTGTCATCGTCCTAAACTTTGTCCTCTTCCTTCTCATCGCCGCTGGTCAGGGCTTCATTATATTTTCTGTTAGAACCAACAGCATGGGCGGCAGTGTGGCCACGTCGGACCTGTCTAGCCGAAAGGCTCGCGACGTCAACGTGGCTCGAAGACTGATCAGTATCGCCGTCTCGAACTTCCTGTGCTGGTTCCCCATCGGTCTGCTGGGTCTGATGGCTTCCAGCGGTCTGCCCGTTCCTAGCGAGGTCAACGTCAGCGCCGCCATTTTTGTTCTGCCTCTCAATTCGGCCTTGAATCCGTTCTTGTACAACCTGAACATGCTGCTGGAGAAACGCCGCAAGGCTCTGGAACACAAAATGCTGCACACTATTAAGGCACACCTCCAGCATCAGGAGGCTGAGAACGAGGAACATCCACAGCCAGAATAACAACAACACCAACACTTCCTAACATCCAGACAACAAAATCTCTCTTCTTCTTCTTTTTTTTCTTTTTTTTTTTTTAATTTTTTTTTTTACATTAATGTATAGGAATTTTGACGCAGGTCTAACAAGATCGTTCAGGGATGTAGTGGGTTTATACCATGTATGGGCTTGCAACAGGAAAGATATCAACTTGAAACAGTAAGAAAGAGTGAATTGAAAGAAACATGCAGAAGTTCAGTTCGTATCACACGCGCATCAGCCTTCAAGACTTCTCTTCTAACTGTGTAGACACATTAAATGTGAGTCCGTGGCATTCTTTCAAGTGTTTACACTTGATGGTATGAAGATTTTATTAATCCACATTATTGCAACGAAAGCTCTTCAATGAGCGTATTGAAAACAAAGAAAAATTGCAGCTTGCCTCTGGCCATCATCGAAAATTACAGCCGAAACACCCTTGATTGAGGCGTGCACTATTAATTACGACCATTGCTGTGTAACACGCCCAAGGGATGTAATGTTATTGGGGATTACGTGCAAATAGGCGCTGCCTTGGCTTGGCTTACTTAGCCAGCGGGAAAGGTTGTATGTATTCAGTGTTATAAATACTCTGGACAAGAACGGCCTGTGTCTAACTGTGAGTGGCTGTAGCGTCCTTTATGACGTGTTGTTGTGGTTTTTTTGCAAGGGCAGCTTCCAAGTCTTGTAGTAATAATAGCAGACGATCTTTTAAAACGCTTGAACACGACGTTTAGACTCAAATTCCGCAATGGCAGACCCAAACAATTGTATAATTATAGAAGCAAAGTTGAGATTCTTATCGTGAATGAGTGTTTTTATTTTGGACAAGATATTTTGTTCTCTCGCATTTTTATCTAGCGTTCAGGCTCACTTTAATCGCCCGTCAAGAGTCCCCCAAAGTCTTCGGAATATACACACATAAACACAAACAGCAGAGCAAGCACGAAGAACTTTATTTAGGCCAGACAACCTCAAATGTGAAAGACATAAATTAGGAAGATTTTTTTTAAGTCAGAAATGTCACACTTTTAAGAAAACTGTTCACAGGATAAAAATGTCAAACATGCATCAAATGTTTTTTAATAACTGAAAATTTCAAACATTGTAAATTTTTTTCTGGATTCCCAAAGTCGCAGCGACGTCCCGAAAGATGACAGCCCTCCTCATATCCGTACAGCGTCTGTGGGTCTGAACGTCTCCATGAGCAGGTGTGACCGCCGCGGTGATAAATGCTGGTCGGCAGACCGCCACAGTGGAAATGCAGGTCGGTGAGACAGAGGTGCTCAACACCATCAGCGTATGTTAAATGCTGGAGCTCAGATAGACAGACG